>CAUJNA010001366.1:0-85436 GCA_963377175.1 Effrenium voratum | reverse complement strand
GTGTGTGTGTGTGTGTAGTGTAGTGTAGTGTAGTGTAGTGTAGTGTAGTGTAGTGTAGTGTAGTTTAGTGTAGTGTAGTGTAGTGTAGTGTAGTGTAGTGTAGTGTAGTGTAGTGTAGTGTAGTGTAGTGTAGTGTAGTGTAGTGTAGTGTAGTGTAGTGTAGTGTAGTGTAGTGTAGTGTAGTGTGTGTAGTGTGTGTAGTGTGTGTAGTGTGTGTGTGGTGTGGGTGTGTGTGTGTGTGTGTGTGTGTGTGTGTGTGTGTGTGTGTGTGTGTGTGTGTGTGTGTGTGTGTGTGTGTGTGTGTGTGTGTGTGTGTGTGTGTGTGTGTGTGTGTGTGTGTGTTTGTGTTTGTGTTTGTGTTTGTCTTTGTGTTTCCGCGAGCGCGCGTCAAAGTGGGAAGCCCAAACAATGGGCGGTTTCCCTTCGCTTTGCCTTCCAACCAAGATGCAAGGTGCCGTAAAAGACTCACACATCCCGGTCTTTTCCACCCGACTGTGGCCCCCAGCCGCGCATGGGCTATTCCCACACGCCGGGCCGCCGGACCGCGGCGGCGACCTCCCGGCGGCGCCCAAATTTATTGCTGGTTTCTAGGTTGCGTTCTGCCCCCCTGCTAGAAGCGAACAACTTTTAGTGGTTTAATGGAAAACCCATTAGTTGGCAAAAAGTTAAAGTCCTGACATCCAAGCAAAATCACCAAAGGTTTCTTAGACGTCTCCTGTTGCATCCAGAAGGTCCCGCATTTCCTGAGGCAACGAAGCCATTGTTGGCCTTGCTAGCCAGTGACTTTAGGTACTAACGTTGGCATGAGGGTTTACCTGGGCTCCATTGCAATCCCAATAAAACCAGGTAGTAAAGCACCTGAAATAACCAAGAGTGGGGGCAGTACACGCCTTGTGCTTTGAGACGGGCACGGCGGTGATCACGCAAGACTATTGACCATTGTCCATCTTCCCAAAATCCGAAGCAAAAAGCAACGCCCTGTGGCCATTGCACAATCCCCTCTAAAAACTGGTCCAACCTTCTTAGAAACCGGGCAAATTCCCAGGAAAACGGTCAAAGTCAACACCAAAAGCGCAACATCGATGCGTGACGCTTGCCATCTCTCGCCCCATTGCTCGCGCCTCGCAAGCGACGGCGCTGGCCGGAAGTTGCAAGGCACCTCGGAAATTGTGACCAACCCCACGGTAGCTACAAATGGCTGACGTCTAGTTTGAAGGTTCCCCTTGCGAAGTAGCATCTTCAGGGAAAGCCAAAAAGAAAAGCTGACATCCGTTTTGCGGGATTAAAAAAGACACGCCGGAATGGCCCAAATGGGCCGCTCTTTGCAGGACACCAGAAACGAGCAAAAGCGAAACCGGCCTTGCCTCAAACAGTGAATAATGTCATCTCAATTTGGAGCGTGGGTACAGCAATTCGGCGCTCAGAGAGACGGGCACTCGCCGGAAACTTGCGACCCTCCAAGCCCCGCCGCGCAACTGTGTTCGCCGCGCGATTTCCGCGGCATCGCCCACTTTGGGGCCCAGTCATGGCTCTTCATCTGAAGAGTACATCTCCAGGTGCCCGCTGCCAGCCATCGCCGATAGCGCCGCCTCTGGCTCCTCCCCTTCCGACAAGAAGTCCCGCAGAAGGTCCTGCATCTCATCCTCCGCCGCCATGGCCAGCACCTCCCTCCGCGACCCCGCCGACCGCTGCAGACCCTGCAGACCCTGCAGAGCCTGCAGCGGCGACCCGTGCAACGCTCCTGCAGCCTGCGCCTTTGGCCGCGGTACCCGCGGCAGCTGGGAGGAGGGCGGGCAGGTGGTGGTGCCTTGGCCTCGATTTGCAGAAGCCGGGCTGGCAGAGGGTGGGCGCTGCCGCACCACCGCAGCACCCCAGGGCTTCCGCCCCTTTGGCTCGTCTCGGCTGAAGGACCGCGCCCGCTGGAGGTGCAAGTCCAGCTGCGAACGCAAGCGCCCACGGCCCGAGACACCCCCGTCGGCACCGCTCCTTGTCCGCTCCATGACCCGCTGGTACCTCTGGAGCTTGTCCTCCTCCTCCTTCTCTGGGGCCAGCTGCAGGCAAGCCACCTTGGCCGATTGCGACACCACCTTGGCGGCTGCCTCGCCGTCATTCAGGAAGAGCGTGTCCCGGTACTTGAGGCACATGGCAGTGAGGGAGGGGTCGCTGATGCGGTCCCCGGCATCCCCCAGCTTGCCGGCCAGATACCGCTCTCGCAGGTGTCGGTGGTAACACCGCAGCATGGGCAAGATCAAGGACGGCTTGCCACGGCGCTCGGCCAGACAAATGGGTGAAGCTCCATTGGGCGTCTGTTGCAGCAAGTGTCGCACCTTTGTGCCTGGATGTGCGCACAGCACCTGCAGCGCCTGCTCCTGGTCGTGCTCCACCGCTAGGTGTAGCGCCGTGCGCCCGCTGGAGGTGGCCGCGTCCAAACTCGCCCGTGCCTCCAGCATGCTTCTGGCAATTGGCAAACCCTTGTGACACCAATATGGGCCAGCCTCTCTGAACTGGAAGCGGCAACCCCAAACAAAATGTCCTACCACGCCCATTTGCAGAAGTTTCCTGGAAGAGTAATGCCATCTTTCAGCGGTGACAGGTCCCCTTTAAAACCAACAAGGGAAAACAAAAGATGTGAGTTGTGTGTTTCCAATACTCGTACAACTTGCATTTTATCGGCTCTCCCTCCTTTCCCTCCATCGCACGTCCTGTCCACCAACCTGACGGTTTCCCACCAGAGGGGTCCCTTTGATCCATTTTGGGACCCCACCATCCACCAACATGACTAAACCCACCAGGGGGTCGGTTCCTTTGATCCATTTTGGGACCCCACCATCCACCAACATGACTAAACCCACCAGGGGGTCGGTTCCTTTGATCCATTTTGGGACCCCATGTGCTTAAAAACCCGCTTTCCGCGCTGTCCGCCCCGCGGCCTTCAGCAGCAGCGGCAGCACCTTGTCCCCCCGCTCCGCCGCCAGGTGCAGCGCCGACTTCCCGGAGGCCAGGGCGGCGTTCACAAACCCCGCGGCCCTGGGGTCCTGAAGCGCGAAGAGAACCTCCGGGCCCTCGAGGGTGGTGGTCAAAACCCACCCAAACAACTGAAAGAGAGAGAAAGTGAAGAAAAGAAGAGCGGACATATGGACATGGGCAGGAGTTCATTTGTGGGAGAGGGGGCCCAACCTCACTTCCGAAGTGGACTGGCCCCAAAAAAACGAACAGACGTTTTCTTGGCCGCTACAATGGCCCAAGCCCAAAAAGTTAAGTCCGAAACGGAACTCGGGAAGGGAGCCACTTCAAAAAGGGCACCTATCGCACCCCAAAAAGCAGACACCCCGCTTGGGTCCTTGAGCAACAACAGCTCTGCCACCTCCGAGAAGCCGCGGCTCAGGGCAACAAGCACCGGGGTCTCCTTCCGGCGAGTCGACTCGCCGGAGTCGAAGACTGGTTGCTTTCTAACATCTTTTTGGTTTCCCTTGAAAGCATCTGCAATGGGTTTGCTCGGATGGGAATTGCAGGCTTGTATGCCCATCCGGCTGGCTTCTCTTGAAAGGAATTGGACCAGAAATGGTGGCTTGCGCAAGAAATGATTAAAGTCCGAGTCAAAGTCATAACCTGGTCAAAGGCCCTCCGCGGCACCTATTTATTGTTCATGGTTGCGACTGGCACTTGCTAACTACGCTCAGCCCGGCGCTGATATTCCTTTTGAAGGGTTGGGTGTCTGGTTGTTCAACATTCTTTTAAACCCCCAATTAATCCTCTTGTAAACCCTCGTGGTCGCTTGCCACTTGCAAGAGACACCTCATTTTTCGGCGCAAGAAGAAAACATATCCTCCTCGGTTTGGGCCCCTTGGGCCCCTTGGGGGACGGCCCCGATGTGGCACTCCACCAGCACTGACACGTAGCTCGCCGCCCCCGCGTCGCAGGCCGTGAGCAGAGCCCGGCAGGCCGCCCCCTCCTCGCGCTGGGCACTGCTGAGACTCTGCGCCATCAGCTGCATAGCCCTCAGCCGCTCACTCGACCTCAGCCGGCTTTGCTTTCCTCCTTCTGTTAGGTAACTGTTAAAATATAGCAACATGCGCTGCTTGACAAGTTCGCGGCTAGTGATGTCCTCCAAAGGGCCTCTACATCCCAAATTCAAATTCATACCCACTTTGTGGAGGGGAACAGCCCCAAAAAGCTCTTCCATGGCTGTGGAAAAATAACCCTTCTGTGATGCCAACATGCGATATTCTCATGGCTGTGTTATCACTTTGTAGGTTGGATCCCTATGACCAATCAACCACAGAAAGTTGCAACCTGAATTGGTGGAGTTGCTTTCTATCGGGAACCCAACAAATCATTGGTCTCATCAGCCCACAAATGTTTGGTATCCCATTTGATTCTCCTTTTCCAACGGCAACCCCAAAACACCCCGACCTCTTGTCTCCTTGTTGCTTTCTTCTCAGGGCTGTGGGAAATGACCACTTCCGTGATACAACAAACAGCGCTTCCCAAAGACTAACCCCCCAGGAAAAAAAGAAAAAGAAAAGAGATTCTCAGTGGTTGGAGAAACCACGGGTGATCAACCACCCTAAGCAAGCCGAGGAAGAAAAACACAACAAACTCACACCCTTCCCGGCCCTTCCGGCCCGTCCCAGCCCTTCCCCGCCCTTCCCGAGCGGCGGTCGCTCCATGGGCGCCTGCAGGGCAGCAGAAAGGGCACACTCCGCCGGGTACCGGGGGCCAGTGTGGCCATTGCCTGGAGGCGCTGGCCGGGCGGTTCCGGAACCATGGGGCAAACATGAGGCCGACTCGTTTTTGTTGATCTTTCTTTTTGGAGAACTTGAAGCTCGCCTTGCTTGGTGTTCAGGGGAAACCAAAAGGAAACCAAAAGCCCTCTGCTCTTTTCAGTCTCATGTTTTGTATTTGCGGGGGTGTCCATTCTGTTAAGGACACCCAGTTCTAGGGGTTCTCAAAATTACTCTTGGGTCAGGGCTGTTTGCCTTACCAGGAACATGGGAATCACATGGAATCACCATGCTTCCAAAGACTTGCATTTATTTGAAACCATTCTTTGAACCTTCGGCTACTTTCCCATATCCCTATTTACATCCCAAAGCCAAGTTTGCTGGGGATGGGAGTTAGACAAAGGCTGGAAAAACCAAGTCTCCAACTAGGGGTGTAAAGGGAGATTGGCGAAGTAATGCTTTGAAGCCAGAATTGTCCGAGTGCTCCTTCTTGGGGAATGTGGAAATAATTCTGCTGCCTCAGGTTACCACGCAAGATTTGTTGTGTAGGGGGTTGTACCACCCTAAGCAATTGGACCTGGGGGTGGTCAGAATTCAATTTCTGCATCTTCTGGGGGCGATCTTGAACCGCAAGGAAATTCATGCCCCTTTGTTGCCCAAGAGGTGCGTGATGATTGAATCACCTTTTGGGGAAACATCAGGACTCAAAAGGAGCAGCAGCTTGATCCGGTACAAACATACGATGGAAAGTGAGTCTCAATCAAAACCCGGCATTAAAATGGTTGACCCGGAGCCATGCTTCAGGAAATACAAAGGCGGAGTTCCGCGACTCTTTATGGCAAGGGGATGGTCCCTTACTACCCATCTACCCGAACGCTGGTGGCTCAGGCCTCCAGATTGGAGCTTTTGGGGTTCAAAAATGTCTCGCCCCCGGTGCCATGGACACCAGTCGTTGCCGCCTGGAACCCGAAAAAACCCAAGACCCAGGTGGCAAAATACACCCAAGAAGTGTCCATCATAAGGTTGAAACCAAATATTTTCATCAACCCCAGTTTTATGCATGGCTCGGTGTAAATCAATCCCCCCCCCCCTTCTCCTTTTCGGCTCGTGCCGGTGACGCGCCGCCGGCCTGCGTTCGCCTCCTTGGCCACGAGGAGCGGCGAGGCCCCGGCGCTGAGCAGAAGCTCCACGGCAGAGACGTCCCCATGCCGCGCGCACCAGAACAGCGCCGTGGTGCCCCCTCTGCCTGGGGCGAGCGAAATAGATGGGTTTCCCGGTTTCCCTGGTGGATGATTAAACCACCAGCTAAACCAGGGCCATCCATCTTTTTAGCGAACCATCAAAAAGGACACCTATGACGGCGACCCATGCTGCGGGGAAAAGGGAAAAAACAAACATCCAGGGCGCGGCCGAGCTTTTGGTGCGAGGTGGTTTTTCCCGGGGGCGGCCAAGGGAAGCCTTTTGAATCTTGGATGTTCAAAATGGAACGGCTGGAAAAACCTGGGATGGTTTCAAAAGAAAGGGGTTCTTTCCTAAAGGGGGATTAGGAAGCTTTGACATTTTCTCTGGACATCTACCAAACACAAAAAACAACAACAAAAACAAACTCCGGCTTTCGTTTCGGCCGAAAAGAGGAAAAAGAGGAACAAAGCCCCGCAGCCCCGAAGCGGCCAGTGTTCGGTTCTTTCTTTGTCGGTCCGAGGGGCTGGACTCCGCGTCGGCGCGCAGCTCCAGCAGCAGGGCCAGCGCCTTCGGCTGCCGGCGCTTCGCTGCTCGCCACAGAGGCGGGCCGCCCTTCACGTGTCAAGCGGTGGGTGGGGGGGGTTGAAGGAAGGCGAAAGGTTGGGGGTGGGTGGGGGGGGGGTTGGGGGAGGGTTGGGGTTGGGTTGGGGTTGGGTTGGGGTTGGGTTGGGGGTGTTGGGGGGGGAGATATTTGTGGGGAGTGGGCAATCCCCCAGAACCTCACAGGACTCGGAGAAAACTCCCTCCTGTTGGATTGTGCGTGTGGTTGCGGTAACGTGTGTTGGCTGCATTGAAGAATTGATTGGTGTTTCTCTTTTCTGTTCAGTTGTTGTTTGTTCGCCCATGGGTTGGGAGTCCTAGATTCAACTATGAGAGAGGCACATCTGAAGTGAGGGTTCGAGGGCTTGAGTATGCTGTAGACATGATTGTTGCAATCAAATATTGAACCCACCAACCCCCACCCCCACCCCTAACCCCTAACCCACCCTCCAAAACCCCCAACCTTCCATCCCAGGGCCGCCAACCCCGGAAACACTGGCATTCTTTAAGGGATTCTGCAACGGCGTAGCTCTCAAAGTGCAGCACAATGACGTGTCTGTCCACCGGCGAAGTGATGGCTGCACAGGTCGATTGCTAAGGCGCAAGGCCCCTAGATGATTGGTGGCCGCGGTATGCACACAGGAGACTCATGTGAGGTCCTTGCAAGGGCAGCAACTGATGGGCCCACATGTACAGAGGCCTAGCTGAATTGCATGGATACAAAACCCTTCCTCAGTTGATGACCTTGCATCGTCAATGGCCTTCACGGCGGACTTGCCCAGGGAGTGGTTCTTGCGGGCACTGGTGAAGTCCTTGTCATAGGCGATGCTCCAAAGCCCAGTATGCAGATACTTGTTGAGGCCAACTCTGCATTCAGGCTTCTTCTTGGTGAGAGCGTCACCCAAGTCATAGTCGCTGGCCAACCAACGCAGCTCAGAGGCCGTCCGTTGCATATGCTCACGCAACTGTAGGGCTTGTAAGGCAGCCCTCGCATTGCTCAGGCCAAGCATCGGGCTCTCGTTGTAGACGACTGCATCATAGCCGCCCTTGGAGTTGGCGCATAAGACCCCTTTGACGTTTTGGACCAGAGTTTCGCCCCAGGTCACATAGCCGTCCTGCTTGGTTGCTTGGTGAGAACGGAGCCTGCGCCATTCATCTCACTCCAGAGACCACGAATCCTGAAGTTCTGGTCTTCGCCCTCCAAGATGGCTTGGACCTCAGCGTTGCTCGAAGAAATGGATTTCCTTCGAAGTTTCCAGCTTCGCCAGGCTAAGGGTGCCATATAGGTGACCTTGCCCTTGGTGGCGGCAGGTCCAGATGCGGTAGACAACAGGCCGCCAGGTTTGCTTGATTGGCGTGCGCTTGATCGCAGAAGGTGATGAAGACCACATCACGCCAGGATCCCACCTCATCGGGGCATCGAAAGTGCAGCTGGTGCGATACCTTGCGGATCTCACCTACCATCTGTTGAAGTTCACGAGCAACAGCCATGTGCTTCTTGGTGGTGATCTCCGAAGCAAGTAGGTTGCACCGGGCACTGAGTTGTGGCTGTGTTTGCAAAGCCAGCCACTGAAGGTTGCCCCATGTTGCTCGGCAAGCACCAATCTCATCAGCAGTAAAGGTCCGGCACAGTCTCGATGTAATACTGCTGGCTGAGCGTGATCTCAGTGCGGCCCTTGTTACCCTTGAATGCATGGACATCGGTACCAGCATGTCGGTAGGTGCCGCGCTTGAGCATGCCCCAGTCGTAGAGCTTGTCGATGCGTTGAACAATTTCAGCCCACTCTTGAGATTGCGGGTCGCCGATTCGGTGAAAATCGTCGACATGACCGCCCATAAGACCAAGAACCTTGGGGACGCCGAAGGAGTCCGAGTAGATCTTGGACAACCAAATCCAGATACATCGTTCTCCAACAAGAGGCGTACCACCTATGGAGGCGAGACGCTTGTGCAGATCTAGCCACAGGCCTCGAGGTGCGGTGGTGCTCCCATAGATGTTCTTGAGGATCTTCATGACATCGTTGGGACCCAAACCAAGAGCGTCTCGAAGTTCAGCAACACCATGTGTCCACAAGTTTTGATCAGCCTCCGTGGGTTGAGTCTGCAGGAAGGCGGTTGTTGCCAGGTCCAGACCTTCCAATGGCCAATTGTGAACACAGGCCATGAGGTAGAGGAGGTTCCTGCCCAAGTGCGACTGAACTGGACTGGCGGTCTTGAATTCAGGCCGAAGGAGGTCAGGGTGCTCATGGCCCAGCAGCACGCATATGCGAAGGCCATCCTTGGTGTATGGAGATTTCTTGTTGGTGGCGGCTTCGCGCTTGGCCTCCTCGATGTCCTCGGGAGGCGTGAGTTTCCATGTGGGGACCCATCTGGCTCGCATGATGCGTCCAGATCCAAAGGCTTTGCGGACTTCCTCGTCGTTCAAGGCCTTGCGGACTGCCTCGGCCTTGATGAAGCTACTGACTTCTTTGGACTTGGCGCGGTTGAAGAGTTCCCGGAGCTCGTTGGACAATTTGGTCAACACAACCTCGGAGTCCCGCATCTTTTTGACCATGAAGGCAGAGGCGTTGGACTCGAAGGATTTCTGCTGGCGGTGCGACGGCAAGTCCACATCGAGCTCAATCTGCATGACGTCCTCACACTGCATGAAGAGATGGTGAAGGTCACCTTCTTGTTGTTGAAGTTCTTGCAGCCAATGAAGGTCGTAGTCACGGTCTCCTTGGTGGTAGTGCTTGAGGTCGAGGGCTTGAGTTCGTGGAGCAGCTGATCATTCTCCTCAGTGCGGGCCTTCTTGGAGTCAGGTTCGTAGGCATTGACCGGAAGGTCATCTTCCAAATCAGATGGTAATGCAGGAGGTTCCGCATCTGGTGACGTGGGTTCGTAGCAGTCGGAGTCTCTTTCCCAGGCGTCGTCACCGGAAGGTGCCGAGACCAGGCGTCTGTTGTCTGGTGCCAGAGCAGACTTCTGTCGCACACGACGCTTAGGAACGTAGACCGTCTCCTTGTTGGGGGAGTCAGGCAGATCTGGTAATTCACGTTCACCAGGAAGTGGTTCGTCTCCGCTGATGTCGACATACTCCTTCCGGGGGAGGATGTCCGTGAGGGAACGCCAAAGGGAGATATCCTCCTTGTTGTTGATCTCAAACTCGGTCTGCTCCAAGGACGTAGTAGGGCGTACCGAGTGTACACTGCAGCGAAGAAGTTGGTTCTGCAGCAAGACCCAGACAATGTGTCGGCGCTCATCGTCACCTTGTTGATGTGGAAGTACTTCGTGGAAAACAACTCTGCCGGGTCCCACCCAGTGAGGCTTGCCCGACTTCTTGTGGCCGCCGCGCTTGCCCGAGTGGACAGATGCTGGCCATTGCTTACGCCACACCATAACCAACTGCATCGGATGGAAGGTGCGAAGTGGCTGACGAACCGTGGTGTTGTTTAGCTTGGACATGATTCGTAGAGCTCTGGTTCGTCGGGCCGTGTCCTCGGCTGACTGGCGTAGTTGAACTAGCCGTGAAAAATCACTACCAGGAGATTCTGGCAGGGCCGAGAGAGTCCTCATGTCCTCCTTACCATAGCACCACTGGAAGGAGGAGTAGCCTTTCACATACTCAGTGGAGTTGAGAGCGGCCATCGCCAGGTGCAAGGTGATGATCGGATCTTGAGCAGGTGCTCCAAGCTGGATGGCAGAGGCGGTCATGTTGACATCCTTCATGGCGGATTCAATTTGGCCATGCCCAGCTCTCCTTCTCGGCAGGTGGTGCCAACTGAATGCCCACATCCGACAGGAAGCTACCCATGTGCTTGGAGACCATGGTGAGTGCATTGTCCGGGATGAGGATCTCCGGGTTGGGTTTGTCGGCCAACCATTTTTCAGCAAAGCCGCGAATGATGTCCTCTGTGCTCTCACTCTGCATCTGCAGTGTGTCGTAGCACTTGATGATGTGAATGACACGTAGGCGTGTGGCCAGGTCCATCATAAGGAGGAACTTGACCTTGGTCAAGATGCACACTTGAAGCGCTTGGCCATCTCGATCTTCCAAGGTGGTAGTTGTGCATCACGAAAGAGGTGGATCAGGTTCCGGTTGGTCGGATGTCCAGCGGCTTGATGAAAGCGATGTAGTTTTGCTTCCCATGCCTTGGCTTCATCAGGATCTACATCGGCAAGTAGGTCGGGTGGCTCGCCATCAGGTGCTGGTGGATCATCAGGCCGTGCAACTTGCTGGGCATAGACATTGCCCGTTGAATTCGTTGGTAGTACTTGAGGAGGAGATTGTTCAGTCGCTCTTGAGGACGTAGACTGCAACAGAGCTTGAGGTTGAGACGCTGCAGGTGTCAAGGGAGCAGTAGTAAAGGCTGAATCTCCATCCAGATGGTGGTAGGTCATATGGATGTTTTCGAGCGGGCTCTCACGACGAGTCCAGTTGCCGTCCTCATCGTCAAACTCGTTGTTGGCGATGTTCTGGGTGGCCGAGAGGTACTTGATATGGCGAAGAGGTACCAGTTCACGAAGCCAGTGTCTGACAATGGCTTGTACCATCTTGAGCGGGTAGTAAGCACTGCGGGCTGTTTCACTGCCCTCTATGCGGGCGTGCTCGTGGTTGGCGGTGCAGACCTTGGCTCGGAAGTTGTGATGGAAGCGCTCATCGGTGGTGCGGATCATCCATTTCTTGTGGATCAAGGCAGATCCGTCCGCGGTCTTCATGCTGTACCGACAGCCATCAATTCGACATGGAAGCCAGTCATGACCAAGAGCTTGTACCCAACCAGAGCAGGGATGTGTCCATTCCCAGTAGATGTCAACGTTGGGGTCCTCCCGGAGGATCTCTAGGAAGAAGGTCTTGGCCTGCTTGAGCATGCGGCGTTCACGGCGCCGTGCAGTTTCTAGGACTTCGCGACGTTCAGGAGTGCTGTAGTTCAGATTGGCAAACTGACACCACTTGGTACACGGTGGTGAGAACCAAATCTTGCGTGGTTTGTGACGTCGCCGTAGAACACGAAGCTTGTCCCAAGTGTCTGGTTTGTAGATGTCGTAGCCAGACTCGAAGTTGATGCGGCGTGCTTGTAGTCCATGTTGCTGTGCCTCGGAGGTGAGCCAGGAGGTGCTGGGACAGGCGACTTCCCACATGAAGTCCTGACCATCAAGTACTATGTCAGCTGATGCTGAGGTGAGGTTGTTGTTCATGAGGGTCATGAGCTGGAGTAGCTTGAGGCCGAGATGCTGAGGTAGTCGCTTCACTGGCTCTCCGTGATGGGCGTCATGATGCCGTCCTCGAAGGACTTGGCCTTGCGCTCCTTCAGCATCTGAAGGAGCTCGAGCTTCTCCTGGTCGGTGAGGTGCTTCTCCATGTCGTGCATGATTTCGAGATTCTTGGGATCCTTGGTAGGAGATGTTCCCACAGCTTCCCAACTGCCGTTGGATGCCGCCGACGTCGACGTCCTCGAAGGTGACACTGCGCGAGTCTTTACTGGTGCTGGCTGTGGTGGAGGAGCTGACTTGGTGGCTTTCTTGACCTCGTCGACCTTGAGAAGGAGCTTCTCCTCGGCGTTCAGCTTCTCCATCATGGCGATGCATCGTGTTGCCGTGGGTTTCACATCCTCGAGCAACACCTTCAGCCGGGAGAGCATCCGGCCCACCACAACAGGGTTCATGCTCTGAGTGTGACTCCCCGGACTGGCCTTCCGAGGGGTGTACTGAAGGCGGTAGTTGCAGACCTCGCATTGAGCCCACTGGCCGTGCGGATTGCTCTGCATCTTGGGTTGATGGCGTCCGTAGCATGGCCATTGGCTCTGGGAGTGTCGGGGATCTCGAGGGTCTGGTCCCACACTCCTTGACAGGTCGAAGTCCTGTGGTGTCTTCTTCTTCTTGGGAGTGGACTTCTTGATCTGGTCGTAGATCAGTTCCTCGCCCTCCGCACCCAGGTGTGACATCGGTGGTCGGGACATGGCCGTTCTGGGAGGTGCGAGAGGTATACGAATTGGGTTCCCGTGGCTGGGGTGCCACGCGCATTTGAGCAGATGCTCTACGGAGTCGATCCATCATGAGTATTCGCCGTGGATCAATCGCACAGTCAACTGTGGCAACATCATGCTCGGCAGAGTCAAGCTGAAAGTGCAGGGGGTGAAATTCAAGCACATGCGACTCTCCCATCATGCCACCGGGACTCCCTTTGATGAGAACGTGGGCGTGACCTTGTGGGTTGTGCTGACCCTTGGTGAGATACTCCCTAATGTCCAAAACGTAGTGTCCCTTGTGGTTCTGTCGAAGCTGATATGGACGGGGATCATCTTCCAGGGTATTCAAGGCCAGGCCGGTGGTAAAATCAATCATCATAGATGCCCCATGTTGACCCAAATGATCCATTCCAATGAGGATGGGGACCAACATAGATCTTTGAAAACCAGGAGCACGTAGTTCTGGTGGATTGGGTAGGGCATAGACCTTGAAGTTGCGGGTTTCACAAATCGCCCTGGGTAGATGCCAGGGAGGTGGAGTGGCACTCTTTTGAGCTTTTGGTGCTCATGTCCAGGCCAAAGTACTCCGTGGTGTAGGAGTTGACAAAGGAGCGCGGTGGTGCAGAAGTGCCCTTGCCAGAGGACCAGTTCTTGCCTTTGCCCTTGAAGTACATGGCGTCGTGGTCGTACTCCCCGAAGTTGGCAAACTTGCCCTTGCCCTTGCCCTTTTTACCCTTGGAGCCCTTGAAGTAGTAGATGTCGTAGTAAGGGTCCATTCCCGCCATGAAGTTGGAGTTTCCCTTACCGCCGGCTCCTTTGGGATGAGCAGGGTGACGTCGGTCGGGACAGTCACGAGCCATGTGATTGCCGCCACAGTTGAAGCATTTGATGGGCGACTTGCCCTTCCCAAAACCACGATCACGGTGAAGAGCAGCAGTGGCTTGTTTGGCCTGCACCCATGTGCGTTGAGCTTGTTGTGCTTCTTGAAGATGGGCATCATCACCGGTGTCAGGAACATCTGGCTCTTCAGGTGGTGTAGCGTCGTCTTCCCAGACAGAGGCGTCTCCAGCGTACCATTGTTGATACCAGTCCTCTTCAGGCCACCAGGGCTCAGATGAGTAGCCTTGCTGCCACTCTGATCCATGATGATCAGCATCAGGAGCTTCTTGGCAATGCAGGTATCCTTGATGAGCAGCAGGGGAATGGCAAGTAGTTGTTCATCCCAGAGAAGACGAAGAGCACTGCTGATGGACCCAATTGCGCGTGGTGGACAAAATGTCCCGCTTCTCCTCATTGGAGAGGCTAGCCTCGGAGAACACCCATGATGAAGGAGTCGGTGATGGACAGCTCATTCACGAGGTTCCCGCAATGGGTGGGATTGTCGCCTCCACAGCCGGTGCAGCAGTCGATGGAACAGCAGGCGTAGGACCAGTGGCGAGGCACCGGGAGCTGCCTCTCGGGAGCTCGTCTCTCCTGACGTATTGCCAGGTTGTTCTTGTGATGGTTCAGGGGCAGAGGGATCAGCAGGCTCGGCACCATAGAAGGCATTATCCCATGGATCGTAGTTGGCCTCATCGCCGTACCAGGACTCCTCGCGGTAGGCCGGAGGGATGCCGAAGTCCTTGTCCTCCTGCTTGATGCCATTCTGCTCCTCGTAGAGACGAACCAAGGCTTCCGTAAACTCTGCGTATTCCAGGGTCTCGCGGATCAAGAAGGCCTGCGTGGTCTCCTGAGGAAGGCGCTTGAAGGCAAAGTACTGAGCGCAGATCGCCGCAGTGTTCGGAAGGCTTTGTCTGACCAGTGCTGATGCTGCTAGGCGTCTAAGAAGGTCACGGGTACCGTCTGGTGTGTCGAAAGCTGCCAATGGCCAGGACATGGCCAGCAGCCTTGCAGGTCCTGTCAAGCGGCTCACCAAGCGGGTGGCACAGTACCGCCGCTTATGTTGCGGCACTGATTGTACCCACCAGGCAGTCTCTCTTGTGTATTTGCGCCATGTCTTCGCTGAGCCATCCCAGGACGGTGCGCTGCCCTCCTTGTCGCTCATGATGTGGATGCCAACCTCAACGTCGCGTGGGCGAGGGAGGTCAAAGCACGGGTGGTGTGTCACAGCAGGGAGCTGAATGCACACACAAAAGGGAAAAGCAGGTGGTAACCCTTGATGCACAGGGTCGGGCCAATGAAAAAGGGCAGAAGGTCTCTGATGTACAGAACCAGGCCTTAGGCGGATCTGAGAGGGTTCAGGAGCTTCTGGATCGGGTAGCCGTGCTCCGCTACCAATGCAATGGCGTAGCTCTCAAAGCGCAGCACAATGACGTGTCCTTTTGGCACGGGATGCGAAGGTGGTCTGTCCACCGGCGTAGTGATGGCTGCACAGGTCGATTGCTAAGGCGCAAGGGGCCCCTAGATGATTGGTGGCCGCGGTATGCACACAGGAGACTCATGTGAGGTCCTTGCAAGGGCAGCAACTGATGGGCCCACATGTACAGAGGCCTAGCTGAATTGCAGATTCCCTTGGCCTTGAACCACAAAACAAACATCCCCGGTTTCCCCCAACCATGTCCCCCCCTCCTGATACCACCCCCCCGCCCCCACACGCCTGGGGGCGGCCATTCAGCAGCGCCTCTCTCGCCGCCGGAGGCCAGGCGTCGGAAGCCAGCTTCGCCGTGGAGGACAGGAAGCTGCAGTACCCGAACCCGGCAGCCCAGGCGAAGGTCTCTCTCACGCACTGCGGGTTGGGAGACCTCAGTGGAACTGATGCCACTCTTGGGAGACCTTAGGATTTTTTTTCGAACTCCTGGTGTGCAAAGGTTGGGCGCCAGTGGACCACTTTTTCTTGGGAGACCCCCCCCCCAAAAAAAAAAAAAAGAAGAAGCAAAAACCTGAAAGGCCCTGACGCCCCACAGGTTAAAACAGCAACCAACTGCTGGGAGACTCAGGGTTCCTGCGAAAACGAGACATGTGGCACGCAGTTGCCCCCTTCTCTTGCAAAAATCCTGCCTTACGTTTCTAGCTGCATACCCTGCTATGCTGGAGGGGGAAACAGATCTTCAGCAAAACCCTTACGGTTGAAATCGATGGTTTTTGCGGCTTGTGGCCTCTGGGGCGTGGCCGGACCCAGGACCCTCCCGCCTGGCGCGGTCCAGGCGGGCGAAGAGCTTGGCCCTGCCTTGCGCCAGCCCCGGCGCGAAGCTCGCCGCCAGCTCCGCGCAGCCGAAGGCCTGCCGGAGCGAGCTGCAGCGAGCGTCGTGCGCGCGAGCAGTCGGGTGCCAGGAGCCCGGAGCGGGGAAAGGAACGGGGGAGGAGGGATGGAAGCGCAAACGTCCCGTTTTGGGATGGCGCATGCGATTCCGGACCCCTTTCCAGCTCCGTTCTGGCTTCTGAAAGATTGCAAGAACCGGCAGGATCCCCCGCATTCGGCATCTAACATGTCGATCTTTCAAGGGGTGGGCACCTTGGAGGGCTACACTTCCCCAACATCATCACCCTACCAAACGCAAACCCAACTTACATTGACCAAGCTGATGTTTCAAGGGGCGGGGGGAGGGGGGGGGTGCAAGAGGGCATGGCAAAATTAGAGCTCGTCCCTTGGCATCTCTGCCCTGCAGATTGGCCGAAAAGATCTGTTGCCTGATCCGCATTCGCCAAAAAGCATTTACACGAAATGTCGTGCGGTCTGTTTCTGAAAGCAGTCAGGTAATCATCACCGCAGTGTAGGGTGTTGTCCGGTCCTTCTGGCAAAGGTGGTAAGCTACAATCCCTACTTGGGATATTAAAAAAATGGTGAGCAAGTACCAGCAGCTTCCTGGCCCCTCTTTGGGACAAAAATATCTGAAATAAGAGCTCCAAAAACATCCAAAACACCGACGCGTCATGCGTAAAATTGAGCCTCAAAACAACTCCGTGGCCGCATCTCTTGAGAAACACGCATAGTTGGCACTTTCAGCTGGCTTCGGCAAAGGAGGAATCAGCAAGCCGATTTCGGCCAACAGAAGCATCACAGCTTTTGCAACTCCCGCAGCCCTGTCAGTATCAGCTCCCGGTTTGGAGCCCAGCGCCTTGGTTTGGTGTTCCGGGGTAGCCTCCCATTTAGATTTGAAGAATGAAGGGTTCAAATCCAAAGCCACCAATCAAAACCACCTACTAAGGGGTACCTGACTGTCAGCTTGATCCAGTCCAAAGCTGTCTGAAGGCTAGAAATATATAGCCTCTGGAAATGACAGAAGACTGCGATTGCGGCGATTGCTGTCCATTAAAGAAGAAAATATCAAAGACAGAAAAGAAACAGAAACAGCCCGTCTCTCTGCCAGGTTTTGGCATTAAGCGAAATTCCAAAGACCTGCAAACAAACCAAGCTCACACGCCTATCCCATCGCCCCGAAACTCTTTGGGCAGAGCTCTGCCCCATAGCTAACTCAGCACACCCAGAGACGAGCCCGTCCTGGGCATAGACGCGCCGCGCCGTAGCGTCGGCAGCCACCCGCATCGCCCGGGACGCCGCCGCAAAGGGCAGAGCATCTCGCGCGGCCAAATGCAGAAGTACCCGCGACAGAACCTGAACCGACAGGCTCAACACCTTCAGTTTCTGCGTGTCAAGCTGGGGGGATTTGGAATGTTCATGCATTCCTGGTTTCCCTTTGACAGCCTCAATAGGCTTTGTCCGCATGGAAATGCACTTCACCCCCGCCCCCGCAAAAGAAGAAGAAAAGAAACATGTTCCGCACGTACTGTTGGGTTACATTCCCAACAGTGCTAATGTTACTGGTATGACATAGAGAAGTTTCGGGGCATGATGGGAAAATCGCATCTCAAAACTGGGGATGTAAACAGAGATTTGAACAAAGATTCTTGACCAGTGCCACACTTGAGACAAACCCGCTCTTGCCAAGCTTTGGTACGTTTGACAGCCACACTGGTTTTTGTTGCAGCGCCCCTTCAAGTAATGAAAGGAAACAAAACTGAATGGGATTCCCCACCCCCCCCACCAACAAAAACAAAAAAAGAGGGGGTAGCCACGAAAGCAAACACAGCCACGCGAAAGACATTTCCACCAGCGAAGGCACGTCATCTGAGAGGTCCTCAACAAAGTCCGCCGGTGATGCCATCGCATCGGGCCATGGCAGGGTGGTTGCAGAGATGCTGCGCAATCTGGGTGTCAAATAATAGGGGGTCTGGAAAATGAATACAGTGCCCCTCTTGGATTCCTGGGACTTGGCTGATAGATGCCACCGCAATCATTTTGCTTCAAAAAATTTACCAGCCCGCTCGATTTGTCCACAAGGGTTCCGAAAGGAATCAGAGAGCCAACCCTGAGTTTAATTCCAAACAACTGGCAAAAAAACAATCCGCAAATCAAAGGGCCATTCATGGAGCTGACTTTACACCAAGGCAAGATTGACTTGCGATGGATCTCCACATCCTGGCAGCATAGCACGGTATTCTCAACCCGGTCTGTGAATTTGTGGATTCTTGGTCCATGGCCTAGCATGTCTGGACGTCCAGTAAAGAGACCACCTGGGATTGAGAAATCGCGGGCGGGCTTGCTCGCATGTCGGCCTCGATCCGATTCTGCGCTGGCTCACTTCAACCCACCGAACATCCCCATCAATAACAAGCCCCTGTCACTTGCAAGGCAACTGGCAGGCTTTGTTTTTACCAAAAGGTCAACCATCTTCATGAACTTGTCAACTCCCTCCTTCAAAGCCCATGCACATCAAGATAACATTTCTCACCAAAGCTCCGGGGCGGCACAACCTCACCTCTCTGAGGGCCATGCATGCTGCAGCTGGTGTGCGTGACCCAGCGGCGGCGCCAGCGGCTTGAACAATTGCATGGGGCACGGTGCACTTTTCACGAGCCGAACGAGACCCGAAAGCGAGGGGGTCTGTTGGTGGTTGTTTGCCGCAGTGCAGTCAGTCTGGGTCCGACCGTTTTTGTTTTGTTTTTGTTTTTTTCCCCGCTTCTGCCTGGTTTTGCTTGCAGGTGGGGCAGGCCCGTTTTTGTGCGCTGCTGTGTTTCTTTTGTGGGTGCTGCCTTTTTGGGGGGGAAACAAGGTGCAAGGGACTGGCCCCGCTCAGCAACAGGATAACCGTCGAATTGAGTTTTCCTCTTCGTTGGCAGACATGAGCCATAGCTGCGGACGTCACTTCCCAATTCGGGCCTCTTTCTTGACAGGTGAACCGAAAACTCGCCAGCCGTCGAGTCACGAACCCAAAACCATGTACCACCTATGGTTGGGATCGAAATTGGAAAACCCGAAAGGGCTCAATAACGGCCTATCTCCCTCGTTTCTTGTGTGGCCATTGTTTGTTCACGTTGCCCCTTTCGGGGGGCGCTTTCAGGGGAAACCAAAAGAAGGGAACCCCACCACTTCACCCCACCCCGAAAGCGCATCCCCGCGCACTCTCTGAGACACAACCCCGTGCTCCCTCGCGGCCTTTCCACCCGGACGGTTCTTCTTCCGCCGCCGCCGTTCCGCCCGGCCAGCTTCGGACTCGCTCCACGTCAGACTCGCTTCGCTGCGAGTCTCGGGCCGGATCTGCGCGGGGAAGCAGGCCGTCGGGTTTTGCAACACCGGCCTAGGTTGGACCAAAAAAGAAAAAGAAAAAAGAGGAGCCCCAGCACGGTGGGCACGGGTCATCAGGTCCATCACACCCCATGCCCTTGGAAAGGTTCTGAAGAGAAGGGTCACTAGAGTCTTCGAGTCTTAGGTTCAAAGAGAGCCTTGTTGAAAACGGCTGACATTTCTCCTCACAGCTCCAGCTCGTTCCGCTGGCAAGCCTGGTTGCCCAGTTGCCCAGTTGAACCCCGCGGGAAAAACCGCTGCTTGGAAGTGGACTGTTTCAATGAACCGAGAGCCCCACCCGTCATGCGCCGTCGGCTGGGCGAAGTGCAGCCCAACCAGAAACAGGGCCAGCCCGCCTAAAGGAAACTCGCCGTAAATTCACCAGAGTGAATCTTGAGAGGGGCGGGGAGGCTTTAAGGGAGTTCCCCGTGGGGGGCTTGTGCAAGAATCATGCCCTTTTTTTTGCAAGAAGTCATGTTTCAAACTACCCAAAGGAAACATACATGGCCGACCCCTGCCAAACGGCGACAAGAAATCACAAGAGTGCCACCCGGAGGCTGCACGAGGCCAACCCACAAAGAGAGGAACAAAGCAACAAAGGGTCGAGGCCGAAAACACAGGTATGGGTTTCCGAGGAGCTACGACTGGAAAATGGGTACTTTTTGAGCTCACGGTACA
This sequence comes from Effrenium voratum, assembly GCA_963377175.1. Classification (NCBI taxonomy): domain Eukaryota; class Dinophyceae; order Suessiales; family Symbiodiniaceae; genus Effrenium; species Effrenium voratum. The sequence continues at coordinate 65,742 of CAUJNA010001366.1, read as the reverse complement.
TTCGCACCCATACCTCCGAAACCCATGCACATGCTCCTCAAAGGGCAGGAAATTACTAGACCGTGAGGGCAGTCCAAATGCCGGAACTGGATATGAAGAGATTGGATTTGTGCATGCACTGTGCACAAGAAAATACGGGCACGTGCCATCTGGGGCAACAAATTGTAACTTTCCTGTTGGATTTCAAAATAAAATTATATACAATTCCCCACCCACCCCCCCACCCCCCAAAAAAAGTCACACCAAGCCACGGTCTTCTCCCCGCTCTCCAGGAGCACAACGAAACGGTGCCGTGTTTTTCTTCGGAGCACTCAGTCCACCTGCCAGGGCGAAGTAGCTTTTCTCTTCTTTTCAACCATGGCGAAAGCATGTTTAAACCGCCTGTGTCTTAAAATGGGAATTGAACCAAAAGCAAGACCGATTTCGGAGATCCCTGCGGCTTCCGTAAGACTCAAAACAGGGGCCTTCCAAAACAACCGTACGTGAGGGTGACTCTAATTGGGTAACCCTAGTTGGACAGATTGGTCAGGATTCTCAACACATGTCGCCTTCAAGCATCACAGTCCTTCAAAGGGACGTGGTAGGTTTCCTTCAAAGAAAACCAACCGGGGAAACCGATGAAAAAACAAAAAAACAGTTTCCAATTAAAAAAAAAAAATGAAGTTCTTCTGGTTGTTGCGGCAGAAAAAATCTCCGACTTTGGTGGCGAGATTTCGCGCCTTGGGCCGCTGCAGGTCCAGGCGGTCAAAGGCCCGGGTCGCGATGGTGGTGGACTGCCGGTGCACGTAGTACCTCGGAGCTGCGAATCGGGGCAAGGAACCCACGGCTTTCAAGGGGAGAACGCTGGCTCATTTATTTTTTGGGGGGGAGGCTGTTGGTGTCCAAATCCATACGTATCTTTGAAACATGCATGTTAGAATATGTGTTTGTAGCCATGATGGAAAAATGGTATGGTTTTCTTTTGTGGGGGAAGCCTTCTGTCTTCAAGCAGGGAAGTGGACTGGGCGGGGGGTCCTTTTAAGACGACAATCTTTTTTACCAAGGCCTCAAACCGTCCGATTCGATGATGGTTGGAAAGAAGTTCCACTGGTTGTCTTGGCTCTCACAGAGCATCCCACAAACTTGTTTTGCATACATATACATATGTCTATATATATATATGTATGTTTAAAAATATTTTTATTTGTATACATGTATATACATATATATATATATACATACATGTGCTTGTACGGGTTCATAATTACAGATGCATGTATTTGCCAGGTAGCTTCATGTTGGTGTGAACCTGTCGGCCACGAGATGGACAAGCAGATCGCTTCGCCTTCCGGCCGAAGGCAAAAAATGTGGTTCGCCTCTGGCTTCCGTCAAACCAACCTGAAGGGGTGCCCTCAAAACACCCTCGCGCCCCGCTTGCTCCCAAGAAACTGCCAAAGCCCCGCCCTGAGGGGATTGGGGGGGCACAGGCCCATGTTGTAAAAACTGCGGGGGACTTTGCTTCTCCAATCCCAAACTACACTGGGGGTCGAAACAACTGGGTCCCGCAGACTGTCGTGCAGGCCCCCCCCAAAAAAAGAAGCCATAGATGACCTCAGGGTTTGCGCGTCGATGGGGTCGAATGCTTGCCCTGGCCGGAAACCAAAGGATGCCACCTGCCGCTGCTTTTTGACCCTAAGGTTGGCATACTTGGCTTCCCACTGGTCTAGGATTGGCTGAAGAAGTGCTCCGGGGTGTCAAACCCCATGTACCCTCAAGAACCCAGGGTTCATATCCAAATCCAAACCAGGGGTTTCCCAAGCACACGTTCCAAAACCCCAAACCAAACCCCCATGGGTTTTACCCCGTGGTCCAGGAACCCCATCCCCCCCCCCAAACCCCACGGCCCCACGGCTCGCTCCGAACCCGGGAGGCCCGAGCCCGAGCCGCCAGCCGTAGTCCAGGCAGGTCTGCGCCAGGCCGAAGGCCGTGAAGCTCAGAAGGATCCTCCCGGCTGAGGCGAACGAGGCTGGGGTCATTCTTTCGACGGCTTCTGGTGATCAAAGCCAGAAAATGAAAAGTGGCAGAGTGTCCCTTTAACCCACCACTTAGAGAGCAGCCGTAAGCCGTTAAGCTGTTAAGCCGTTAGCCGACGGGGATGCGAGGGAAGAGCTGCGCTTTGGAGGTCCTTGTTTGGGAAGATGGGAGTCGGAGCCCTGAAATTGATCTCGGTGTTTCTTTTGGCTGCCAGAGGGGGGAAGAAAAACAAAAAGCACGTACACACAAACAAACAAAAGGAGGGGGGAATACCGAGCCTCAAAAAAAGAAAGGAGCCACACCCAGTAAACAAGGGGGAGAGGGGGTTGAGGGACGGTAATGTTATGAAAAGCCTTCCAATGGAACCCCTGCAAGAAGAAAGCCAGCAGCCTCAAGCCAGTGTAAACTTTTGGTGATTGAGATTTCCTCTCAACTCCGAGGATCACCTATTTTGCCTTCCAAAAGGCCACGATTTGCTTGTGGGTCCCCACCCCCCACCCAGAAAAAAAAAGGAGAATGAGCCATCGTAAGCGGTCCTACCCTAGGTTGCTACCCCCCCTCCACCCCAGATTAACATGAAAGCCAAAAAACAGAGGAATCTCTGTTGTTAGGGGACTGCTTTTGTTGGGCGCTATGTGACTTTGCAAGGGGGTGACACCTTGGTTTAAGTCGAACAACTGCCAACCCCACTAACCCCTCCTCCATACAAACCCCTCACCAACCTCTCACCAACCCCTTGCACCAGTGAACGACTAGAATGTGAACCGGGCTTCCAACCGAAGATACGCCACTTCCCATCAAACCGAACCGCTAGGGCCGGCACCATAGTGTGCAAAGCCATAATACCAAACTTGTCGATTCGACCACTTTATCTGGCATCTGGTATTTTAACCCCCCCCCCCCGCCCCCCCCCAACTTTAATACCCTTCTTGATACACAACTGGGGGGGGGGGATTCATCAGGAAAGGGCAGCTGGCCGCACGTTCACCAATTGGCCATGGGTCATCCAAATCGTACCCCCCCAGTGAACATCCCAATCCCCACTAAAATAGGTTCCGAAATGGGTGGTGAGTTCACCCACCCCCAAAATGGGATCCCAAAACGGTTTTGACCCACGCTTAGCCTATTTCTTTGCTTCCGAGGCGCTGCGTGGCCAGCTGGGCCAGGCTGAAGTAGCCCACGCTGCCAGTGCCGACCACCGCCAAGCGCAGCCCGTGCTGCAGAGCCACAGGGGCCTTGCCCTCGTAGAACCACCTGAGCTGGCGCCTGGATCGGCTGGGGCCTGGGTGCCTGGGGACCGCACAAAGAAAAAACGCGGAAAAGCAGTGGCAGGTTATGAAGGGCGGTGGGTTTCAAAAGTAGCTCCGAAGGGAAACGGAGCTGCGCTGTGCAGGCCACAAAGCACGAACAGAACCAAGAAGCAGCAAGAACATGTATGAGCGCACGTATGTGTTTTCGTATGCATGTATGCATTTATGCATGCATGTACGTATGTCACATATGCCTGCTTTTTTTTTTGCGCCCAAACCCGTCGAGTTGCGCCAAGCGAAAAACAAAAAACGGCTGAGCTTTCTTCAGGCGTCACGAAAGCTCGAGGCCTCGGATCCTCGGCCCAGGCGGCATCCCCGGCCCCACGCCTCGCGTTTAAACCCGCCGCATTCCGCCGGGAGAAAACAACCTCCCAAACAGTTTTATAAGAAAAAAAACGAAAAAGGAACAAGAAACAGACAGATCTGCAGCAAGATCCGCCCGCGTCAAAGACACGCCAAGGGCTTTAAAAGCCCCCCTTTTCCAAGCCCAGGCGCTGGATGGGGGTGAACTGGTCCCTGAGCACCCGGAACCTCACAGAGCACTCCAAGTCCTCCGCCCTGCGGAGGCCTAGTGGGTTCCTGCGGTACGGGGGGCAGACGTCGAAAGTGAAGCCAAAATTTGCGAAAATCTGAGCGGAGTGGTTCAAAAATTCAGCCACGACACCAGAAGCAAAAATGTAAGATGTGTCCCAACAATCACCGAGTAGTTGAGCTTAAAGGGCGGACCCCGGTTCGGTTGTTGTTCTTTTTTGGTTGAGCTTAAAGGGGAATCCCTTCGAACAAAGAGGCAAAAAGGATTTGAGCACCCTGGAAACGCCAAAAAAGGATTGCTCTAAGGGTTGATTCCCCAGTCTTTCGTCACACGTGCACTCAGTGCATTTTCTGCAGCGAGCACTGCCGCATGCAGAAAGTTGTCCCGCGGGCTAGGGGTAGGGCCAATAGACTGGTCCCTGACCTGCCAAAGTCATGCCGCTGCAGGCCATCGATCTTACTGGCAGCGTTCTGTTTTCAGGGGCATTGTTCTTTCCCTACAACCATCGTTCTTTCCCCAGGGCCATCGTTCTTTCCCCAACCATCGTTCTTTCCCCACAACCATCATTGTTTCCCTTCTTTCCCCACCCCATCATTCTGTCCCCCAGCATCGTTTTCGATCAGAGGTCAGTGTGTCCCTGTTGTTGTTTCTTTTTTTTTCCGCTTGTGCATCTGTTTTGAGTGAAAATTGGAAAGCCAGACAGAATGGGGAAGTATTGTATGAGGCCATATTTTCGGTTAAAACCCATTCTTTCCAAGAATCCAATTTTCTTAGGATTTCCGGTCTTTCCTCCCGAAAGTAATGACAACTGCTGCCTGGGCTGCTGCGTGGGCCCCCATTGAAAGAATGAGGAAGTGAATTGGAAGCTTGTGCCGATGGAGGATGCTTCAATGCTTGCCGTGAAGCCACGGGCTTTGTGCTTGTCAGGGTCGCCTTGGCAATGATTCATGACATGGATGTGGGCAAAACAACAAGGGCAAGGCTGCCCGCTCCTGCTTGGGAGAGGCCTAGTGGGCTGCTGAGAGTCGGCAAAGGGAGAGAATGGGAACAGTTGAGGTTTAGCCTGCTTGGGTGGACTGCTTCGATGGCACTTGTTGTTGCATCCATTTTGGGGGATAATTGGGTTAGCTCTTCAGAATGGGGAGGTGTGGCTTAGAATTGCGGACCCTTTTTGGGTTGAAGAAAGAGAAACAGACAGGGCGAACAAAAAACAAACGACCACCCCCAGAAGACCATGAAGAACCCACCCTGCCCCCGCCAAAGTTCCTGTTACGTTCTGGCCCGTTTTGCTTCTTGCTTTTAATGACGGGGGAGCCACTGGAACCGCCGTCAAGTTGCAGTCCCCGTTCTCCATTCCCCCCCATTCGCCCATTCGGCTGGCAAGATTCCAGGCCGACAGCGGCCAGCGGTAGGGCACATAGTTCCTCACCTGCCAAATATGGCACGGAGGCACGGAGGCGCGGACGGGCGTTGACGGAGGCGCGGAAAAAGGAAGGGGAAAAGGCAACGGAAGCCCGGCAACCCGTTCGCTAGGAAAGGGCGAAAAAATGTTTTGCCTGGCTGAGCATGAGCAGATCCCAAACCCAAAGAAGAAAGACAAAGAAAGCTCGCGTGACAACAGTGGCATTTTGCCCATCCGGTAGCATGGCATCTGAAAGGATGTTCCTTCCAGAAGAAACCCTCCTGGCGCTGCGTCAGGAGGAGGACAAAGCAAACAAGGGCACAAACCGCACGAGGTTGGACCAGGGCAAGCAAAAAGGCTTGCATTCAGCCATGTGAGGAGCATATCAAAAGAAGCATTGAGCGCCGCACGCGATGAACCAGGATTTGAACTCTGGGTTCTTCTTTGGGAAGGTACCCAAACCTCAACCCCATCAAGGGCTCTGGATAACACCAGCCATCCTGCAGAGCCCCAGCAAAATGAGCCTACCTCTTTTCGGCTTGCCAGCGAAATGATCCAGGAAAAGCAAAAAAACAAAGAAGAAAAAAGATCCTGAGAACCCACCCCCCCCCCCACCCCCCCCAAAGTGGCAAAACAGCACACCGAGCCCGCGAGAACCCTCGGAGATCGACATCCGACTTCGGCGACCCGGCGACCCGGCGGCGCGCCTCCACCCGCGCCACGATCTCCAGGCCCGCCAGCCTCAAGGGCGCCTTCTCGCTGCCCTCGTCCTCCAGCGCCCGCCCCGCCGCCCTCACCACGTCCTTCAAACCGGGCGGCAAGGCGGTCCCGGCGCGGAAGAAAAGGCGACGGAGGCCTTTCCGGGAGAAAAAGAAGACAAATGGACCGGGCGAACTCTTCCTGCGCGGTTCGATGTTCGTTCATTTGTGAAATCCATGTGTTTTTGTCCAAAGGGACGGGACGCCTAGGCTGTTTGACGCCAAGGCTGTTTGACACCAAGGCTGGTTAACACCAAGGCTGCTTGATACCAAGGCTTCTTTCACACCACTTCTGGGCCGCCCTTCGGTTTTACATGAGAGTTTTAGAAGACCACTATCCCCTTACGTCCACTTTTTCGGCGCTTGGCAAAATCGCACAGGGACTCAACATACCCCCCGACGCCCTGACAGACCCCGTGAAAAACCAGGGTCTTCAGGATCCTCAGGCGGCCAACAACGAAACACCAAAACGTGGCACGCGAGCTCCGCTCCAAGGCTGGTATGCGCTGTTGCAGTTCGCCCATTCATCGTTTACCTCGGAACTGAAACAAGAATTGAATCCCCACTTGTTCAGCCCAGAAAGTGGGCAAAATAAGATGCCAGCCTCTTAGCACGCACCCTGAAAGGAAGACACACCCATATAGTGGTTGTGTACTTTATGTTTTGCTTGGTCCCCCCCAGCAGATGCAACACGTCTCCACCCCATCCTCCACCGAGAGCGTCAAGTACCCAGGCCCGTAGATGGCATCGGGCACCAGGTCCTCGTACCGGGAGGGGATGGGCACGCCCTCCTCGCGTCGGAGTTCCATCGAAGAGCTTTTGGCTTTGATTCGTTTGCTTGCGCCGTTGGGCTCGGTTTGTTTATTCTGCATCAACTGCTCTTGATTTGGCAGCTGTTGATTTTGTGTTTGGTTGCCTGCTTTATCTTGCCTCGTGTGGTTTGTTTTGCGTTGATGCTTCGTTGGTTTGCACTGGTTGTCTTTCGTGCTTTGCGTGCTTGGTCTGCTTATTCTGCCTGTTTGGTTTGTATCTGCATAAGCTCCACCCCTCATGAAACCTTCTTGCAAATAACTATACTGTAAAAAAGTGACATACAGTGGATCCCGAAGGACCTTCATCATGGTGACCTCATTTTACCTCCGGATCAGTGAGCTCCAACACCAAAAGACACGTGGAAGCTTGGTTTTTGGGTCCCAGTTTCAGTTTAAACCCACCATTTATACGCCTCAAGTCTCAAACTCTCAAAATGGGGGACCCGAGCGGAAAAAAAAAAAGAGGAAAGATTGAACCCCCCAAAAAACGAGAGAACGTCCCAACTCAAGAAACAACATCAACCCGCTCCGGGAACTCTGAAGTGGCCACCCCGAAGGCTTGGCAGAAGGGAACGTGGGACACGGTTTCCCGCACTGTGGAGAAGGAGACCTCGAAGGTGAGGCTGGACTTCTCCATGCCTCGCTGGGGGGTTGGCTTCCTGGACAGAAAAACGGAGTCGCCAGAAGCCCACGGGTTTTTTGCTTCCTGGGGGGGGGGGGGGTGAAGGGAAAAAAACACGGGATCACAATAGGCCTTGGAGACATCTCTCCATGCTAATTGGAGGATGGGTGCATCTGGGGGAGCCATGCCCATTTTGGGGCATGCCATTTGGAAAGTACCAACCCAATGTTGGTCAGTATTAACATGTATTAACGGCCAGAATATATGGTTTCTTTGAGGTCATCTATTTCTGGACATGCCTTCGGCATGCCTTCAATGAGTCATATTCAACACCTCTTCTCTTCAATGACTCTGCCAAGGTCCATTTGTTTGTCTGCTGGTTGCCTGAAACCGTACGAACAGCACTGTGGAAAGCGGGCCTTTCTGTGATGTCCACTTCAGAACTTCAGAGCTTCGCGCCAATAATTGGAAGGTTGATGCATGACTCTACAGTAACTAAGTCTGAAAACAATGCTGTCATGGAACAGCGAATCTTGGGGAAAATACAGGTTCCGCGCTTGGGGTACAGTGACCCACGCGCAGGAAACGGCACAAACAGAACCTGTCTTGCCAAAACTCTTTAGGGACGCCCGGGCAAGGGCTTCCCAACAAGAAACTCAAACCACTCCTCCCCATCTCCCCGCGCAAGCCTCCCAGCCCGAGCCTTCGTAGAGGCTCACCTGGCTGGTGTTGTACTGGGGGTTCGAGCCCTCCGCGATCGACAGCGCCACTTTCACCTCATTGGAACTGGCGTAGAACACCTGGAGCCGACGGGTCGGGTCTCGAGGGTCGGGTCCTTTTGAGCTGGGCCCTGACATCAGCTTCTCTCAAGTTGTGCATTTACCCGCAGGCAAACCCCAAGCCATCACAATGTGGGGGGAAGTGGGAGAGAGGGGGGGAATGCAAGAGGCTAATTTAAGCGCACACATCTGTGTCCTATGATCAGGACGTAATTTGGTTTGATAGTGCCTCACCGCCTCACCACCCATTTAAACTATTCAATTGGGCCCTTCTGCATCTCGTCAAATTGGACAACTCGGAAGGCCACGCGAAAAAACAGCGGGTGGGGAGCCAGGGTTTTGCAGAATGCATTCATCTTGGGCAGTTCCGAGGGAGACGAGAAACCATGCCCATGTGGGACCAACTCTGCTCCACTCCTCCCTCGGGGCTCGGGGCCTGGCTGAGCTCATCCTCTGGCCGGGTGCAGTTGATGCTGTGGCTGCCCCACGTCATGTCCCCACCATACCTCGCGAGATGTCTGCCTTTCGGGCCGCACAAATATTGGGGGAGAGCATGTATGTGTGACCGAGATTTTAAAACGAACCCTCGAACAACCGGGCCAATTTGTAAGAGTTGTAAGAGATGTTCGAAGCCTTTTTGACCCTTTGGCCTTGGGGCCCTTCAGTTTCAGCCAAAGTGGCTGTCCCAAAATCAGACAGGGGGGGGGGGGGACCGAAAGCTGCCCTGCTCAAAAGGGCCAACCCAGCCTTGCCTTCAAGCAGTCCTCTGCGCAGGTGCCCCCCACAGGCGTGTAACAGGTCAACTGCAAAATGCAACGGTGAACCGCCAAAACCCGCACCATACCGCCACCCGCAGGCACAAGCAAAAGCAACATGGCAAGCAAATGCTTGCTAAACAAGCTCGCAAGGAGCAAAACATCGTTTTTGTTAAGGGGCCCAAAAACTTGAATGATATTGTTTAAACCAACTAAGCCTGGAGAAGAAGTTTAGCAACTCTTGGTGACGTCTTCACAACTCCCCTACAAATGGTGGCTCAAAATTGGGAGCCACCCCCACAAGTCATCTTGAGAACCCCCAAAAAAACTGCAACCACTGGACCCTGGACCCTGAATTTATCTGAGCCCGTTTTGGGCACACACCGCTTACAGGTTTCGTCCTTACCCGCCGCTTCTCGGTCAGACCGGTTTCGCCGCGCCGCCGCGCCGCGAAGCTCATGCCGCAGTACTCGGAGGGCGTGGTGAGTTGGGGCCACCAGGTCCCGTCCACCGAGGCGTCCTGCGCGAGGAGCCGAGGGCTCCAGGGCAGAAAATTTGTCCGGCGGCGAGGGCCGGAAGTCAAAAGACGTAATTACGAGGGTCACCTTGTGTCAAAAGACGAAAAATCCCACGCCGCTGGGCATAGATGAAACCCAATAATAGAGAATAATAGGCCCGCAAATGGAGCTGGCTTTCCGGGTGATCACCTCCCAAAAAAAGAGCGCCCAGACCCTGGCCGGCTTCAGGCTTGAAACCACAGCCTCGTTTAACCACGTTCAAGCCCCTGAAGGAGGCTAGTGGGTGAGTTTGCCCAAGCCAGCTGGCTGTGGGTACCCAAAATGGGTTGCCCTGGTAAATGGGTTGCCATGGACGGAAACCCGCGGTCCAAATCCTGGTGGTTTAATCTTGGCTGATACCCAAATGGGTCTGTCGTTTGTTGATTTGGTACCCGCCCCTTTAGCTGGGCGTATACGGGAAGAGGAAAATGTTTGACCCATACCCAGCTGAAGACCCATCTCCCGACCTGCCAGAAGGCCACATCCACCGTGGGCGCATGCCGCTCCACGTAGGAGTGGTGCCCCAGCAGCGACACCAGCAGCGTCCACAACACCACCCCCGCGCCTCCCAGCCTTCAAAGAACGAGTCCGGCTTCGGGTTTCTTTTGCGGATTGGTTTGATTTGGCCATGGGCCATGGTTGTCAAACCGTTTTGGGATCCCATTTTGGGTGGTTGGAGAACCTATTTTAGTGGGGATTGGGATGTTCACTGAGATTAGCCGGGCGTTTCAACCATGTGGTTTACGTTTCGCGTCTCTTCCATTTGGAGCTTCTCCGTTTCGGCCTGGCGCCGAAACGATGCCTTTGGCAAGTAGGTGGCGTTACAGCGTTGTGGGTTGATGAAACATGCTTGTGTAACCCGCAAGTAATTAGCATGTTCATCACTTGCGGTTAGTTGCGGGTTACATGGTTGTGTCTTAATTACTTGCTTAGGCAAAGGCAATGCTAAGCACACCCTCACAAAGATGGGGTCGCAGCATGCTTGCACAGTCTGTGTGTGTGTGTGTGTTCTCGTTCTTCTTATGGATTGGCTCACCCTCCTCCCCAAAGAAACCCTGTACCCATCCGGTTGCTGACCTCTTATCTCAGCCTGGGCTCCAGGTCTACCTTTCCTTACCCCCCTCCTTAGGATGCGTCCTTCCCCAGTGATCCGGAGATCCGAATCAGCCAGGGAATGGATGAAAAAGGGCGCGTGGTCCCAAAAAAAGACTCGCGGCAAAAACCACTCCTCTTGAATCCTCAAAACAAATGGTGCAAGTGTTCGATGGGTGCTTGCTTCATATGTGATTGCTGTTCTTTGTTCTTTGTTTCTTCTTCTTTTTTTGGATTGTGCGTCCGAGGCAGGTCCGAGGCACAGCCAGAGGCAGCTCAAGGTAGAGCTGTGGATTTCCACGTAGCGCGCCGTGTAGAAGGGGGGCAAGATGCCCATCGCTCAAGCCGTCACGCCATGGGCATGTCCTACTTGAGAGGCGGGTGAACGAAAGCTAGCCTAGCCAGCCCAACGACGACATGTACGACTCAGGAGTTGCTAGCATATTAGGAAAGAAGGAAAGAAGAAAAGAAGGAAAGAAGGAAAGGAGGAAAGGAGGAAAGAAGGAAAGGAGGAAAGGAGGAAAAAAGGAAAGGAGGAAAGAAGGAAAGAAGGAATCTAGAAAGACAGGTCCCCCAGATGCAAACATGTGGACGAGATAGGGAATACGTGAGTGCCGGGGGCGGCACAGGGGGGAATCGAGCCCCTGGGTGGGGTGGGGGAGAGGTGTTCTAGGTAAGCATTTAGTCTTGCGCATCGAGCTTTTTGGGCCCTCCCCCCCCCCGCCCCCACCCCGAATCTCGGTTCTGTCAGGCATCGTGGGAAGCGCAGCCCCCTCCTGTCCGCGTGGCAACATGGAACCGGGCTCTCAACACCCCCCCACTTTGGTTTCTTAAAAGAGGATGAGTCAGAGGACCGTCCAATTGGTCACCGATGAAGTTCCATGAGTTTGCCCTTAACTGGAGGAACCTCCCTAACCGGTGGATTCATTCCCCTTGGTTGCCCTTGAACAGACGCCTCAAGAGCCCCTGAAAAAAAAAAAAAAAAAAAAAAAAAAACGCCACACACCCATATCCACCCACTTCCCCCTCTCCACCCCCGGTCGCAAGCGCGCGCTTCTGGCGCGGTTTTTCCGGCGGTTTTTCGGCGGGGCGCGGGCCGCTTTTTCCTGGGCGCCTTTCGGGAGGCAAGTCCGAGACTCCGATTGACCCCTGAAACCACACCGCCCAAGAAGAGCTCTCGGAAAAGATGGCCCAAGATAACCCCCCTTTGATCCTGAATGGGGGAAGAAAGGTAACTATCCACACTTGAAGGGGCCACCTGTGTGTACATATATGTATATATATATATACATATACACATAGCATGGGTGTGCAATGCACACGGTTTCATGATTGGGTCCCCCGGCCCCATTCCAAGTCCCGACCTTTTTGGGGCCCGGACCGACCTCCCGAACCGAGATGCCTGGCTCTCGTGGCACCGCGCTTTTTGCCGTTTCAGGTTGGGTGTGTTCGAGGATTGACTAACCCCATCCGAGTCCTTTCTTGAAGCAACCCCCCTTCTTAATACACAACTGGGGCTGGGCAATTCATTAGGAAAGGGGAGCTGGCCATAAAAAACCCTCGCTTGCCATTTGGCCATGGGGCAAAATTCAAAATTCCGTACCCCCAGCGAACATCCGATTCAATCCAACCACTTTTCTCTAGGAAACCCAAAATGGGTGGTGAATTCACCTACCCCAAAATGGTACCATGGGTTTTGACCCACAGCCAACGGATTGGATGATCAGGGGGACCCTTGGTGGACATCAGTTGGGGATTTCCGCTGTGAAGGCCTGGAGTAACCCCATCTGCCAAATGCGTGAATTTTCATGGAACCCCTTTGGATCATTTAAGTGGGGATGCATGTCCACCCACCACTTTGGAAATGGCTCCCTACTGAAAATCACAGCAAAATTGTGAAACGGCTCTCGACAGACATTGAGATTGCACAAGGTAGGCGGTGCACACTTTGTAAGCCCCAAAAAGCTCCACCAGCTGCGAAAGGAGGCTTCAGCACCCATTGAAGCAACATCCCCTCGCAGCTGCACGAGCACTACCTGCTTCAGACTTGGGAAGCAGCCCGCACTCTACACTGCCGGGATCCGCGCCAAACTTACAGACCTCCTCAAGGTGTCATGGCAGTTTCCTTGAAAGTGGAAGCCCGTAGTTGTGACACACCCCTCGGCTGCTTAGAGCTCATCATCGAAATCAGGGTCAAGCACCTCCTGGATCTTCGAATTCCATGCCCAAATGTTGGCCGCCCACTTCTCGCCATCCTCTCAGCCAGGAGGGGGGAAAAAAAACACCGGCTAAGGAAAGACCAAAGCCAAAGGCCCCTGCGGCCGGCGGTCTGATTCTGCCTGGGGGGTGGCATGAGGGGCTCTCCTGACATCACGGCTCATGCCAGCATTCCTTCAAGTCTAGACTGCGCCTTAGGAGGACAAGAGGGTCGGCTTGCCAAACGTGACAATCTGCTCCCCCACCCCACTTCAAATGCTCTGCAGACAGCTTCGTGGAAATGCATAGCAATCTGTACTACCAAAGTGGTTGTTTCCCATGACAACTTAGTTGCTTTCAGGAAGATCCCTTCGGTTTCACAGAAACTTGGTTGTGTTGACCCCTCCGCAGAAAGTTTAACTTTTTGTGGGTTTAATGGAAAGCCCCTTGATTTTCCAAAAAGTTAAAGTCTGAAGATCCGTGGCAACCTAGAACCAACGACTCCCCACAAGCGTGGCTGAAGGCCATGATCAAACCCGTCTTGTCATCGCTTTTTGTCCCGTCCTCCACCTTGCAGCCCGCGTGGTTGGAAGACACATCAGGGCGGCCGTCCGCATGCAAGTTGTAGAAAAGCAGTCCTGTTCCTGCGGGTTAGCAGAAATCCATTGCAGCCAAAATCAACAAGCCGGAGGGAGAAGTAGGAGACGTACCTGGGGACCGAGCTGCAGACGCCGAGCTGAGGGGCCCAACATGGATGTTCATTTGCACGTCAAAGGTCAAGCCCCCAAAAGAAATTGCGATTTGTCGGCTTCCTAAGCCCATCCTGTGGACCCAAGGCCTGGTGAAGTGCCCATGTAAAGCCAGCTTACCCGACCCAACTATCCACCAAAGGAGAGCCGAACCCAACCTATCCACCAATAATAATCAAAACATATGTGGTGTTTGTGTGTTTTTTTAATCGCAGCTGTGAGCGCGGCTTAGGTTTGGGGGAGGGACCGGAGGTGGGGGAAAGATATGCCGCAGCCAAACGAGTCTCTGATGGCGAAACGGTTTTAATTTGATGTAGGTTGTTCACGCTTCCAATTTTGCAGAACTGACTCAAAAAGAGGTTCAGAAAGCAACTGCCACAGCGACTCCCGCACAGGAGCCATGGCCATGTTGGCTGTGCTTGTCAATTTGCGCAGCGCTTGAAAACCATCTTTCCATCTCATGGTCCGTTGTTTTTGTTGGTCGAGGCAGGTGTTTTCGAGACTCGGGGCAACCCTCGTTTCGTCCCTCCCCCCCCGCGCCGAACCTGTGTTGCTTCTCATAAACCTGACATGGAAAAATGCGACAGATTGAGGAAAACCCTAAAGCATCCAAATCGTTGGGGGGAGTGGCGTTTGATGTCAGGAAGGGGTGACATAAGATGCACATAAGCAAATCATATAATGAATATGTATATGTAGATATATACATATATATATATATATATGTGAAAATAGACACCTGCTCAGACTCAGCCTGCATTTTTGCGAGTGCAACTAAAGACGGGTCAAGCTGTGCCAACAACTCCGGCGCTTCGCTTGGAGACCCTGGCCTTTGCTTGCAGGCACCTGCAGCCACGGCTCGCAATCCTCAGGGTCCAGGGGTCCTCGGCTAGTGCACAGAACCCCCCCCCATGTTTCGTGGGATTGTAAAGGCAAAGTTGAATTCAGAAACTACAAAATACTTCTATATATATATATATATAAATATATACAAAAAACATGTACATTAATCGTAATTTGAAGAATCCGTTTTTCTTTCCAAGCATCCGTCTGCCAAAGACATGCGGTGCCAGGCCGGCGTTTCTTTCCTTTCCACCCCCCCATGGCCGCCAAAAATTTCGAGGCGCTGGAGGCGCCGTAGGCCATGGGAAAGGCCGTGGCGCCGCCCTTGGAAGTGTTCGAGAGGTAGAAGAGCAGTGTGGCCAGGCGGTTCCGCCTGCCGTTCCATCCGTTTCATCCGTGCAAGGGGCGAAAGATTCGGTACAAGGGAAGTGGTGAAGCCTGGTGCAATAACCTTCTGGCCATGGCTTTAGGTTCAGTGAGTGACCAGGCGTACCAACCACTTACCTGACGTGCCTGATCGCCCCTCGCCTGAGTGTGGCGAGAATGGAGTGGTGATAGGATTTTTCCTCCCGGGGGTGGTGATCATAGGATCCTCAAAAAAAGAAAAAGAAGATTGGATTGGATTGGATCGGATTGGATTGGAGAGCGACCTACAGAGAAGTAAACTTCTCTGCGGTCCGAGCAGTCGCTCCACTGTCGGGTCAACGGCACTGCTCCGCAAACGTCATAGCAGGCCTCACCGCCGGCTTCTGGGTGCCCATGCGGCCGAGTTGCACGATGGCGAGGAAGAACAAAAACAAACAACAACAGAAAAGGAAAGAAACCCCTCCAAACGTCGGCGCGACACAAAAAGCAAGGTGGCTGACCCCTTCCAAGACACGCAGTCACCCAGACGTGCCAGAGAAGCGAGGGAGCTGCTCCATTGTGCCAACTTGGAGGTCCAAGCGGTCCACCTCCCTGGCAGACGCAACGCTCGACGCACCGCTGCCCTCCAGCAAAGCACCTTCCGCGCACAGGTCCATGAGTCCTGCGGGCAGGATGACGTACGGGGGCAGCCGGATCACACCGGCGACACACGCAAGAAGACGGAAGCCTGCGGAGTCACACCCACAGGGGCCCGCTGCCGGCTCACACCAGCAGTAAACACCCAAGAGTGCGATCACACGCACAGCACCGGCCAGCGCGCTGGGGGGGGCAAAGAGAAAGAAGGGAACTCGGGGTCACACCCGGGCCCACAACCCAGCAAGACACCGCCAAAAGAGGAAGAAAGAGAGGGGTGCCAAAGAAGAAAAGAGGAGAGGAAAGAGAGAACGAAGAGAGGGAAAAGGAAAGAGAGGAGCAGCAAAGCAGACACCAACCCACACACACACACACCGGGGGGGGGGGGGGCAGAGAAAAAAAAAATACAAGAGAGGCTGCCACAGCTGTCCCCGGACGCGCGGCCTGAACCCAACACAAACCGGAGCCGAAACAAACCCAGCCAGCGGGCACTGTCACCCTAGCAGAACCCTTCGCGGCCAGAGAGGGGGCGCTCATCGGGTTCGAAAGAAACCCTTAGTGCCGCCCCCGGGGTCCGCCCCTCCCCAAAAACGGCCAAGAAAGGAAGAACCTGCTAGGCCCGGGGGGGAAGAACAAGAAGAAAAAAAACTCCCTGTTGGGCTATTGGGATGTAGCCCTATGATGGTCGTAGGGACTATGATCGTCAAAACTGCTGAGGTGCTTCTGCAAACCGAAGAGGGTTGTAAAGACTGCATCCCAGTGGAAACTTCTTGAACTATTGAAACAGCCTTGGTCACATTGCTTTTTCTGGCGAAGGCAATCCAAAGAGAATCCTTGACCGATCTCCACCTGGGTTTGATCATCTTGCGGCCAATGGACTAACCCTGTATCTGTTCACTGTGTCTGTTCACTACCTATCAAGCGGGGAATTGAATGAAAGGTTTCCACTCAGAGCCAAGCAGAACCAAACATCCCTTTGCAGCACCCGAACCCCCCCCCCCAACCCCAACCGTGCCTGTGCGTCAGCCTGCCCGCCACGTCCTTCTGCTTCCGGAAGAGTTTGGGGTCGAAGTAGTCCCAGTGGGCAGCGTAGCGCTGGCCCTTCCGATACCTCTGGTTGAAGCAGAGAAGCCGAAGCAAGCCCAATGGATGAGAGCTTATGGGGTCTGGTCGCTTCAGCGACAAAAAACCACCAACTACCCCCGAGGCGAAGTAGCCAACCCCGGCTTGTCCAGGTGCCTGCTCGCTTTAGTCACGTTGGCCACCAACTAGAATGGGCGGGTTCCCTTTGAATCCCCCGGCGGCAATTTCAAGAAGCGGTTGGGTTAGGCTGTTCTTGGGCTGTTGGGCTACTGGGTTGTTGGGCTGTTGTTGTTGTTTTGTTGTTTGGCCCTCAAGATGCGCACGCACGCATCAGACGCCTGGGGCCCCTTTCTAACCTGAGCTGGCAGTTACTTAGTTCCGGCCCCCAAGTATCCAAACTGTGCGTATGCCACTAAAACTGTCCAACCCACAAAGTACGCATAAAGTCAAATTCTCGCAGGAAGTGAGATACGTTGCGGGTTCTCGAAATAAATATTGGGGGATCTCGTTCAAGCAATTTTGAGGTTGATCTTGAGGATGCCAATCTTTATGGAGACGGACAAGCCGCAGAAGCATGGCTTTCCTGTCATGGTGTCTCATTCTGAGGTTTTGCGCAGACATGCATAAAGACAGACAGGTAAACAACCAACCAACCAACTAACCAACCAACCAACCACCCACCCACCCACCCAACCAACCAACCAACCAGCCAACCACCCACCCACCCACCCAACCAACCGACCAACCAACCAACCAACACCCCACCCACCCACCCAACCAACCAACCAACCACCCACCCACCCACCCAACCAACCAACCAACCAACCAACCAACCACCCACCCACCCACCCACCCACCCACCCAACCAACCAACCAACCAACCAACCACCCACCCACGCCCACCCACCCACCCACCCAACCAACCAACCACCCACCCACCCACCCAACCAACCAACCACCCACCCACCAACCCACCCACCCACCCACCCACCCACCCAACCAACCAACCAACCAACCACCCACCCACCCACCCAACCAACCAACCAACCACCCACCCACCCACCCAACCAACCAACCAACCAACCAACCACCCACCCACGCCCACCCACCCACCCACCCAACCAACCAACCACCCACCCACCCACCCAACCAACCAACCACCCACCCACCCACCCACCCACCCAACCAACCAACCAACCAACCAACCACCCACCCACCCAACCAAACCAAACCAAACCAAACCAAACCAAACCAAACCAAACCAACCAACCAACCAACCAACCAACCTTTCAACCAACAATCGAGGATTGACCCCTCCATGAAGCACCAAGATCGACTCGAAGAGACCCTGTCTTCTTGTGGTGTTTTTTCTTTTTTTTGCGACCCTCTTCTCGTGGCGGTTGTCTACGTCCTCCAGTAGAGAGGTGAGAATAAGGGTACCCGATTTTTTCTGTAGTCTATTTTAGTAGGGGAACCGTAAACGGTGGGGGACCTTGTTGCAGTTACATACAACCTTTGGGAGGGGGCTCCCAAGCCCATCAATCCGGCCTGACAACCTGCACACCCTCCTGACGGCCCAGCACACGCAGCAAGTGCCGCGAGCGGTTCAGCACGTCTACCACCACATCCTCCTGGACAAACTCTCTTGCCCACCCCCCCCCCCCCCCGCTTTGCCGAGCTTCCGCCTCTTCCTTGTCAATCCCGTCCCCAGGTCCCACACATGTCTGGTTCTTAAGAAAATTAAGAAGACATGTACTGGCTCACCTTGGACGAGCAAAACACCCCCCCGCACACGCACGCCTCTGGCAGAAACGTGGAGGAGCTCGTGCGCGGGTCCCGCTGCGCAGCTCCGGCGACAGGGTCCAGCTGTAGCACTTGGCCTGACAAATCGGCGCGTCCGTCTTTTGGGTTCTTTGGCATGTTTCGAAGAAAGGCTGGTGAAACCAAAAGGAACCCACATTTGTGGATTCAGGTCCAGGCGTCCTTCGTGTGGGTGTGCGTGTGCGCATGTGCATGTGCGTGTGTGCGCATGTGCGTGCGTGCGTACGTGCGTGCGTGCGTGCGTGCGTGCGTGCGTGCGGGCGGGCGGGCGTGCGGGCGGCGGCGGGCGTGGCGTGGCGTGGCGTGGCGTGGCGTGGCGTCGCGTCGCGTCGCGTCGTGTCGTGTCGTGTCGTGTCGTGTCGTGTCGTGTCGTCGGGTCGCGTTGCGTTGCGTTGCGTTGCGTTGTGTGGTGCGGTGTGGTGCGGTGTGGTGTGTATTGCGTGTGCGTGTGTCTGTTGTCTGTGGCGTGGTGTGTGTTGTATGTGTTGTGTGTATGTGCGTGATTGTGTGCATGTGTGTGTGTGTGTTGCTTTCTCCCTGCTTGCAAAAAAGTGGTGGAACCAACCGTACCAGTGATGAACATGGCAAACTTGGCTTCTTTCTTCATTTGTGTCAGGGCTATCTTTTGCTGGTGCCCCCCCCCAAAAAAAAAGAAGAGGAGAAACGAAAAGAAAAGAAAAAAAACACATCGTACCTGCTTGATCAGTTGCAAACAAAGGGGTGATCCAGCACCCCCGGAACCCGACGATTTGCCGCTCGAACAGCGTGGGCCCAGGCCCCGTGAGCTCGGGCTTTTTGGGGTTAGTTTCTTCTCTTTTTTGGAAACGAGAGGAGAACAACATGTTGTTTGGGGGGGCATAAAAAAAAAACTCCTACCACCCTCATGACATGGAACCTGATTCGGGGGTGGGGTCCTGAAAGAAAACAATCCTATAAATAGGACCGATCCTCTGGTGTGGTGATGCTAGTTGGTGGGAGGGTACCCGAAAACCAAAACACGTGCTTTCGTTGCTTTCAAGAAAGTACGGCAAAAACAAAACAAAAAGACGAGACTACCGGGTCAATCATCAAGCAAATGCCAAAAAAACAAAAAAGAAAACTAAAACAAAAAAACACTCTTGGCGCACACTCTCTTCAGTGCTGAGGCGCTTTGGTTCAGCCTCGGCCGCGCCAGCTTCTGCAAGGTTCGGGCCTCCTGACTGTCCGACAGCTCTCCGACTTGGCTCCCGGTACCAGCCTTGACTTAGACAAGTCCTCTTCTTCTAATGACTCCTACAAACCACAAGGAAATCCCTTCTGGGTTCTTTCAAGACCCAGGTACATTCCTAAAACCCTGGAAGATGAGGGGCTTTGTTGCTAGTAATCGTAATATTGCTCTTATGATCTTATGACTCGATTTGGTTTCAAAGCAATTCACAACCACATTCTAATTGGCTAAAACAACCAGGCACGTGGCTGTGAGTTGAATAGGGAACCTCGCAGGTGGAGGACATGAATCCCCACCAAAATGAGATCCACCATGTTGGGCCCCTAAATTCGCAAGCCATGGCTCAGCCGTGGCTCGCCTGGTTCGGCCTCATTTTGCCCTTCCTCGCCTCGATGCCGCGCATGAAGCCGGGTGTTGCGCGGAAATTGCCAAGCTCGGCAGTCCATTCATTCAGGAAAGCTCGCATGAGTAAGAAACAACAGCTGGCATGAAAGGAGCACGCGCAAAACCATCCGAGGCCACGATGTTGGTGTTCCGGTTGGTTTCCCTTTGAACCAGGTTCCCTTTGAACCAACGGTACCCTCAAAAAAACAGATACACCTGGCAGCGAATCCAAACACTTCACTTACCCGAGTTGCGCTTGTGGCTCTTATCCTGGGCCAGGCTCTGGGAGAGAGTGGAAGAGCATGTTGAACCCGGTCACACTTAAAGGAGGCCCACACTGACCTGCTGAGGTGACTAATTAACCGAAGAAGTTCGAACTTTCCAAGCCTGGTCTGAACCGATGAAGAAGCCGACGCAAACAAAGACATAGACTTTGCCCACGCAACAAGTGAGCACGCAAGCTGGGGGAGGGGGGGGGGGATTCTGGGGTTGGGTTTTGAGGTTACTGCAACATCCTGCCCCGCGCCGCACGTCCGCACGTCGCCTTCCGGCTCAGGGCGCCCTGCACGAGGAAGGCCACCGGCCGCAGGGCCACCGTTGTCAGGGTCACAGCCCTTCCCAGGCCCACCTGCCAAGGAGAATGCGCACAGCATGCCCCACTGCGCGAAGGAAACTGCGGCTGTTTTCCCCCCCTTTGTCCTTGCAGAAAAAGCCCTTCTTGCTCCAAATGAGACGCAGCCGCCGCCATTTCCAGCCCAGAAAAAAAAGACCGCCCCGACGGCTGCCCCCTCCGAACCCCCCTCCGAACCCCCCTCCGAACCGCTCGGAAGCCGCTCGAAGCCGACCAACCCGAAGCGCCTCACGGCGGAAGCCCAGGTGCACCGCCGGGTATTGGAACTCTCCTCCAGTCAACCCCAGCTGCTTGGCTTGGCTGGAACTAGGGTCCCAGCCGCAAAACCATAGACTTTTTTTGGCCTGGTTGGTGGAAAACAATGGAACCCCAAAAAAAGCAGAAGAAAAAAAAGGGGGGGGAACTAATTCTGGGGAAGCTGCGGGGAGTGGTGTTCCCCTTCCCCCTCCACTAACACCCAAGAAGCCCACACCGGAGGGAAAAAAATACAAGCGCCGGGCTTGGCAGGAGAGACCAGCTGGGAACTCGGGCTGAGAACCATAAAAAAAAATAGAGGAAAGAGAAAACAAAAAACCTGTCGCTTGCAGCGCGCACCGGCTGCCGGTGTTGACACTTTGTTGAAAACTAGGGCCTTGCAGGTGAGGCTCGGGCGATGGCCATTTGCCTGGATCTGAGATTGAAACAACAAGGAAAGGAGTGTTTGCACCTTATATAAGCATCCCATCCGAGGTTTTTTTATTGAAAGGGGTTGATGCACTTCCGCGCCCAGAAGTCACAGGCCTCAGGCCATGCCTTCTCAGCCCTCCAGGTTGTCCCGCACCCCGTCCTCCCTCGAATGCCAGCAGCAGCGAAGCACCCAAGGCGCCCCGCATGTCTTCCACCACCTGCCACAAAAACAAACCCCGCGAACCGCCGGTTTGACCGGAACGCGACAAACCGCATGAACCGCCGGCGCGGCTTCCGTTGATTCGGGTTTAGGTCCCTGTGGGTGGCTTTTGGGGACATGGCTTTTTGGTTGGGCTTCTCATTTTGATTGAGATTTGGGAGAGGACTGACCGAAAGCCTGGGACCAGGAACACCGAAATGGCAACAAGCGTGTCTGTTTTAGGGGACCCTTTTGAAACCCGTTTAAACAACCAAATGAGAGTACATACCCTGAAAAAGACATGGACCCCTACCGCGACCCCCCGAGCTTTCAGATTCTAGTCGGGAACGCTCACCGTCACACCCGCTTGCCCACAATCAAGTACCAACCTCAAGCAAAGCCTCTTTGAAAGCAGCTTTCAAACTGCGAACACCGCTGTGTGCCACATGTTTGTTCCAAGCTTTGGGCATCCGCAGCCGCATTCTCAAGCTTCTCCCTGGGATGGGTCACTTTCTGCCTTCCCCTGGATGTCGAAGAGTTGCCACGGATGAAGCTCCCACCTGTGCGGACAAGCGTGCGAAAACCCTGGCCAGAGCTCCGAGAAAGTCGTGTCAACCGGGAAAATTGCCAAAAGGCAGGGTCCCCCTTTTTGGTGGGGATTCCCCTCTTCCTTCAAGGAATGGAAGAGGGCCGCATTTCTTCAGGGATCGACATTCCCGCGAAGAGTGACTGATCTGTATTGGCCTTGGCGGAAATCATGAAACCACGAACAACAAGCCTGCCTGCCAACTCAAAAAGTAAGCATTGCAGAAAACCGCTGGTCTAGAACTCCATCACCCGTTCGGAGACACAGCCTTAACCTTTTCCACCGTCCAGTAAGAAACAGAACAGTAGCCCTTCGAATCGCAAAAAGCAACCATGACTCGAACGGATCTTAGCTGAACTTGACAAGTACGTTCAACTGGGTGTGTTGTTTTAGGGGACCCCGCCAAAAGTGTAGTTTTCCTTTTTGTTTCCCTTGAAAAACTACAAGAAAGGGGTACCCTCAAAAAAAGACATGCCCAGAGTCTAATTTTGGCCAGCCTCCCCTCCCCCCTCACCCCCTCACCTTGCTGAATCCCAGCAGGAATGAGAATTGGAATGACCCCCATAACCATCCAACTCTTGTGGCTTCCTGTATTTTGGAATCCCCAAAACCGGTTCATTCCCAACTCCCGGAAAGTTATTCCCTACCCCCCCCTTCACTTCACATGGCTGTGGATCAAAATATGTAAAAATCAAACCCCGGCGAATGGAACCAAAGACTGAAACCTGCGGTCCCTATCCTGGTGGTTTTATTTTGACCCATACCCCCCTCACCTATTCCCTACCTATCCCAGCCCCCTTTACCCCCTCATATTAAACCACCCCGCCTCCCCCCCTCAGCCCAACCGACACATCTGCCGCCCCACGCCTACCGCTGGGCCGCAGCCTGGCGCGGCGCTGCAGCTCCGCGCGGAAGCTGCGCCATGGCCGAGGCAGCGCTGCGCGCTCGGCGCCGAGGCCCGAGGCGTTGCGGAAGACCCAGGCCTCTCGGTGACGGCGTGGCCGGTGGAGGGCGCGAGGTGACCTTTTGGTAGAATAGATGGCCCGGGTAAATGACCTGAAACCTAAACCAGTGAAATCTAGTTCTAACCTCAAAAGGACGCGCCTATGGATGTGTGTTGTCTGCTTTGGGGTGAAGAGGGGGAAGCTGCGTGAAAGACAACGGACTAAAGTGGAGGCTGGACCTGGATGTTGGGAGGGGAGACCCCCCCAAAAAAAAACACGTCGAAACCCGGAAGGGAAAACTCGGGTTGGCCTTTTGACACGCTGCTGGGAAGATGAAGGAACCAAAACGTGTCGAAACCGAAACCCGTGTGGGGAAGCCTTTTGACACGCTGTTGGTAAGATGAAGGGACCAAAATATGTCGAAACCGAAACCCGTATGAGAAAACCAGGGTTAACGCTGGTAAAATGGAGGGACCAAAACGTGTCCAAACCGAAACCCATATGGGAAAATCCGGGTTGGCAATTGTCTACACGCTGCTGAAAACATGAAGGGACCGAAACGTCAAAACAGAAACCCGTATGGGAAAACCAGGGTTGGGTTGGCCTTTTGAAAAGCTGATGAGAAAATGAAGGAACCGAAGCGTGTCGAAACCTGTATGGGAAAACCGGGGTTGCCGCCCTTCTGAAACAGGGTTGCCCTTTGTAAACGCTGCTGGAAAATGAAGCAACAAAAACGCGTGGAAACCTCGCATTGGAAAGCTGGGTTGGCCATTTAACACAACCAAAACGTGTCGAAACCTGTATGGGAAAAGCAGGGCTGCCGCCCTTTTGAAATGATGCTGCGAAGATGAAGGGACCACCCGGCTCGCTCACAGTGTTCACCCATGAGCGATGTTCTTCTCTAAAAACAACAACACGACAGATTGTTTTGTTGCGCGATGAAGTGTGCGCGTCTTTCTCTAGGATCGTCGAACGTCGGCACACGCCAGAGCTCCAAGAAGGAGTGCCCTAGGAGGTGTGGGGCTTCCGCTCCTTCCCTGCATGCACCAACTCCCGAGCCGCCACCGCGGCACACAGGGCCGCGACCCCCACGATGACGTGGGGCGTGTTGCCATGGAGAGCGCCCACGAGGAACTGCACCGCCCGCGGGTGCGCCTCCGAGTCGAGGTCCAGCTGCAACCGTGCGGCCGCCTGTCGGTCCCAGACCAGCTCTCCCGTGGCGTAGGCCAGCGTGCCGAGGCAGCTGAGGAGCAGCAGCTTCGCGCGGAGCCGCAGCTCCTCCCGGCACAACGCGACCAAGACGGCGGCGAGGGTGAGGGCCAGGCCGAAGCTCATGCGCGCGCAGTGCACGACCAGCAGGTCCTGGACGTCGGCGGCCACGGCCGGGGCGTGGAGTCGCCGAGGATGCCGAAGGGGAAGCAGAGACCCAGAGCGGCGGGCAGGCCGTTGACGGCGGCGATGAACCAGTACGCGAGGGAGAAGGGGAGGCTGGCTCCCCGGGCCATAGCTCACGGAGACGAGCGCATAGGAAAAGCAGGGCTGCCCTCTTGAAACACTTCTGATGAAGGAACGTGCAAAAGGACTGGCCGGTTTTCATGGACGGTCACTTGGGTATACATGTTTTTAGCGGCAAGTTCCGTCGCAAGCCGACTTGCATCCATCCCTTCAGGTCTGATGGCCACCCTTCCAGGGGCCTGGACCATTGGTTCCTACCAACATGGGCCAGAAAAAGGTTCAAACTTTTGGGGTCTTGACTAAAACGAGGAAAAAACCTGCCAACAAAACGTTTAAAGCTTAGCAACTCAACCAGTGAGGTATTTCAAAATGACCAAACGGCCGACAGGAGCCCGCCACACCACCACAACCAGCGCTGCCACCACCACCACCAACACCTCCAGTTTTGGCATGTTTTAGCTTTTCGCCTTACCCTCCCACCAACAAACATGGAAATGGACAAAGGGGTTCCCCGAAAGGAAAGTAGTCTTCCAGCCCCCAGTAGCATATTTGCCTCCTCCCCCCTGACAAGGGCAATGTCTTGCAGCCACAGCCGCCGGGATCTTCCCGCGCGGAACCCTCCCACTCGGTGCAGCCGGCTGCAGGCAAATCACGTGGTAGCCCTGGCACGGCTCGAAGGCCGATAAGCGCACTACATTTGGTTCTGCCAACATGGCTACAAAGGTCCATACGAAGCAGGCTAGAGCCATCTTCGGGTCACCCCGGATCACTGCCCTTGATAAGCGAAAGTGGGGCGTTTTTGTTCAACTATGGATGGCGTTTCCGCATCTGCCTCCAAAATGGGGGGGGGGGGGGGGTAGAAAGTGTGCCACCTTTCACCCGGAAGTGTTTGTGGCCATCTCCTTTTGATGAACTCATTCATCTCATACTTGTCCTTTACAAAAAGGGGCGTCTGATGAGCGTTCACGGGGGGGGAGGGAACAACCCAAGGTCTGTTTTTCCTGCAGGCTTCACAGCTTTTGTTGTGCTGTTCTTCCATTGCAGTGAACCCCCCTGTCAAAGGTCCCTGTGCTTCCTTTCCGGTTCCTTTTCGGCCAGAAACCGTCCAAAAACCCTTCTTCCCGGCCTCGGGCCCAAAGCCCTCCTCGCGGTGGAGCCAATCTCAGGACGAGCTTTCTGAAGCGATGCGCCCCCCCCCCCCGGACGAGAAGGATAAACAATTGGCGGGCATTACCCATATGACAAAATATGGCTGTGGCTCAAACATATGTGCCCAAAATGGAACCCTGGTAAGTGGAAACATGGACCAAAACCTGCGGTCCAATTCCTGGTGGTGCAATTTGGACCCACACACCCTTCTTTTTGTTTGACCTGCGCAACCTGTGGGCGGGGACTGGTGAGCGCCAAGCCGCTAAGCTTACTCTCTTGCCTTTAAGCTGCGTGCTTCCTCTTGCGCTGTGGTTCAAAATTACACGGGAGGTGGCAAAACGCAGGTTTTGGTCCATGGGAAACACTTCCCAGGGTTCCATTTTGGGCACCGATTTTTTGAGCCACTGCCAGCTGTTGCAGGGTTGGTAACATTTGGCGTGTGAAGGTGTTGCGGAATTGTTTCTCCAATGGAAAACGATCATCTTGGGTCCATGGGTGCGTACCTCCCTTCACGAATGCAGGAACCTGCCACATGTGCTTGAGCAACCCTCTGGCCAAGAAAGAGTAATTATCCAACTTCCCTTGCTCAGTAGCGCCGCAACAAAAGCAGTGACAAGGAACCAAGCTCACACCACGAATCTCGACCTTGCTGTCTTTGGTCCAGTCCGAAAGAGAAACAATGTCGTAAGCTTGGACAACAGCGGCAAATCCCGGCACGGAAATCCAAGAAATCCAGGTCCGAGATGCCGAGCAAGCCCGGGCACCATTGCTCAGCTTCGGCAGGGGCGGAAGACGAACCCACCTGTCACGGCGATCCGCCTTTTGTGAAGCCCTGACACGCCAAGGGGAGGGAAGTGCCATGGATTCACAAGATATGCAAACTTGAGAGAGGAAAGAACCGAAAGCTGGCACTGTTCGCCACAATCAAGCGCCAGCGCTGCCTAGTCACAAACTCTAAACAAGGCCTTTTAGGTTTCCCCCCGCCCTGACGCTTGTGAACCAGGAACGTCGAAAAGCTGACGGATGAAAAAAGGCTGGCGCTCGGGCAAGATATAACGGCAGCAGGTGGGGAAACCAGTCAGGAACGTCAAAAAAACCAACGGCAAAGCACACGGCCAGGGAACGCTCCGGACCAAACCTCAACCAAGGCCAGGTCTCTTGCGGCCCACCCAGGTGCAATCACCTGCCCAGGTTCAATTTTCAGGGAACACTAAAAGCATAAAGCCTGTACATTGGGGCCATTAAGGGCCCATAACGGCCACGACCTTGCAAGAGAGTACCATCATTCATCAACCTGGCTCACCCATGAGCAAGGAACCCTCTGCATGGGTGAGCTGGGTTTTGCCCGCAGGTCGCGAGAATTCAGCAACAACAACAACAACAACAACAACAACAACAACAACAACAACAACAACAACAACAACAACAACAACAACAACAACAACAACAACAACAACAACAACAGAAGCTCCCCAGCGAGCCAACAGCTAACACAACTGGAGACCTTACTTTATTTCCAGGTCCCGCCCTCCCCAAACAAAACGGGGTTCACCCTCTATCCAACCATCATGGAAGTGGACCACCCGCTTTCCCCAAAAAAAAACTATTTTAACCAAAACGGGGGCTTCAAACACTTCACCCCGAACTCGCGCAAAAAGCCCCCGTCGCCCCCCCCCCCCCCCGCACACCCCCCCACGCCTCCGCCGCCTCGCAGTCGAGGCCGGCTGAAACGCAGCGCTTCGACCTGTCGAATCGGGTTGGGCTTGCCGAGGGTCCTTTGGGGGGTGGTGGTTCTTTGAGTCGCTGCCGTTGCTTCGTCTTCACAGGCTGTTCTTCAATTGATTGATGCGCACAACCTGTGCTTATCTATTTAATTAATCTAGATATCTACTTATTTACTTATGTTTTTGTTTATTTATGTGCTTGTTTGTTTACTTATGTGCTTATGTATCTATTTGTGTTTGGTTATCTATTTGTATTTTTGTTTTTATACTTGTATTTATGTATACGTCTACTTACGTATTTATGTATGTATTTGCGTATTTGGCCATTAGTTTTTCAGAAGGGACCGCCATGGGGCCTGCGTTTGTGAAATACGTGAAAGACTCGTACACCATTCTCATGTACTCTGGAAACTTGTTTGGGAATTATCCTAACTTGGCGCGCGCTTCAAAGGGCGACACCACCAAACCATTGCCACCCAGCCCTTCTCACCAGCCAAGGCTGTGGAAAGGTCTAGAACATTGTTTCTCTTGCCCGTCCGGTACGTCTCGGCGCTGGACGGGCATGCTGCAGATCCATGGCCGGTTTGTGGTCAGCCAGGCACCTTTTAGCCAGACAGCCGTCACGCGCAACTGAAAGGATGGTCTCAGCCTTGAGATGGACACCCACTGTTTTTCGACCTTGGGGAACTCCGCCCGTTTTTCCGGAAAATTCCGCCCGTTTCCCAGAGAATTCCGCCCGTTTCCTGCCCCGAAAACCGAACATTGGACAAGAAGGCGTTGCCAAGAGCGTCCGGCATATCCTGAAGGCCGAACACATCACCAGGAATTCCCAGAAATAAAATAAACGCTAGCGCCCGCGCATATCTTTGCCCACCTGCAATTTTCAGGATCTCGCAAAACTTCCCATCCATGAGGGCATCAAAGCAAGACATGGGTTGATCAGAAAGAAAGAAAGAAAGAAAGAAAAGAAAGAAAGAAAGAAAGAAAGAAAGAAAGAAATAAAGAAAGAAAGAAAGAAAGAAAGAAAGGGAAGTCCAACAAGCAAACGGCAGGGAACACCATATTGAATTTCAAAACGAAGGCAGTGCTCGGCAGGGTGGGCCAAGTTCAAGAGAGTAGGGGCTAAGCGGTGCTTAAGGTACCTCATCGCGAACTTGCAAAACACGCTGTCACGAGGAAAAAGGCGCCTTCTCCCAAAATAGTGTCTGCCGGAAGGATCTTCTAGGTGTGGCCACAAAAGAACACAAGAACCTCGAGGAAAAAAACTCTGGGGGAAATGACCAGTACCTCCAAGGTTTTGTTCCGGGGATTGTTGCTTTTGTTTTGTTTCTGTTTTTTTTTTGGTTCCCGAGGTGTTGCACTTCCCGTATTGTCCCCTCAGTGTTTTTTTGGTATTCCCCTGGAATTCCCCCCACCATTCCCCTATTCTTTTAGCATTACCTTACCCCTACTACTTGCATTCTCCTGGAATCCCCTTCTTGGTATGCTCCTAGTATTCTCCCAGTATGCCCCTACTAACCCGGTTCACCCTAGCATTCCTCCTGTATTGTCTTGGCTTACCCGTAGTATTCTCCCAGTATTCCCGTAGCATTCTCCTAGCATTTGCTCTTGCAGCCCCCTTGCATTCCTTTAGTATCCCCTCGCTGATTCCCTAGTTCTTTGCTACTCAGAAACTGGAGCGCGAATGCAGCATACCAGGGGAATTACAAAGGGGCTGCTGGTAGAATACTAGGGCAACACTTGGAGAATACCAGAGGTACACCAAGGGAATACTAGAGGAATACAAACCTAGGTAAGGAATAGGGTACTAGTGGAATACAACTCTAGGGGAAGAGAATGCTAAAGGAAATGTGTTGATTTATGTATTTATTACAAGACCCAAATTCTCGGTTCATGGCCGGCGTTCTTTCAACCGCCAAAAGCTTGCATGCTTCATTCAAGAGGACAAGGATCCACCAATGGTGGAAAGAGTCATTCCCATATTCCTTACGAGGCTTGAGCAAAAGGCCCCGCTGTTTGAAACGCTCCCAACAGCAAGCCAAATTGTGTGTCAGGTGTGTTCTGAGGGGGAAGCATTGGGTTTGGCGGCACGATTGTGTATGCATGTGTTCATGCATGTGTGTATCTGCGTGGGTATATAACAAAATGTTCTATAGTGCAGTGTCATGTCACACACGTAAACCAAAAAAAAAAAAGCGTACGGACATACGTACGTACTCACATACGTATGTATACACATGCACATGCATACGCACATATATAACCTTACATCACCCCACGTTACAGCACATGTGCATTACAATGCGGAACATTTCTTTACATAACGTGCAATACGTGCACCATACACTACATGCATTGCTGCGTTGCATACATTGCATACATTGCGTACGACATCTGCCCTCCCACCAATTAACATGGAACCTGACAGGGGACGTTGCATCACAATGAGTTACGTTACATTACATAACGCTACACTGCGTGCCTATGTGCGCATTGCTGGATGCATCTCTGCACATTTGTGTGCATGCATACATGCATGTACGTGTTCATGTGCTCATGCCTTCGGTTGCTTAGCTTGTCGTGCATCTTGTTGTCCATGTGTTTGTTCATGCATGTACACATATCAATATCGTACACTCTACCAAGGCCCAGTCGGTCATGTTGAGCTAAAACTAGTGTGCTTTCTCTAGGTGGTGACCCCTTCCTGTTCAGATCTTAAAATAAAACATCATCTCATAAACCAACTGGACTTCATGGAACCCGATAATCCCCGAAGTACATTAACAGGGAGTGTCCCCAGATTTGATTAGCAGGGGCCAGTCACTAGCCATTTCCATCTGAAACTAAACTATTCCTACAGCTGTCAAGGGCCACACGCGCGGGCCGGCCCCCAATAGTCAACCCTATTCACATCATATTCCACAACCCCGTCTGTGGATTTCCATCATCCAAGGATCAGGGCAAAAGATCAGAAACCTTCATTAGATCTCCTCCGTTCTTTCCCCCCTCCCCAAAGCCGACCTCTCCAGGAAGGACCTTCCCACTTGTTGCTGGGAGCTCTGGATCTTGTCGGCCACCGCGACCGGCAGCGTTGTGGCCGACGATATGACCTTGGCATTTTAGTCCAGGCTGATGGCTACTCAGGACCATACTGTCATGCTCTACTCGGCAAAGTGCAGGGTTCCGCTTGTATGCAGTCTTGACTCCGTAGCTGAAAAAACCTCCCCCCAGGCACCAAGAAGTTTTGGTTAAAAAAAATGAAAGAGTCCAGTTTTGACTTGTTTTTCTAGGTGTCCCTTTGCTTTCGCTTCCGCTTCTTTGAGAAAGACTGTCTTTTCCAGGTGTCCCTTTGTGGCAAGGACTCCGTGTTTTTTTCAACAGCTCAAATCGCACGCGGATGGCCGTGTCGGAACACCACCTGACTTTTCCGGTTTTTTTCCAGGCGGTTGGGACGTGAATGTGGATCTGCCTTTGTTCTTCAATAAAAAGAAGAAGAATAAACTTGTGGGAACACCCTCAAACATGGCTGGCGGACACTCCCATTCAAGCAAGAATTCAAGGTGGTGAGCCCCGAAAGTTGGTGCCGGAAAAGATCGCAAATCGCTGGGGTCGTCCAGTGGCCACGCTTCGGAACCTGCTGGTTTGGGTTTGTTTGTTTGAGAGCACCCCGTTTTTGTAAGGGAAACCAAAAGGAAAACCGAAGTCCATTTTTGGGGCATCCCCGAACAAAGACGAGCCATCCAATTAATTTGGAAAGGCGGAACCTCACCGGGCCTTGGCAAACGCCGCAGTGAGGTCACCGCAGAGTCGCTCATCCACTTGGATGGGGCCGGCCATGCGCTTGCTGAATCGCTCGAAAGGCTGCCCTGTGACCTGGCCGAAAAGCGGTGGGACTTACACTCTTTCCAATCATGGAAGTGGAAAATCGGGCGCAGGCAGTCTTCCAGGGGAGTTGCTCTTTTTCTTGAAAACTTCACGGGATTCTTGCATCGTTTCCGGCACCGGCTTGAATACAAAGCTTTCAGAATTTGCACATGTCCTGAGGAACACATTCCGATCTTCACCCCGAGGGCGTGGGTCAGGACGGCCCATTTTTACCAGGGCGACCTATTTCAGGGTTTTACCCCGACTCCTTACAAGGCGCGGGCCGGCCACGGCCGGCCGGCGGCCGGCCTCCTGACAGGTCTCGGCGCTATGCCCCAGGGCCACGCAGGTCATATGGGCGATGCGGAAGGCGTCACCGAAGGTCCCGAGTTGCACCCAGGTCTCCTGTGGCTCCCGGATGGTTCTTTCGAGGCCATCTCCGTTCAGAAAGCTCCCAATCCCATGGCCTCAACATAGGAACATACATGAAACACTGGAGAATACATGCAACCATCGAAAAGTTGGCAAGCCGAATCAATTGAAGATTGGGTTGCAGAAGGTAACTTGTCGCCACCACCACCTCCCCCGCCACGTCCTCTGGGAAGATTTCCGCCAAACAGCCCAACGCACTGCCATCGGCAAAGGCACACAGCCCGCTGAGCAGCAGGAAGCAGCTCACCTGGAGTGAGAATGTTGTCAGGCTTGGTTTTGGGCAACGACTCAGGACAGGGCAACGATGCTTCCCATGGCTTAGGGCAATTCCAAGTGGTGCAAGGACTGCTACGGCGCAGCGAAAGATCGGACAAGCTGCAGCCAAAACTCTTGCGGGCCCAGGCACCACAACACATGCACACATGCACGGCACACCAACCGCACGCTATCAAACGGAGCCGTTCGATGCTTCCTGAGAGACTTCGTCCACAGGCGTTGCCAGTTTTGCGGCGGATGAACCTTCGCAAGCTGTTTTCCCAAAAGCATTCTTTGGCAAAAACGGCTGCCGACTACACAGCCTGACTTAAGCAGCCTAGCTTACGCAGCGGGACTTATTCAAGCTGACTTACGCATCCTGACCTACGCAGCCTGACTCACGCAGCCTGACTTACGCAGCCTGACTCACGCAGCCTGACTTACGCAGCCTCACTTACGCGTCCTGACTTACGCAGCCTCACTGACGCAGCCTGACTTACGCAGCCTGACTTACGCCGTCTGACTCGCGCAGCCTGACTTACGCAGCCTAGCTTACGCAGCCTGACTTACACAACCCAGACGAAGCTCGCAGCCGTTAATTCTATCTTCTTTCTTAGCCGGGGGCAGGTCTGGCGGCTTGCAGTTCTATTTTTTCCCTTTTACCTCACATGGCAGCCCGGCTGATTGCAGCTCGGGGTAGCGCCGCTTCAAGGCTACGCCCTGCGTGAAACGACGAGCAGGGCGCCCCGCCGACACGCGAGCAACGGCCCTTCCCCTCCAGCAGGCAGAGGCGGCGACATCCAGCGGGCCAGGACGGTGCTGCAAACCGCGCGTTGCGCCGCAACGGCCGGAATGCACCACCAGCGCCGACTCCAGCCGGCGCGAGCGACCCGCCGCACCGGGTGGAGCCGCCTGGCGCGCACCCGGGCAAGGCCGCGGCAGCAGCTTGCCAACGGCCACCGACCTCAGCCGCGAGGACGACCAAGCGCTGCGGGCCAGGCTGGCCCAGCTCGGGGTACCGCGCACGCTTCCGCCGCTCAGCTGTGGACAGCGCGACGCCATCGCGATCCGCCGGCGTGTGGCCGGCCATCACTGCGGACAGGGCTGACGAGCGTGGCATCGCAGCACCGGGCTTCCCCGCTCCGTGGCCGCGCAGACGACCAAGTCACGCCGGCGACGGTCGTCGGGTGACAGCAGTGGTCCGGGACAGCCGCTGCTGTGGCACGACGCGGCCCTCTGGGCCGACAGCCTCGCGCGCAACTCGCACCCACGCTTGCTCAACGGCCAGGGCGCGACGGGTAGACAAAGTGAAGCGTGAATCCGCAAGCCCTGGCAACTCTCCCCGGCCTCGGGCTCCTCAAACCAGGGCAAGGTCCCCAGCCCACGCAGTGACGACATGACTCATCGCCGCCTGTGCAACGGCGACGAACATGGCGTGTAACCCGCCTGTTTGCACCCGTAGGGCAGCGACTAAAGCCTGCCACCGTTGGCCCGCCGGTGACGCGATGCGACGGCGGGTGGTACGCGCCCTGGCGTGCAAGTACGCTGCGCGGTGGGACGACGCAGGGGCATGCCACGCAATATCCCAGAGAGAAGGCTGTGAGCAAGGAGATGCCCTGACTCCTACTCTGTTCGCGCTTGCGGTGCATGACACGCTACGGGCTGCACAAGCGGAGTTACTGGCTCGCTGCTTTCCTGGATGACCTGTGCATTCGCGGAAAAGGTCGCATGTCCAAGACCAGGGTGTGGCGTGCTGACAAGCCGCTCAGCGGCCTTGTTAAATGCTCGGCAGCGCTTTCGGATCGGCCGAGTTCGTTGACTCATGGTGGCGAGCGCGGCAAAAAAAGGACTTGCTCCCGCTGCTCCGCACGTGACGGCTACCTGCCGGCCACAGCACAGCCATCCGCGCCGCAGAGCCGTCCCGGCTTCTAAGTCCGAGCCGGCGCCGCGGGCCGCACCCAGCTTTTGCGCGGACTCGGACCCAGAACGCGGGCCGGACGAGCGACCTCCAGCCACCGCGCGCTCCCGCGTGCCACGCGCAGCTTGGGCCGCGTCGACCTCCTGCACGAAGTCGCAGTCCAGGTGCCGGCGGCTACGCCTCCCACGCTTCCTACCGCGTTCAGGCAGGCCCTGGCGCCTGGAAACCGGTCTTCCTGGCCCCACGTTTGCTGCTGGCGCGTCGGGCGCGACGTGCTCTCAAAACGAGTCGCCGATTTCTTGGCTGGCCGCTGGCTGCCCTTGCTGGAGACCGCGCGCGGGCTGGCAGTCGCGGAGGGCAGACGCCCCGCGAGGCTGCGCCGAGGCGAGGCGCGAGCAGGCGTGCGCCTTGGTCCGCACGTGGCAAATTATCTCGCGCCAGGCAAGTGCTCACACGCGCCGAGCTCGCTCCAGGCAATGAGCAGACGTTGCGCCTGCTCACAGACCCTGAGCGAGCCGTGGTCATCCAGATGTTTTCCGCCGACCTTGCATCCGCATGGCCAAGGAAAATTGTGAGGCACGGCGCGCGTGCGGGTTTTGCCACCTGCCCCACACAGCGCCGAAGATTCATTTGAACAAGCCGCTGCGGGAATATTTAGGCAGGGCTTCGGGCGAAGTTTGACAGACGATATCCATACCTTGGCTCACCGATTGAACCCTCAAGGAACAACGGACATCCCGAGGACGTCTTCCTGCCGGAAGCTCCCACGACCTTGTCGGCTGAGGAAGTGGGCGCGGCACTCCGCACGGCGACGCGGCACAGCTGCCGGATTGAGCAGCGCCACAGGCCTCTCTGGACGCCTCTGCGAAGGTCGCCACTTTGGTGGCCCGTGCCGAGGTGCCCGGGGAAGCGCTGCAGGCGATGGCGCAAGCAAGGCTTACGGCGCTGCAAAAGCCAAATGGAGGGGCACGAGGCATCGCTGCGCTGCACGCATCCCCGGGGCCCGCTACTCCAGGTGATGTTGCCGAGCTGCCGCGCCCAGGCGACGCAGCGCCGCAAGAGGCCGGTGACACAACGCCGGGTTTCCAAAAGCTGGGCGTGCGCCACCCGGAGTGAGCCCAGCGACGTCAGCATTCAGTGGGACCGGTAGCAACTTGACCTATTCCAGCCCTGACAGCAGGCTTTGCCAGTGCTCGTGACCAAGCTGTTCGGCAGTGCTTGCATTCCTTACTTAATACTGAATAACAGTGGCCACCCCCCCCCCCCGCACGCGGCTTGCTCAGGCGCACATGGCCCTGAAACACAGTAACTTGGGACTGCGGCATGCCCAACGACTTTTTCCGGGATTTCGGCACGGGCCAAGCGCGCCCCCACTCACCACCATAGGTCGGAAGCCTGCTCATTGTTCGTCATCAAGGACAAACCGAAGCATCTCTTGTAAGGCCCCTCAGCCCCGGCGCAGCTCCTCAGAAACACTTTGGCACTAGCCCCATGGTACGACTAGGGGTTTAATCACTCAGGCCCTCGGGGCCGCTACTGCTGGCTCGGGCGATGCGTCAGGTCTGTGAGTCTTTGGAGGGCGCATCCCCCGGCGCCAACGGATCAGCCATGAGCACCTAGCGCGCTGCTGACAGTTCCCCCAAATGTGCTAGACGGACAACTCGGCGTTCTCGCCGTGACAAGGGTCAAAACATATTCTTTTTCTTCTTCTGACAGCTGTCCTTGAGGGAACGCGCCGGACGCTCAGACCAGCGCCTGCCACTGCCCGTGGAGAAAGCCGTCAAAGCGAGCGAGAAACTCTTGCTTGCACTGCTCCTGGAATGGCGGAACCATGCGTCGCAGTACGGGCCAAATTTGTTCCTGTCCGAGCCCTTCTGGCGACGTGGTGCGCGAACCGGAGCGCCTTCCGGCTCAACACTGTTCACGGCTCAACTGCAGCAAAGGCCGCCCTGAAGCGCGCCTTGTAGCGTTGATCCGGCTGGGTGCCGGCCATCGGCCGGCCCATCTGTTGCGTCGAAGACATCATTCAGCCAAGTGTTTCCTGTAACTCCGGGCAGATTTGGATTTGAACCCCTGGTTGTTGTAGAGGATAACTAGGAATCAACTTAACCACCCAGCGTTTCGAGGGAGGCTGAGTCCTTTTGGCTGCATCAGTTGGTTTTTGGGTGCCAGTGGCACAGTCTCGACTACGGCCACCTGACTGCACAGCGTTTGTTCTGCGGGGGTGACCGTCTGGGGGCGATTCTGGCGCGGCGACACCGTCATGGGCATTGCATTGTCGCGCCTCAGCAACTGGCCTGTGCGAGGAAAAGACTGTAACAAGGGGCTGTGGCACTGGCGTCGCGAAAGCTATGCCTGCATCGTGCCGGACGCGGCCACACACATCAGAGAGGGCCCTGCGCCGGAGCCAGGCGCCCAGCAACAGAACAGGCTTTCAGTGAAAATCCGTAGCTTGTAGTCACCAACTATGCGCCGCACAAAAGGTTCAGCCAGGGGACTGCTAAGCACACAGTTTGCTGAGCACTTCGTCGTGGTGAGCCAGCCGTCCATCCCTGGGCGCAGCAGCTGCAAAAGTGCCCGCGCCAAAGCGGGCAAAGCAGGTTTGTTTGTAGGGTCCTTTTTTGGGCCTTGTAGGTTGGTAACGGGTGCACGCAACGTGTCCTCCAGCTGTGGGTTTGTTCCGCGCCTGTGCTTGCGCTGCGGGGACCGCGGATAGGTTGTTCGGCACGGCGCGCCGGAGGAGGAGTGGAGCGCTTTGCGTTTTTCAACACTGGACAAGCCGTTCGCAATGACCAGCGACGCGGCGGCGCACAAGAGCGTTCCAACCCCCTGATTTGCAACTCCAGCTCGACGGCAGCGGCACTTGCGCGTGGACAAGGGCAAGGGGGGGCACAAACGCAAACGTGCTTGCAAGTGCTCAAGGGGAGGCGCGGCTGCGGGCGGGGCGCAAAAGCGAAGGGAGCGGGCTGGTGGTTTTTCTGGTGCTGCCCGCGAGCTCGGAATCGAACTCGTGCAAGCAGGCGGCGGCCTCAGGTTCCACGACTACGGCCGCTGCTTTCTGTGGGCACGCACGCCACTGCGTTCGAAGTTGCGCGCGCGAAGCACTGGCACCTCCACGCCGAGCCGTAGCCGATGTCGCCGACGGAATTGGCGACCAGGGTGCGGCGTGAAGCGCGTGCTGCTTTGCCATGATCCGGAGCTGCCCGGAGAAGGACTTAGGCGGACTTTGGGCGGCGCGGAAAGAGGCTTGGGAAGTTGAAAGGGCAGGTGCGGCGCTAGCAGCAGGAGAACCGCCTGGGGCTGGATGATGTTCTGACACGATGGGCGAGTGCGTAAAAACTGGCGGCGCCAGGCCTGCCGCCCAAATCACGCACGAGCAAGCGGGCGTTTCGGACCAGAAGCCCACTGTGAGGGCGATCTTTGGGAGAAGGCGGTGTGTCTGGTCACGCCAAGGCCGTTTGTCCTGGAGCAGCGGCCCACGAGCCGGAGTGCCAAAACGCTGTTGGCGGGTACAGTTTCTGTCAACACGCGACATCTGGGCCCTTGACCACCCGACATCTGGTCCCTTGACCGTTCCGCTACCTGAGAGCGCGAAGTCGTGCACCGTCGGAAGACAAGTTTGCGTCCAAGTTGTTCAATGCGTAGCATGGGGAAGCGGATGTGTGAGCCGCCCAAAAAAAGCGGAAAACATGGCACCTGCAACGTAAGATTCTGGCAAGACATGGATGTGGCTCAAAATTAATGAGCCAAGGGACCGCAGATTTGCGTGGTGTGTGTTGCTACAAACAGGGGGTACCCTTGAGCCACACCCACACAATCTCAGCAATTCAATGTGGTCTAACCGGTTCTAAAATGGCAACGCGCATCTCAAAAAGCCGTGTCGCTCTTCGAATGTCCCACCAAGCATACCTTGCTTACTGCACATGCTTGCACAAGCGTAAGACATTAGACTGTAGCAATGACCTGCCTAGGTTTGGCTAGCCATTGCCTCACTGAGCCCAATTTCGGTGAAGCTGTCTCCGTCTAAAAGTGCGCAATAGCAGCTGCAACTGGATTTCTTAAATACTTCCAAAAATCACCCTGGTTACTGAACATCTGCTGGTGTTTGTCATGTCTTTTTAATAGCTAAATGTATGTGAAAGGTCAGTGGCGCAAAGCGCAAGGCCAACTTGTGGGGGGGCAGGAAGGAGCACGACTTCTAAGCAGCAAAGCCACTAGCACCACCAGATCATGTTTCGGTGACATCGATCCAACATGTCGCCACTCAAATCGCACTCTGCAACCGGCCGGATGGACACACATTTCTGAACCTTTCCAAGCTGGCAATTTAAAGGTCAAAACAATGAGCAACATAAAGCCTCTGGTTGTGTTCTCAACACATGTGAGCACTTTGGAGCGCAAGGGGACCGACCCCACACCGAAGCTGCACACTCTTAGAAGCAAGTGAAAGATTGGGGGACGCCAACTGCGAACCACTGACTCTTAGAAGCCAACATCAAAATATATCTTTGCTTCAGGGTCCAAATTTGCGGGAAAGCCATCTGCCAGTGCCAACCATTGCATGATGGTAAATATCGACGTTGAAAGTCACCATGAAAATCATGACTATGATAGTGCTGGTAACGATCATGACGATGATTGCGACGATGATGATGATGATGATCATGATGATGATGATGCTGGTGATGCTGACGCTGATGATAATGGCTGCGTCTGGAGCGCCAAGTGTGGAGGAGCTTCCAGCAGGCGAGGAGTTGCTGTCTTCTGTGGACACGAGAACGGTGCTGCGCGTGATGCTTCCACGGTGTTGGGCAGGCAGGTTGCCCAAGCTGCCTGGAACCAAAGTCCAGCGCCGACTTCTTGCAGCGAAAAGAAGGTAAGTTGTGCTGCCCCCCCCTTACTCCCCAATTTCAATGCGCTGGCTTCTCCACGACGCTTGCTCAGCTGTGTTAGACACCAGCTTCTGCTCCATACCCGTACCTGCCGGCAGAACTCCGCACTCCGCCGGGCTCGGGCGCTGCGCAAAACTGCCTGCAAACGGTTCCCTTCTTCTTCCCAAGCTCCGCCTGCACCTGGGTGTGGGTCAAATTAAACCACTCAGGAACTGCAGGTTTTAGTCCATGTTTCCATTTACCAGGGTTCCATTTTGGGTACCTTTTTTTCACCCACAGCCACCTGGGCCATGCCGCGGACGTCATCGTCGGACGTTTGCAAGGATGTCACCCGGACACAACGGGAGCTTGGCCGGCAGCCCGGGCTTCGTCTGGCGCGAAAGCGCAAACTCCACATGGCCGTCCTGTTTTTTTCAGCGGCCGAAACAAGCCCTGCCATTACTTTTCGGAAGTACAGCCTGCCTGTCCATCGCATTCTTTTGTTGGTGCAGCGCAGGCTCACAGAGTTGCAAGGGTTGCAGGGCCAACTGCCAGGAAGCGCCGCGTTACTCTCTTGAAGGAGGACAAAAGCAGTTTGCGACATCGTGTAAATTGTGCAGCTCAGACAAGGAACCCCTCGGTACCAGGCAGCGAGCAGGGTTCGAAGACCAAAAACATTTGTTCCCGCAACGCCGGCGTTGTCACAAGGGGACAGGGTCGAGCTCATGGAGCGCGGGGTGGCTGCGAACAAAGCAGCAGAAGTCTCGACAGCAGTGGTGGGACGGGAGACCAGCATTTTTTTGTGACGGTCAAGGCTGAAAGCGGTGGCTAATGCAAGCGCTCTTGCAAGAAAGGCCGAGTTCATCGCATTCGAGAGTTAGAATCTTGATCACTGCTTCAATCTGTAAGGGAACATGCAGCAAAAGACAAAAGAGTACGACCGACAAAAGGCGCGCTTGCTCTTTTTTTTTTATGGCGTTGCTTGGAAGTCAAGGCTCGGGGGTGCAGGGAGAAAGACAATGCGTGTCCTTTCCCCGCGTCTGCACCCCCCTCTGCGGAGCCTTCTCAAATGCGCCCGTGGTCAACAAAGCGTGTTCGACCAGG
Source organism: Effrenium voratum (assembly GCA_963377175.1). NCBI lineage: Eukaryota > Dinophyceae > Suessiales > Symbiodiniaceae > Effrenium > Effrenium voratum. The sequence goes on along the minus strand of CAUJNA010001366.1, from coordinate 26,030 downwards.
CGTTTGGTGTGTTACCTGTGAGGCGTGAAACAATGGAAGGCATTGGTTGCTGCAGGATGCCGTGCGGGCATCCGGCTGGTGTGCAACGCGGCACACGGTGCAAGGCTGAGACCTGTCGAGGCGGTCACGGCATGCAGCGGCATGCCATGCGCAGTACCTGTTGGCACTGCGATGCTATGGCCTCTTGGGTGCAAGCTGCGGCTGGGCACTTGGAGGATCCACCTAAGCTGTGAATGGGTGGGTGGGTGGGCGCAAAAAAGAGGGGTAGGACCCTCTTAGGTGGCTTGAAGCAGAAAACGGCAGCGCGTCCGAAGATTCAATCAAGATTAAAACATAAGGGAGAATGAAAACCCTAAACGTTAGAATCTTGATCACTGCTTCAATCCGTAAGGGAACATGCAGCAAAAGACAAAAGAGTACGACCGACAAAAGGTGCGCTTGCTCTTTTTCTTTGTAAGGCGTTGCTTGGAAGTCAAGGCTCGGGGGTGCAGGGAGAAAGACAGTGCGTGTCCTTTCCCCGCATCTGCACCCCCCTGCGGAGCCTTCTCAAATGCCCCCACTTCAGGGTTCCAAGCAAACGGCCTAATCTATCGCCCCCTCTTCAGAGCGTTTGCGAAGCACTCTTATGCTCTGGCCGCCATGGGGCGTCGGGCGGATGCAACGACAGCGCGGATTTATGGGGCCAGAAATCATGTGGGCGAAATCGAAAGCGAGCATGCGGCTGGCTGTCGAATGCGGATGTGTTTCCGCGGCTGAGCTGATCAGCCCGCACGCCAGCACTGACCATTTGTGCTTGTAGGCCCATGCGGCTACTAGTTGCACAAAAATTTGCAGTGGTGAATAGCTTGTTCACTATGCGGTATTATCCGTGCTGGAAGGCATGCATAGGTCGTGCACTGCTTGGCCTTCGGTGGTCCAAGCGACCCGCATGGGCGCAAGCTGGGCCAAGGTTTCGAAGCAAGCTATATAGCGTTGGGCCTCACCAAGGCCAAGGAGGCACGGCCATTGCTGCCTGGAAATGCAAGGTCTCTGCGAACCAGGAAACGGACCGGCTGGATATGAACCAGCCGCCTATGCCCACGTCTCGCAGCGGGCATGCCAAGTCTGCCTGAAAAGCATTGAAGCCATTCTAGGTTGGCGGACGCGCGAGTGTGCTCGGCAGCGGGTCTGCTATGCGCACCCACGCTGTTTTGCGACTGGGCACCACGCTAGGCAAGTCGGATGGGCTGCGTACTGTACTGGGGTTTAATACCTTTGAGCCAAGCGGCATGAAAATGCCGTGCACGGGCAAGGCCAGTACGGCTTTGGCGTTCAGCGCCGAGAGGAAGGCAGGCCACAGGCGTGCGTTCACTGAAATCATGCAGCCTGGTGGCGAATGCAGATCTGCATATAAGGGCACAGGCCAAGATCTCAATTCCAGGCGAAAGCCTCTCTCTTTAGAAGGGGTTTCCCAAATGGATTCTATTCCACCTGGGAGGCTCCTAGCACTCGTCCGTCCAGGAAATGACCTCGTCCTGCGAAGGATTCGAAACCTAAAACGCTGCGTGCAGGCGTGTGGTTGCAACATAATGACCCCGAGATATGCTTGCAATTTGGCTCCAGGTTGCATTTCAAGCGTGCAGGGCTAAGAAAAAAACAAAAAAAAAAGAAAACAAGGGGTCCCCAAAAAAGGGGTCCCAAAAAAAAGGGAAAAGGGGTTTCCTTTGGCAAAGCTTGACATCGCTTGAAATGCAACCTGGAGCCAAATTGCGGCGCATATCTCGGGGTCATTATGTTGCAACCACACGCCTGCACGCAGCGTTTTAGGTTTCGAATCCTTCGCAGGACGAGGTCATTTCCTGGACGGACGAGTGCTAGGAGCCTTTCAGGTGGAATAGAATCCATTTGGGAAACCCCCTCTAAAGAGAGAGGTGGACCTGTCAATATTGATCCATTGTTGACTCAAGATGATTCAAAGTTGATTCAATATTGATCCATTGTTGACTCAAGATGATTCAAAGTTGATTCATTATTGAGCCCGGCATCGGAGCCGCGCCAGCCCGCCGACGTGGAGGCTTCGATACCTGGCGTGCCAGGCACGCAGCTGATGATGTCGCATATGTTATCACCAACTACGAAGCAGTGTCCGATTATATCGGACACTGGCTCCAGGTTGCATTTCAAGCGAGCCAACCTTTGCAGGGCTACCTGGACGGACGAGTGCCAGCCCGCCGACGTGGAGCATTCCGGCCGCGCCACCTGCCCGGCATTGGGGCCCTGCCACACCACCTGCCCGGCATTGAAGCCCTGCCGCGCCACCTGCCCGGCATTGAAGCCCTGCCGCGCCACCTGCCCGGCATGGAAGCCTCACCTGGCCGGGAGCTCGGAGTTTTTTAGGCCCTTATAGGAACCTATAGGAACCTATAGGAAACCTATAGGAAACCCATAGGAAACCCATAGGAAGTCCATAGGAAAAGAAGAAGAGGGCTTCCTATGAGTTTCCTATGGGTTTCCTATGGGTTTCCTATAAGATTCCTATAGGTTCCTATAGGTTCCTATAAGGGCCCAAAAAACTCCGAGCTCCAACCTCCCTGCCGCGCCACCTGCCTGGCATTGAAGCTTCCACCCCGGCCGCACCACCTGCCCGCCAGCCCGCCGACGGGTTCGCCCAACGACTCTTAGTAGCTGAACTCTACGCGGGCATCAACCAAAAATTGGTTGGTGCCTGTTTCCAGTTCCAAGGCCAGCCCGCGCCACCTGCCGCAACTCTCACCTGGAACGCATTGAAACGAACCCACTTCGAAAGCACAAGTGCCACTTGTGCTTTCGAGCATCGCTTTCCAGGGCAGCTCAACCCGGCCGCACCACCCGATGTCGGAATTCTTCCCATGAAAAAAAATCCAGTTGTCCCCTGGGGGGACAACTGTAGCACGCTTTATGTGTCCGATGAAACTATGCACGCCATGCATAGTTTCATGCTATAGGTCTCACTACCAGGACACGAATTGAAGGAAACTATCCTTCACTTCGTGTCCTGGTAGCCGAGCGCGTGCTATGTGGCGGCAAGCGCACCAGCCTGCCGCGCCACCCGAGGACGGTCTCGAGGCGAAATTTTCGGTGAACTGCCGAAAAGTTCGGTGATTTGTCCCGCAAATTTCGAGCGTCTTGCGCAGGTCTCGCGATTGACCGGCGCCACCGGTCAAATCAATTGAGTCACATTGTAGCCACGCTACTTCCGAAAAATCCCTGGCGCGGGCCTGGTGCGGGCCTGGTGCGGGCCTGGTGCGGGCCGGTGTTCGGACTGAATGGTACTCAACTGCGCTCGCGGCAGGAATCGAGCCCGTGCGGAGTAAGAAGCGCTTAGCTCCTTGGCCGACGCCTTAGCCACTGGACTAAGGCGTCGGCGAAAACATATGTAAACATGTTTGAAGGACCTGTCACCAGCAATATCCCGCAGGTCCTGGACAACGGAGAGGTAACTGACGGCACGCACGTCACCGCAGGGCAGCTGGCCTGGCTCTGACGCCCTACGCACAAGTAACAGACCTGGCGGTGAACACGGCTGCCTCCGGCAACAACGCGGCAGCCATCCAGTCCCTGGACGACCGAGTCACCGCAGAGCTGGCCTCAAAGCTGGACAGCAGCGCTGGCGCCGGCAATTGCGCCCCTGGCCACGGCGGCGGCCCTGGCCACCACGGACGGGCAGGTGGCCGCGCACGGAAGCAGCATCGCCGCGCTGCAGAGCTCGCTGACCACGGGTCTCTCCAACAAGGCAGACCAGTCGGCCTTCGACGTGCTGGAGGGCGTGGTGGCCACGAAGAGCACCCCGGACGGCGTGGACCTGAAGCTGTCCAACTACAGCACCACGGCGGCCATGAACGGCTCCATCGCCTCGGCCAACAACGCCACGCTGGCCACGGTGGCCGCCAACTACGGCCTCAAGACGGTGGATCCGCCGCTGGAGGTCGACACACAAGGTGGCCAACGCCCTCCTGGGGGCCGTGTCACCGCGGCGCTGGCCTCCGAGCTCGCGAGCCGAGACGCCTCCATCTCGGGGCTGCAGGCCTCCAAGGCGGACGCCAGCGCGCTGACGCGTACGCCCCGCTGTCGGCCGTCGACACTTCCTCGGAGGTGGACTCTAAGATAGCGGCGGCCCTCCTGGGCGCAGTCACCACGGCAGCCCTGGACGCGGCCCTCCTCGGCAAGGCGGACGCCAGCGCGCTGGCCGCCCTGCTCTCCACGGTGGACGGGCTGGACACGCCACTGGAGGTAGACACCAAGATAGCAAATGCCCTGCTGGGTCTCGCCACCGAGGCCTTCGTCGCAGCGCAGCTTGCTAGCCGGGACGCCAGCATCACGGCGCTCCAGGGGGCCAAGGCCGACGCGACGCTGCTGGCCTCGTACGCCACGAACGCCGCGCTCTCAGCCAGCGAGACCACGCTCCAGAGCGCCCTCGACGCAATCCTCGCGGAGCTCGCCGCCCTGCAGCTTTCCGGCAGCGGCGGAGTTGTCTGGAGGCTCCTCTCTCTGCTGCGCTGGCCAACGGCGACGACACGCTGAGCATCACGGCAGACTGCTACTCCATCGCAGCGGCGGACGCGGCCCTCGCGGCTACGCTGCTGGCCTACTACACTTCCTCGCAAGTGGACGCGCTGTTGGGAGACTACCGGACGGCAAGCGCGCAGGACGCGGAGACGACCGGTGCCATTTCGGCCGCGCTGCTGGCCTACTACACCTCGGCGCAAGTGGACGCCCTGTTGGGAGACTACCGCACGGCAAGCGCGCAGGACACGCACACGCAGGCAGCCATCGCAGGCGCGCTGCTGGCCTACCGGACGGGCCCGGACCAGGACGTGCCGCTCAGCCACGGCGACGGCCTCGAGCATCGCAGCCGCCCTGCTCAGCTACTACACCATCGCACAGGTGGACGGCCTCCTTGCCAGCTCGGAGTCACGGAGGCGGCCTCGGCCCTGCAAATAGCCGGCTTTCCGGACCAAGGGGGGGCCGAGGTGGTGGCCGCCATAGGAGAGCAGATCCTGGGCCCCACGGACGTCTCACTGTCAAACTGGACGGTTCGCCCCAGCAGCGGCTGCAGCGTGGTCCTGGCCCACCGCGGGCGCAGTGAGCCTGGACGGCTACACCCTGACCCTGGCGGCGAACCCGTGGAACATCGTGCGCACCTACAACTTGACGCCCGGGAGAGAGCTCCTCTTCGCCTGCCGGTACCGGCTCGGCACGGCCTCCAACTTCGTGGTGTACATGTCCGAGGCCGACAACGTCTACGACCTATTGTACGGCAGCTTTGTGGGCGACCAGAGCGCCTGGAGCACGGCCAAGATGTACTTCACCGTGCCGCCAAACGGAGTTGCGAAGCTGCACTTTGGGGCGCACTTCCAGGCGCCGGGCCTGCCCAACCAGACGGCAGGAACGGTGGACGTCTATGGCCTCCAGATCCTGGACGCAACCCTGGAGGCCGGCAACACAGCGGAGGAGGAGGTGGACACGGCGGCCTCGGCCCTGCTGCTGAAGCACGAGTTCCTCGACGGAGGGGCCGACGACGTCACGCTGGCCACCCTGGGCGAGGTGCTGCTGGAGCCCACGCTCACCACGTTAGGGTGCGCTCCAACAGCCAGAGCTCCGTGGCCTCGGCCAGCTTCGCGGTGGGAGGCTTCCAGCTGGAGGGCTACGCCATGACCCTGAGCGCCTTCGCCTGGAACATCGTGCGCACCTACACGCTGACGCCGGGGAGACGCTACTCCTTCGGCTGCCGGTACAGGCTGGGCACGGCCTCCAACTTGGTGATGTACGTCAGCGCGGCCGACAACGACTACGTGGGCGTCACCGGCACCTTCCTCGGCACGGCCGCGCAGGGCGTCTGGAGCACGGCGCGCCTGGACTTCTCGGTGCCGCCGGGCGGAGTCGCGAAGCTGCACTTCGGCGCCTTCGGCGGCTCGATCCCCGGGCTGGTGCAGCAGTCGGCGGGCACGCTGGACCTGTACAGCCTGCAGATCAGGGCCACCGCCTTCGAGGGAGAGTCGGTCTCCGTGACGGACCTGCTGGCCGACTCGCTGGCCCTCACGGGCTCGGCCACGCTGGACGGGCTCACCGCGCAGGGCAACGTGGGCTGCGACCAGCTGCTGTGCAACGACGTGAACTGCACGGACGTGTTCACGACGGGCGTGGACGCCTCGGGCGCGGTCTCCTGCGCAGCGCTGACGTCCACCGGCGCCGTGTCCGGAGCCACGCTGACGTCCACCGGCGCCGTGTCGGGCAGCTCGCTGAGCATCACCGGGGCGGCCAGCGTGGGCCTGCTGAGCTCGGCCACTGGAATCACCGGCAGCACTCTCACCATCAACAACACGGCTAACGCTGGTAACTTCACCACGGTCGGCGACGTGTCCACGGGCACCCTGACGGCCTCCGGCGCAGCGACGGCGGCAAGCTTCGCAGCCACCGGGGCGCTCAGGGGCGCCACGCTGACGATCACCGGGGCGGCGTCCGCCGGTCCGCTGGACTGCGAGAGCCTGGACTGCACCTTCGCGGCCACGAGCGGCGGAGTGTCGACGGGCAGCAAGGCGCAAGTGTCCAACAACAGCGCGGCGTCCGACAGCGGCCCGGAGCTGCGGCTGCTGGGCAACCAGAGCGCACGGGTCTTCCTGGAGCGGGACAGCGGGGCGCACCAGTGCGAGCTCATCATGATCAACGACGAGGCGCTGGTGCAGACGAAGAGCCTCTCGACGCAGCTGTCCCTCACCACGAACCAGAGGAACCCCGGCTGCCTGGTGATAGCCGGCAACACGGGCAACGTGGTCTGCAACACCAGCTTCACCAACTTGTCGGACAGCCGGGTCAAGACGGAGATGGCGGAGGCCGACGTGGGGGAGCTGCTGCAGCTCTTCGACTCCGTGGAGGCCAAGCAGTACAAGCGCCCGGACATGAACGGGGACCTGAGGCTGGGCTTCGCCTCGGACGACTTCGCAGGAACAAAGTGGAAGAACCTGACGGGAACTGCTCGGTGGAGCGACGGCACCGAGATGGTCACGCTCGACTACTCGCACCTCACCAGCGTGCTCTGGGGGGTGTGCAAGGGCTTCCAGGCCAGGCTGGACGCGGTGGAAGCCTGGCAGGCCCAGCGGGGGCCGAAGAACAAGTAAACATGGAGGCGCTGAGGGATCTTGCCGACGACTTCAACGTGCGGGACCCCCGTAAGCTGTATCGCCTTGCGAGGCACGTGACGCAGGCCATGGCCTTCGAGGCGCTCAAGGCCGACGTGGGCAGGCAGGTGCAGGCGCCCCGGCCACGGGCGCTGGGGAAGTCGGCTGCGGAGGGGCCGAACGACCGGTTGCAGGCGGACCTCATCGACTTCAGCCAGAACACGCGGGGGAAGACGAAGTACGGCCTGGTGGTCATGGACGTCTTCACCCGGGAGGCTGCTGTGGAGCCTCTACAGAACAAGAACGCCGAAGCGGTCGGCCGGGCCACCAAGCGGGCGGCCCGGGAGCTGGCGGGGGACGACGAGAACTTCGTGGTCACGACGGACCTGGGCAACGAGCTTGCCACGCTGGACCGGGAGCTGCCCGATGAGGCGGTGCACCGCACCAAGCGGCCGGAGGACCGCAACGCCATGGCAGTGGTGGACCGGGGCATCCAGACCCTCAAGAAGGACCTGGCTACCAGGGTGGCCCGCAGAGGCGGCCAGTGGAGCGACCACTTCAAGCAGGCCGCGTCGGCCTACAACGCGCGCCCCCACGAGACGGCGCACGGCGCCCCGGAGGACGTCGAGAAACAGCCGGCCACCGAGTTCAGGGTGTTGCAAGACAACGCCGACAGGTTCCAGCACAACAAGGACTTGACGAACCGGCGCATGAAGGCTTTGGAGGACGCGGGGGCGTTTCGGGCGCCCACCAACGCGGCGAGGAGCTTCAACCCCCAGCACGGCGACGTGCAGCGGCTGGCGGCCGTGGACTCCATGACCGTGCGGAGCACCGAGGGCCGGGAGACCCTGCTGACAACATGCCTTAGCTTGTCCCAAACACGACTTTGCGAATCTCGACCTTAGAGCGATCCCTGGACCCCGCCCAAAACGGCCATTCAGTTTGTGGATGCAAGCCTGACACCCATGGAACATGTGAAGCCTGTTGTGACCTTAAGTCCGCCCTGCTCCCACCTGCTAGCGCGATTTTTGTACACTCACAAAAGTTTCAGCACATCCAGCTGCGCAATGATGGTCTCGCAACTCATGAGAGAGTATTTCTTCTCCTCCTGACGTCTGGCCCATGTCTCGTTTGTAAAGGACTGCCAGCCTTCAGACTCACTGCAAAGTTTTCCTTGCCTGCATCCTTTTTCTTTCCATAACGACATTGCGCAGCAATGAACTCGAGCCCACCAGTTGCCTTGCATCTCACAGGGATCAAAAGGTCGTGGTGAGCCGTTGCAAAATTCCGGTTGGACTTGATGGCCTTCCCAACGTCACTCCGTCACTCATGACAGTTGCTTCATTGCCTTGGCCGCTTGGATATTCCACACCATCACTCCAGCAAACTTCGAACGGCTCCAAAACAGCTCGCAAATGTGGATCCTCCGTAGGGTAGATCTCCAAAAAAGGGACCCAGGTGACTTCAGCACTCAGGTTTCTTGCTATGCAGTGAAGGCGGAACCGCGCTGCCAGGGAGCTTGCAACCAGCTCTTCCCACTTCTCCCCCCTTTCAGTGGCACCCCTTGTTGGGCTGTTGAGCAACTGCAAAGAATCTGGCAGGAGCCCCTCCAGGTCAATGTTCAGCTCTTTCAAATCGTTTCGGATGGCGTCTTTGATATTGGTATCCTCACACCGCCACAGCCGTGGAACCAGTACAGACTTGTTGTTTGGAAATGCTGCTCCGGCCCTGAAGATGTCTGCTAACCCAGCAGCAATGCAATCCTGTTGCCGGAGGATTGACGGAAACGCAACCCAAGGCTCACATGCAGCAAATGAGGCCAAGAGAATTCCACCCTTCTGCTCTGAGTTGCCGTTGCGCTTAGAAAGCACTTATCATGCTTTTCGAGCCACAAAGCTCCGCAACAGAAACGCACTTACAAGGCCAGAAACAGCACTTTAAGCCCGGGCAACTTAAACTTCCGAGACGCACAGAATGCGACTAGGACCCGTTTTGCCTGCATATTGAAGCAAGCTGAAAACCCTTGCAGAAGTGCAAGCAGAAGGGCTGTGGCCGCACCGCGCAAAACCACCAAATTTTCGCAGAATCCACATTTTGCTGAATAATAACCTCTGAAGATGCGCTGTGAGCGGTTTTAGATTTCACAAATAACAGAGAGAGGCTGGAGCAAATCGCGAACGCTGTGAGCGATATCTGGCGGAACTGCAGATGGCGCGGGAGCGGGCTGCTCTGCTTGAGGGGGAGGCCAACCGTGAGACTTGGCGCCGTGAGGCGCTGGAGCGCCGCGTCGAGATCCTCGAGGAAGAGAACAGAAATCTTCGCAGGCAAACGCACTGATGAGCTGGAAAAAAAGCCCCCAAATCTCGAATGGTCCCAAATGCTCAAAAAAACCGCCGCAGCTGCTCAAGATGACTTCCTCGGCGGCCTTCCGATGCATGCAGGCAGGCTTATGAAGAAGCCCGTTCCCGCCACAGCGGGAGCTTGCCCTGCGTTGGTTTGAGGCTGGTATCACATGGCGGGGCGATGACGACGAGGCTCGCCGAGAAGCCCAACTCGACGCTGAGAAGCTATCAGTGAGTGGCAGGCGGCTGTCTACTGTAGAGACGTAGAGGCACAGAGAGCATGAGCTTCCAGCGAGGTGGAGCCTGGCAGCTAGCGGAGGCCGAAGACCCATAAGAAACATGGCCGAAGGCGAACCATCAAGGCCGTCTACGAGATCCCCGCACCGGTTTCGGCAGCATAGCGCAGACGCTGCAGGCTCAGGTGGCGACTCAGCATCTCCAGAGAGAGGTGAAGGTGTTTTTGGACGGCCTCCGGGGAACCAGGACCGGCCCAGAGAGGCTACAACAGCTTCACATGAAGGCCTTGGGGGCAAGCTCCCCCTTCATGCTGGAGGCCATCGACGCGCTGACCAACAAAGTGGCCGCGGAGCCGCTGAAGGACCGTCTTGCGAGCACCACTGCGGCGGGCATGAAGAAGGTGTTCCAAGCCCTGGGGGTGCCGGCCAACGTGCACTCCGACGACGGCTCCAAGTTCAGGAGTTCAAGGAGCTGATGGATTTCTGGAACCTCTCTCTGTTATTTGTGAAATCTAAAACCGCTCACAGCGCATCTTCAGAGGTTTTCGTTCAGCAAATGTGGATTCTGCGAAAATTTGGTGGTTTTGCACAGCCCTTCTGCTTGCACTTCTGCAAGGGTTTTCAGCTTGCTTCAATATGCAGGCAAAACGGGTCCTAGTCGCATTCTGTGCGTCTCGGAAGTTTAAGTTGCCCGGGCTTAAAGTGCTGTTTCTGGCCTTGTAAGTGCGTTTTCTGTTGCGGAGCTTTGTGGCTCGAAAAGCATGATAAGTGCTTTCTAAGCGCAACGGTAACTCAGAGCAGAAGGGTGGAATTCTCTTGGCCTCATTTGCTGCATGTGAGCCTTGGGTTGCGTCTCCGTCAATCCTGTGCCGGCAACAGGATTGCATTGCTGGGTTAGGGCAGCCGCAGATAGGCCAGCGCGTATACTTCAGCTGCCGGCTTCCGGAACTTGCGTAACGCAAAAGGACGAATGGGGAAGATCAAGCTTTTCCCCACGCCTGAGTACACCAGCAAGCAAGCCTCGGACCCCGTGGTGCCCCTGGTGCCATGCACGGGCATCTTCCTTGGGCCCAGCAAGTCGGGCAAAACTGTGGCGCTCATCAGTCTCATCCTGGAGCAGTACAAGGGCGTGTTTGAGCGGATCTACGTTTTCAGCCCAAGCGTCAACATCGATGATGGCTGGATCCCCGTCAAGAAGTACATCGAGCAGGACCTGGGGGTGAACACGGAGCGTGAGCGCTGTTTCTGGCCTTGTAAGTGCGTTTCTGTCGTGGAGCTTTGTGGCTCGAAAAGCCTTCTGCTCATATCCAAGCGCTTTCTTGGGCGCAGGCGCTCCCTGGGTTAGGGTTTAGGGTTTAAGGTTTAGGGTTTAGGGTTTAGGGTTTAGGGTTTAGGGTTTAGGGTTTAGGGTTTAGGGTTTAGGGATCCCTCCAGTCTTCTTGAGTGGCGCAGTGGTTGACGTGTTGAGCCCCGTACCCAACTCGCCGTCCGGGCAGGAATCGAGCCGCGCGGAGTAAGAAGCGCTCAGTTCCTTGGCCGACGCCTTAGCCACTGGACTAAGGCGTCGGCGAAAACATATGTAAACATGTTTGAAGGACCTGTCACCGGCAACATCCCGGAGGTCCTGGACAACGGAGAGGTAACTGACGGCACGCACGTCACCGCAGGGCAGCTGGCCCTGGCTCTGACGCCCTACGCGCAAGTAACGGACCTGGCGGTGAACACGGCAGCCTCCGGCAACAACGCAGCGGCCATCCAGTCCCTGGACGACCGGGTCACCGCAGAGCTGGCCTCAAAGCTGGACAGCAGCGCGCTGGCGCCGGCAATTGCGCCTCTTGCCACGGCGGCGGCCCTGGCCACCACGGACGGACAGGTGGCCGCGCACGGAAGCAGCATCGCAGCGCTGCAGAGCTCGCTGACCACGGGTCTCTCCAACAAGGCAGACCAGCCCGGAAGGACGTTTTCACGACCAACCAGATCACCTTGGCGCTGGTGGCGTACCGCTCGGCTGCCGACCAGGACACGGCAACGGGGCATCCAGACGCTGAAGAAGGACCTGGCCACACGCATGTCCCGCAAAAGCGGGCAGTGGAGCGACCACTTTGAGCGTGCCGCGGGGGCCTACAACCCGGCCACACAAGACGGTATACGGCGCCCCGAGGACGTGGAGAAGCAGCCGGCCACCGAGTTTTCGGCTGCTGCAGGACAACGCCGACAAGTTCCAGCAAAACAAGGACCTCACGGACCGGCGCATCAAGGCCGTGGAGGACGCGGGGGCTTTCCGAGGGCTGCTGGCCGTGGACTCCATCACCGTCCGGAGCACCGAGTGGCCGGGAGACCCTGCTGAAGCTGGCGCTGCCGGCGCCCCAGGGCAGCGGCAACACGGCGGGCCGACTGACGAGGCGGGGCAGACCGGCTGCGGTGAGGCAGCGGGTCGACTGCCTGTGGCCCAGGCGGCCCAGAAGCGATCGGGCCGCTGACCTTCTTGAGCAGACTTGACGGAAGCAACATGCCTTAGCTTGTGGAGAGAAGTTTTAGCCCAAACACGATTTTGCGAATCTCGACCTTAGAGCGATCCCTGGACCCCGCCCAAAACGGCCATTCAGTTTGTGGATGCAAGCCTGACACCCATGGAACATGTGAAGCCTCTTGTGACCTGAAGTCCGCCCTGCTCCCACCTGCTAGCGCGATTTTTGTACACTCACAAAAGCCTCAGCACGTCCAGCTGCGCAATGATAGTCTCGCAACTCATGAGAGAGTATTTCTTCTCCTCCTGACGTCTGGCCCATGTCTTGTTTGTAAAGGACTGCCAGCCTTCAGACTCACTGCAAATCTGCAGCAACACATTTTGCATTTCCTCAAAGTTGTCCTTCTTCGCCTTGTCCTGCAACTTCAGGCCGTCTGCATCCTTTTTCTGTTCATAACGACATTGCGCAGCAATGAACTCGAGCTTACCAGTTGCCTTGCATCTCACGGGGATCAAAAGGTCGTGGTGAGCCGTTGCAAAATTCCGGTTGGACTTGATGGCCTTCCCAACGTCACTCATGACAGTTGCTTCATTGCCTTGGCCGCTTGGATGTTCCACACCATCACTCCAGCAAACTTCGAAAGGCTCCAAAACAGCTCGCAAATGTGGATCCTCCGTAGGGTAGATCTTCAAAAAAGGGACCCAGGTGACTTCAGCAATCAGGTTTCTTGCTATGCAGTGAAGGCGGAACCGCGCTGCCAGGGAATTTGCAACCAGCTCTTCCCACTTCTCCCCCCTTTCAGTGGCACCCCTTGTTGGGCTGTTGAGCAACTGCAAGGAATCTGGCAGGAGCCCCTCCAGGTCAATGTTCAGCTCTTTCAAATCGTTTCGGATGGCGTCTTTGATATTGGTATCCTCACACCACCACAGCCGTGGAACCAGTACGGACTTGTTGTTTGGAAATGCTGCTCCGGCCCTGAAGATGTCTGACCACCTCACTGAGGTTCCGGGCACAAGCTGGTGGCCTTCTGCAGGCCATCGAACCGCCGAGCAAAGAACCAACGCCAAAGCCACTTCTGGCTGATTGAAGTAGGGGGCTGCATCCGCATACGAGCTTCTGAACTCCTGCGACATGGCATTGAGTGCAACCTGAGCAGTTGATGCCAACTCACCCCAGGTCTGGAAAGCCGCCTCCAGAAGCCGGGGTACCCCAGCCGAGAAGAGGTGAATGTTGTCGAATTCCTTCTTCTTGTATTGCATGCCTCCCCACTCTGCCATGGCCCGTCTGGCGGCTTGCAGCGACAATGGCGCCAGAGCCGGTACTTCCTGGACCTTAAGCGAGGTGTACTCCTCCGATGGCCTATCGGTCAAGATATTCACCGTGCCTGCCGAAAACATGCCCATCTTCTGCGGGAATTCGCCAAATATTTCGGTGAAAGCTGATTTCTGTCCACCATGGTGGCTCAGTCCCTCGACCTCATGATTCACAAGCAGCTCTGCCTGATCGAGGAACACCAAGCAAGCGCAGTCTGGTGTTGCGTTGAAGGCTGCAGCCGTCACCAACAGCCACTGCTCGAAGACGCCCTGCTTCTTTCGACAAAATGAGCCAAGCCAAACTTCGAAGCTGTCGCACATATCAATTTCACGTCGTACCGATGTACGTTTGAGGGCCTCCAGCACTGCAGTGAAGTCCATGCCCCTAAAACTCACCACCAGCCCACTCACTTCGATGCTGTACCCGCACAGCAACTGTGACAGGTGCCACACGACAATTGCAGAAGCAATCCTACTGGGAGCTTCCTGCAACGCTGACTTTGGAATCTCTCGCGCATCAACCACTAAAAGCCGCCCACATCTTCGGCTTTCTGAGAAGTTCGGGACCTTCAAAGCCAGGTGTCGGACAAGCGATGTCTTGCCGGTGCCCCTTGGGCTCCACAAGGCCAAGACCGTCGGCTTGTTGGTCCCATTCCTTTGGATCTGTTCTATTTGCTCCACAAGACTCCGAACAACCGCCTCCCTTTCTAGAAACGGCCTCTCATCCTTGTTGTTGATTCGGCTATTCAAAAAGCGGTCTTCGAAGTCCAAGAGATCTGTGGCGCTAAAACGAGGGAGCTCAACCTGCGCGGGAGGCGCATGAGGGAATGCTGGGAAGGACAAACAATCACAACAAACCAAACACGCATCGGCAATTGGTGAGAAAATCGATTGCTAGCAGGTTCCTTCCCACTGGCTCATGTTTCTTGCAAAACGCTAACCATTCACAACAGATCACAAAGAAGCATGGGTACTTAGTGCGAAAGCCGAGCACTAGGAAAGCAAGGAACACAAGTAACACAAGGGTACCAAAACCGAAACAAAACCAAATTTCCAGCAGGAACACTGCCCATGAAAGCAAAGCGGGAGATGCGTGGTTCAGCTCAACAATCCTTTTGTGGGGCTCCACGCTGAGCAAAACCACTGAGTTCCCAGGCGTCAAATATGTTGAGGTTCTGTGGATGTGATCAGGGCAGCCCCACTGAAAGCATTTCCGCGGGGAAATCAAAACCACACAAAACGTCAAACGGCACGTCTCAACGTCACCCGGCAGCAGAAATACATTGTGCACACTTTAGCAATCTCCTCCATGCTCGTGCTGTCGGAACAAAATTTAACCTTCGGATTGCATTGTGTCTGCAGCAGCAACGACCATGGCAGAAGGGTAGGTCTTGCTCTTCAAAAGGCAGGCGACTGGAACAGCAGGCTCTTCAATATTTGCGGGTTCCCCCTCGACTGTTTGATAGTTTTGCGCTAAACACTCACACCAAATCAGGCAGATATGAACAGGTACGGAGAAAAATGAACAACAGAACGGGATGGAATGGCAGCAACACGGGCAAAACATGGGCAAGAACACCGCCAGGGAGATCAAAGAGAACATTCATAGAATGCACTTGTGCCTGCAGCAGCAAGGACCCCAATGGGTGCAAAGACGTCAGAGTTTGCCCTCCCTCTCCCCGGCAGACGGGCAGGTCTTGCTCTTTCAAAAGCAGGCTGGGGGCAAGCGCAAAATCACTCACAACGATCAACGGCACGTCTCAATCAATGTCGACCAGCAGGAATGACCGACCTCCAACAAGGAAAGGCAACCATCCGTTCATGGGGGCTCCATACCGAGCCTGCCAACGACACGAACCGCCGCAATCTGCAAAAATGCTATCTTGGGATTTCCTCATTCGGATGTTGATCAGGGCAGCCCCATTGAAAGCATTTGCGGGCCGCAGGGGGAATTCCTCAAAACCGCACGCAACGACCAATGTCTCAGAACAAAGTCAAGAGCAAACGATTTTCCAGCCGTGCCTGGGGCTCCTGCAACAACTGGATCTTCTTGGTCAGCAGCACTGCTGGGCCACGGGGGATGCCATCCTGCATCATCTGCTCCAGCGTGAGCTCCAGCAGGGACTTGCCCGTGACGCCCTGCTGCTGCAGTGCGGTCACCGTTTGCTGGATGAGCTCGTCGTCTGCTTCCAGCCCACCATCGATCAGCACAGCCTCTGCCCAACTGGACACCTGGGCCTTCTTGAAGCCCTCCACCTCCTCGCGGCTCTTGGCGAGCCAGTCCTGCCAGCACTCACCAACAACCAAGCCTGGCGCATGCGAGCCCCCGGCCTCCGCACCACTGTCCTGGCACGATTGCAACCGGCCAAATTTACAACTGCTGATTGGAGCGTCCTGCTGCGGGCTGGCGCGCGAAGCAACTCCGCCACGCCCAGGGTGCCAGCTTGTCACCTCAAGAGCTGAAATTTAGGCAAAAAAAAACACATCAACGCCGAGATCTGGACCTGTGCCCTGTGGGAATCCTGGCGGACCAATTGCACCAACTCGACTCACACACCCCAGCTGTGCGCACGAACCGACGGCCTCTTCCAAGCCCTTTTTGGTTGCTTTGGCCTGCGTCGCACGAAAACCGCTTGCGAATCTCAGACAAAGCACGCAGTCCTGCCTCCTCCACAAACTCGCGCAGTTTTTGTTGCAACTCGTCTTTCTTCCCTGAAAGGGTCCACTTCCCTGGATATATCTTCTGCGCTTTTCCTGAGCTCAACACTTTCACCGCTCTTGAAAACCCCGACACACGTGCTGCTCCAGCGGCGCAAGACGGCTTTGGTCTCTTTCACCGTGCCGTTGTCCTCCAGCACCCTGTCGGCTTCTGCGACCACCTGAGCGAGGCCAAGCTGGGACGTCGCTTTCTCTGAAGGTCCGCCGCCTCCTCGAGATCGCGCCGGTCCTGACAACCAACAAGCCCAACGTTCAAGCCCGATGCACGTGTCCCCCAGGCCTGGCCACTGTTGTCCTGGCGGCAACCGGCAAACGATGCGAACAGGCTTCGGGTCGGAGGAGTCCTCTTGCGCAGCCCCGGCGCGCCGAGCGACTCCGGCATGCAACGGGTGAAGGCCCGCCGCCTCCTCGAGATCGAGCCGGTCCTGGCAGCCAAGAAGCCCAGCGTTCTGATGCACATGTCCCCCAGGCCTCGGCATTGTTGTCCTGGCAACTGCAATCGTCCAAACTTGCAAGCTTTGGGTCCGAAGGTCCTCTCGTGCAGCCCTGGCACGCAAGGCGACTCCAGCATGCAACCAGCGCTGGCTCGAAGCCTCACTAAGCTCGCAGGATGCGAAAAGGGTCAATCTGCTTGCGTTAGTGGACAAGTCTGAAGATTGGGCCGGTGCGCCGTTGCGGTCCTCGCATCACAGCACAAGCAGGAACATTCGCAAAGAGGGACTTCACGGTCCTTCCGACCGGGAACTCCTCGCGAAAACTCGTGGGCGGCGGACAGGGACTCCTGAAGCCCGAACGAGTCAGCTGCCAACCCCTCAACGTTCCCAAGACCCAGGCCGTGCTCGGCCACTGCAATGAGCAACGCCAGCGCATTCCCAGGCTGAGGCACGCACCTTGCAAAACCACACAACAAACAGCGCAGCAAATCAGCTTGCGGGCCTTGGCTTTTTATCCTGGCCCTCATCACAGCCATGGCCATTCCTGAACTTCACGGGCCTGCAAGGCCAATCCTACCGCTGGATACGTCGGCAATGTGTGCCCAGTGCCTTCAAGCATTTGATGAGCACTCTTGGGCGGCGGACGACTTCTTGCGTGCCAACATGTCCTTGCTTCGTGTCATGTTGGTCCGCGTGTTCACGACCCTACGCGGCTTGTTTACTAGCACTCTGGTTGCCGCTGGCGCTGCTGGAGCCGTCAAAGACGCCACTTTGCCGATGCCCTTGCACTGGACTGACACTCAAAGCTCCTTTCGCTCCCCGAATGCCCCAAATTGCCTGTACAGTCACAAAGATCAACTATGCTATCTCGCCGCCGGGGGTCAAAAGGTAAGGGTCTGCCAATACACTTCAAGAGCATTGTCAACTTCGCATGAAGGCAGACACTGCTGATTTTTACATGGCTGGCATCCTTCATGGAAGAAGAGCGTCTCAAAGAACGTCGGCCGGCAGAAGCGAACGACCTCCCCGAATGGCAAGGAAGGTCAACATTCGATTCATGGGCTTCCACACTGATTCGTTTCCCGTCTGCCAACAATGCAGCCAGCTGAAATCTATGAAGACAGGAAGCGCAATTTTGACGCTGTTGCAGCCATTGGGGTCGTTGCTGCTAAAGGCACAGGTCGATCCTAATGTTTTATTTGGTTCCAACAGCATGAGCATGGGGGAGATTGCTAAAGTGCGCACAATGTATTTCTGCTGCCTGCAGACTTTGTGTTGAGGTGTGCCGTTGGTCGTTGTCTGGGCTGTTGATTTCCCCCGCAGCCCGGAAATGCTTTCAGTGGGACTGCCCTGATCACATCCACAGAACCAGGAAATCCCAAGATAGCGTTTGTGCTGTCTTCCCTTTCTCAAGAGGAAGCGCTGCAATCTGCGCAAATGCAATCTTGGGATTTCCTGGTTTTGTGGATGCGCTTAGGGCAGCCCCACTAAAAGCACGCCGGGCGGTCGGGGAAATTCAAACCCCTCAACGTTCCCAAGACCCAGGCCGAGCTCGGCCACTGCAATGAGCAACGCCAGCGTAACTGCTGATTAAAGCGTCCTGCGCCACGCCAAAGGTGCCAGCGTGCCACCTCAAGAGCTGAAAATCCAGGCAGAAAAACATCACAGCAAAACCGAGATCTGGACCTGTGGCCCGAGAGAATCCTGGCGGCAACACACAAAAAACAGCCAAGATGCCAGGAATCTAGTGTCCTCCTTCTTCGCCTCCTGGACCTCCTTCTTCGCCTCCTGGACCTCCTTCTTCGCCCTCTCCACCTTCCTTTCCGCCTTCTCCACCTCCTTCTTCGCCTCCTGGACCTCCTTCTTCGCCCTCTCCACCTTCCTCTCCGCCGCCTGCACCTTTTTCGCATCGCCCGATTCCTCCGCCCGCGCCTGGGCCGTCTTGACCTGCGCCTGGGCCGTCTCTTGCTGCGCCAGAGCAAGTTGCAGCTGCTGCCGCGCCAGGAGCAGGTCCTGCCCAGCAAGACTCACACGCCGAAGCAGCGTGCACAAACAGACGGCCTTCTCCAATGCCCTTTTGGCTGCTTTGGCGGAAAAAGAAAATGCCGCGAAATGTGGATCTCACCTTTAGGCAAAGGAAGCAAACAGCCCTGCCTCTTCCACGAACTCGGCCCGCATTCTCTGGTCCGCCGCCTCCTCGAGATCGCGCCGGTCCTGACAACCAACAAACTGTTGTCCTGGCGGCAACCGGCAAAAGATGCGAACAGGCTTCGGGTCAGAGGAGTCCTCTTGCGCAGCCCCGGCGCGCCGAGCGACTCCGGCATGCAACGGGCGCCGTTTTGCCTGAAAGAGCCAAAGTGCAATCTGCTTGCGCCTGCGGGCAACTCTGAGAACTGGGCCAATATGCTGTCCTGGCACTCAGCACGAAACAAGAACATCCAAAGGAGGGACTTCATGCTCCTTCAGCCCAGGAACTCCTCGAGCAAAGTCCTGGGCGGCGGCGACAAGGGACTCCTGAAACCCGAAAACCTTCGAAAAAATGTGTCCCAAGACCCAGGCCGTGCTCGGCTGCACGAGCAGCGCCAATGCGACCCCGAGAAGGCAGAGGCACATACCTGGCCGCTGCCCACCGCGGGCACGGTAGCGTCACAAGCTTGCCAGCCTCGGCTTTTGGTCCTGGTCCGCATCATCGCCATGGCTATTCGAAAAGCGCTTGAGCGGCCTGCGATTCCTCAAGCGCTGGCACTAGACCCATCGGGCAACCATTGCGAGCTGTTGTTGTGTCAGTGTTGATGAGTACACTCGAGCCAAGTTTCCAGAGCAAACACAAGATTGACTGGCTTCTTTGGCAACACCAACGCTCGGGTTTGGATGCTCCTCCTCCTTTTCACTCGCGGCCTGAAGGTCGGTCGGGCCAAGCCTTGCAAGGCTTCGCAGCGTCCATCCGTCAGACTGGCTGACCCACATCCTGCCGCTGCATCAAAGTCCAAGCGAGATACCAAACTGGCCTGCCTGCAAAACAAGCAGCCGAAATCGGCACCGGGCCGCCAGGGGCTGAAGGGCGGGGGTTTCTGGGGTCCCTGGTCCCTGGGATCACTGGGGCCTCTGGGGCCCTAGGGTCCCTACATTCCCTAGGGTCCCTAAGGTCCCTAAGGTCCCTAGGGTCCCTAGAGTCCCTGGGGTCCCTGCACACGTGTGCATCAGACGTCTCGCCAAGGCCCCAGAGTGCGCTCATCCCTGTCAACGCACGGCGGGTTCAGGGACCTTGGGGACCTTAGGGACCTTAGGGACCTTACCTTAGGGACCCTAGCAACCCTGCAAACCCTACCCTAGGGACCCTAGGGACTCCGAGGACTTCAGGGACCCAGCGACCCAGGACTTCAAGAGATCCTTGGTGGCCCCAAGGATTTTGGGGCTTGAGGGGATCTTGGCAAGAACTTCACGCCGGGTACCACTCAGCCTGGGCATTCTCCAGCATCATAGGGTCATGCAAAAACACAAAATGCCGAAGCCAAGACACACACACACATTGCAAATGGGCCACAACACCACAACATCATCTCCCGACTACAAACACGGATGTAGAAAACACCATGTAGAGACATACCAACATAAAGGCACAAAGACATAAAGATATAAAGATATAAAGAGAAAGGTATAAAGATACAAAGATATAAAGATATGAATTTGTAGAAATACAAAGATATAAATGTATGAAAATTCATAAAGAGATACAAATACGTAGAGATATGAAGATATAAATGTATGAAAATAAACATGAGTACACGAAGATAAATAGATGTATGGCAAGTTGCTCGAATGGAAAAACAACAGAAGCTTTGCCCTTCCGCGCGTCTTTGTGTCCCCTTGCGTGGCAAGCTGCAACCAACCGAAGCTTGAGAGATGACTTCACACTTCACAGGATCTCTTGCCCCCAAGACCCAGGGTTGCTGGGGTCCCTAAGGTTTTTGGGGTCCCTAAGGTCCCTGGGTCCCCAAGGGTCCGTAAGGTCCCTAGGGTCAAAACGCCGTGTGTTGACAAGGATGGATGCACTTTGGGACCCTGGCCAGACGTCTTGATGGAAGGACGTTGTTTCATGGCACCTGCAGCGGACGCCCGCGTGCCCAGGAGGGACCCAGGGACCCCAGGGACCCCAGGGACCCTAGGGACCCCAGGGACCCTCGGGACGGACCGTCAGGGCTTCACTGGGTCAAAGATCAAGGGGGCTGACAGATTGGTGACAAAGATCAAATGACAATAACCTGCACGGGACCTCTTGGCCATGACAATGGAACGCGGCGAGGGCCCGGGCGGAACGTGGAGCTCGAGGCGCAAGCTCAAAAGTTCGGAGTGCCTGAGCGCCAGGAAAAAAAGGTGATTTTGAGGAAACCACACTGCCTGACTTACAAAAGACCTGACAGTACGACTTGACGGGGTTGGGGCAATCGCTCTCAAGGTCAAGGGTTCACCAGGTTGGAGAGACAATACAAAATTCGGGCCTGGCTCAACGAGGTCACGATTTCCAAAGATACACGGGCCTGACGGCGCGGCTTGACGGGGTTGGGAAAAGCACACAAAAAAACAACGCAAACCTCACCGGGTCAAAGAGATCAAGGTTGGGCCCCACCCTGAAAGCTCAGTTGAAATCCGCACATCAACACTGACGGCGCAATCAGCAAAAAGGCCCGAGTCGCGCAAATCCTGGCACGGGACGGGGGGGGTGTCCGGGCCTCGCTAAGCCAAAGATCAGGGGGCCTGACAGATTGGCGAGTTGGGACCCAAACCTCAAAGATCAGTTGGCATTGATGGCCATGACAACGGAAGCAGCGAAGGCCCGGGCAGTATGCCTCGATGTCAAAAAAAAGCCTGGCACGGGGAAGCGCGAAAACACGACCTTCAAAATCCAGGACCAAACCTGAAACACTGCTCAAAGGCCGAGTTGACACCAATCCGCACAGGTGCCCAGCCAAAGAGTCCCCAGTAGCACGAATTGGATCCACCTGCAAGCGGCCAACAAAAAGTGATAAAAAGGCAACTCGCGGCGCTGCAAGAAGATCTGCACGTTCTGGGCACAGGGCACGTGAGGTCAAGAAAAACTGTGAGTCTGAAACCACGCCTTTGCACCCGCGAGCGGTTCCCTGCCGCCCCGTACCCCAGAGTGTCCCCGAATCTCGCCTTCACAAGGCCCACGTGCTTGGAGAAGCTCTTTCCAAACACGACCGACAACGTGAAAATCGTGAGAAAAACGCAACACCGGCAACTTGTCATGCAAAATCACCCTCAAAAACCATGCAAAACTGAATTTACGGAAAACTTCTTTTCTTAGCTCCGAAGAGCTCCGCTTGAGCCAAACAAAAATATTAACCACATACAACAACCATATATAAACATTCAAATATATATATATATATATATATGGTCATTGTCGACATTCCCTTATAGATGACACGCTCGCACTGCTTTTACGGCTAGGCTCGGGGGAAGTCATCTTAGTCCACATGGACATATCCGTATCTCACATGAGATCTCAATACATCTTCAACGCACAATCCCCCGTCCACCCGGACAGGTTCTTGTCTAACGCACAATCCGTCATCTTAGTCCACATGGACATATCCGTATCTCACATGAGATCTCAATACATCTTCAACGCACAATCCCCGTCATCTTAGTCCACATGGACATATCCGTGTCTCACATGAGATGTCAATACATCTGCAGCGCACAATCCCCCGTCCACCCGGACAGGTTCTTGTCTCACATGAGACTATGATACATCATCAACGCACAACATTCGTCCACATGGACGCGTGCTCACTCAACATGAGTGTTGAAACTTCTGCGAAGCAGAAAACCCCAACACGGAGTTGGGCATGGGTGGGAGGTGGGAGCGAAAATTTCCGGCCAAAACATGGGGGAACCCTCCCGCCCACCACTGAGCCAAATTGACGTTCGGCTGTATGAAATACATTGTGCACACGCACAAGCACATACATCATGCCAACTACATGTGTCATAACAAACCGGAGCTTCATCACGCGTAAGGCAAACCGCGTAAAGACAGGCTCAGCGGACCCCAAAACCCCTCCCACACATAGACAACAGGGGGAGGGGGGGTTTCTACGCACGCAAAGAAGGTTTTATCTTCTACGAAGAGTGCCACCTTCTTTTCTTAGCTCCGAAGAGCTCCGCTTGAGCCAAACCAAAATATTAACCACATACAACAACCATATATAAACATTCAAATATATATATATATATATATATGGTCATTGTTGACATTCCCTTATAGATGACACGCTCGCACTGCTTTTACGGCTAGGCTCGGGGGAAGTCATCTTAGTCCACATGGACATATCCGTATCTCACATGAGATCTCAATACATCTTCAACGCACAATCCCCCGTCCACCCGGACAGGTTCTTGTCTAACGCACAATCCGTCATCTTAGTCCACATTGACATATCCGTATCTCACATGAGATCTCAATACATCTTCAACGCACAATCCCCGTCATCTTAGTCCACATGGAACAATCCGTGTCTCACATGAATGTCAATACATCTGCACGCACAATCCCCCTCCACCCGGACAGTCTTGTCTCACATTGAAGAACTATGAATACATCATCAACGCACAACAGTCGTCCGAAAATGGACGCGTGCTCACTCAACATGAGTGTTGAAACTTCTGCGAAGCAGAAAACCCCAACACGGAGTTGGGCATGGGTGGGAGGTGGGAGCGAAAATTTCCGGCCAAAACATGGGGGAACCCTCCCGCCCACCACTGAGCCAAATTGACGTTCGGCTGTATGAAATACATTGTGCACACGCACAAGCACATACATCATGCCAACTACATGTGTCATAACAAACCGGAGCTTCATCACGCGTAAGGCAAACCGCGTAAAGACAGGCTCAGCGGACCCCAAAACCCCTCCCACACATAGACAGGGGGAGGGGGGGTTTCTACGCACGCAAAGAAGGTTTTATCTTCTACGAAGAGTGCCACCTTCTTTTCTTAGCTCCGAAGAGCTCCGCTTGAGCCAAACCAAAATATTAACCACATACAACAACCATATATAAACATTCAAATATATATATATATATATATGGTCATTGTTGACATTCCCTTATAGATGACACGCTCGCACTGTTTTTACGGCTAGGCTCGGGGGAAGTCATCTTAGTCCACATGGACATATCCGTATCTCACATGAGATCTCAATACATCTTCAACGCACAATCCCCCGTCCACCCGGACAGGTTCTTGTCTAACGCACAATCCGTCATCTTAGTCCACATGGACATATCCGTATCTCACATGAGATCTCAATACATCTTCAACGCACAATCCCCGTCATCTTAGTCCACATGGACATATCCGTATCTCACATGAGATTTCAATACATCTGCAGCGCACAATCCCCCGTCCACCCGGACAGGTTCTTGTCTCACATGAGACTATGATACATCATCAACGCACAACATTCGTCCACATGGACGCGTGCTCACTCAACATGAGTGTTGAAACTTCTGCGAAGCAGAAAACCCCAACACGGAGTTGGGCATGGGTGGGAGGTGGGAGCGAAAATTTCCGGCCAAAACATGGGGGAACCCTCCCGCCCACCACTGAGCCAAATTGACGTTCGGCTGTATGAAATACATTGTGCACACGCACAAGCACATACATCATGCCAACTACATGTGTCATAACAAACCGGAGCTTCATCACGCGTAAGGCAAACCGCGTAAAGACAGGCTCAGCGGACCCCAAAACCCCTCCCACACATAGACAGGGGGAGGGGGGGTTTCTACGCACGCAAAGAAGGTTTTATCTTCTACGAAGAGCGCCACCTTCTTTTCTTAGCTCCGAAGAGCTCCGCTTGAGCCAAACCAAAATATTAACCACATACAACAACCATATATAAACATTCAAATATATATATATATATATGGTCATTGTTGACATTCCCTTATAGATGACACGCTCGCACTGTTTTTACGGCTAGGCTCGGGGGAAGTCATCTTAGTCCACATGGACATATCCGTATCTCACATGAGATCTCAATACATCTTCAACGCACAATCCCCCGGCACTACTGGTTGAAGACACCAAGCCTGCGAGATTATCATCCAAGGGTACACAGACCTGTGGGTTCCTTCCAAACCTTCAAACTGACCTCTGGAAGGTCATTCAGAGATATTGGCTGCACTTGCAACACACTCATAACATGTCGCCAGATCGTGACAGATCCCGACCGTAGTGACAAAGTCAAAGACTTTGTTCAAGAAGGTATTGGTTGATCGGCAGCTGATCAAAGAGGAACGCACAGCTCCATTATCACTGAAAAACCAAAACATCAACATGCTGGAAAAGTTGGAATGAGTCACAAAGGCCGCTGCAATGGCCAAAGCCTCAAACTCTGCTGCGAGCGTCTTGCGCGCCACACAGCGCACTGCATGTATTGCATCAAGTTGAGGCGGAGTCAACAGGGTAATTTAGCAGGCGATACTGTCGCCTGATGCGCTGAGTAATGTACCACCAAGACCGGCCATTTCTCCAGGTTCGTAACACGCGTCTCTGAACAAGCGAAAGGTGTCACGATGCGGGCGCTGGAGTGACCTGGGAGGGCCCTTGCAAACGCAATTCTTGAATTGTTCGAGCACCCCCATCATCCTGTGGTTTAACAAACAGCCAGCCGGGTGTTTGGACATCAAAGTCAACTCGCCAAAGGGTAATTCGCGCATGCCTTCCGAAACTCGATTGTTTGCAACAACACACGCCCTCGCAGCACAGCTAATTCGCCACGTTGACGCTTCCCTCTCCGAAGAATGCCATTAATGAAGGTCTCCAATTCGCGCTGCCTCTCAGCAGTGTTCCCTGACATATACAATGCCCAAATTGCAACGCCTAGGTTGCAAATCACGCCAAGCAAAAGAGGACCCTCTTGTAATCCGTGATCTCCCACCTAGAAGAGAGAAGAAAGCAGTCACAACAAGGTTGGGGTGCGCATTCACCGAGAAATCATACATAAGGACAAAGTCATCGAAATATATACCTTCCAGTGCAAGTAGTAAAGGGGGGGTCTCCAAGCTGCCAAATAGCCCGTGAAATGCGGCAAAAACCCCGACAGCTGCACGGGCACCGAAAGGAAAACAAGGCTCTGAAATATTGACGGTCACCAGGATCGACAACCACGATATAAGCATCAGACAGCGCCTTGTCAAGGAGAGGCAGGTGTTGTATGCTTTTCGCAAATCCATGGTGCGGATATTGAGGTTCTCACTCACACCTCGCTATATGGCAGCACGGCTTCTGAGAGCAACACCAGACACCACAACGTCAATACCGTGCACTTCAATAGACTCACTGCAGCTGTTTGT
>CAUJNA010001365.1:0-85444 GCA_963377175.1 Effrenium voratum | reverse complement strand
CCCGAGCTGGGCGAGGAGGACTACAACCCCGAGGAGCCCGTCAGCTGGATCTCGTACTTGGACTTCAACGCCATGTACCCGGCCGCAATGACGCTGCCCATGCCCAACGGCCCCTGCGTGGCGGTCGCCCTGCCGGAAGACAACGCAGAGACGTGCCTCTTCGAGCCTGAACTGGGAGTCCGACGCCGAGGAGGTGAGCTACCTGCTCCTCGTGGACTACGACTTTCCCCAGCTCCATGAAGCCCGCCATGAAGGGGCTGCAGGCGAAGCGGTAGGCCCTGCGCAGCCTCCAGACCCTGGCGCCCAGCACGTCCCGCAGGAACTTGAGCCGCTTGCCGTCCACGCCCTCCTCCACGTGCATGCCGAGGAAGGGCACGAGCTTCTCGCAGGGCGACGGGGAGGCGTGGTCGCCGAGAAGGTGGTGAAGCTCACCCAGAACGCCATCTTCGGCCGCTGCTGCATGAACCCCGACAAGTTCAGGAACACGAACGCCTACGTGGACCCGGCCAAGTTCGAGCGGGCCGTGGGCAAGAGCTCCGTGACGAACTTCGAGCTCCAAATCAACGACTCGGAGGGGTTCCTGGCCTTCGTGGAGACGCTCAAGACGGACCGCAGCAAGGCCTGCATGAGCGTGCCCACCCAAGTCGGCGCCCGCACGCTGCAGCTCTCCAAGCTCATGATGGAGAAGGCCTACTACCTCCGCATGAGGAGGCTCTTCCCGAAGATGAGGCTGCTCTTCACGGACACCGACTCCGTGATGGTGCAGATCTTCGAGCTGCAGGACCCGCTCCACGCCATGGCCGAGGCGAACCTGAACGGCGCCGCCCTCTTCGATGTGGCCGGCAAGTCCAAGGACCCCGAAGGGACCTGAGCGCGCTCTCTGCAGCGGCGCGCGCCAAGGCCATCGAGGTGATGGGCCAGCTGGGCAAGCTCGGCGACGAGACCTTCCCCGCCAGGATCCTGGAGTACGTGGGCCTGCGCTCCAAGATGTACAGCATCCTCACGTTCCAGCCCGACGGCGCGCGCAAGGAGAAGCGCAAGATCAAGGGCGTGCCGAAGAAGGCGGTGACCAACGTCCGGCATCTCGAGTACCGGGAGGTGCTGGAGGAAGGCAGCGAGCGCAGGGCGGCCTTCGCGCAGCTGCGCAGCCGCGCGCACGAGATAGCCGTGGAGACCGTCGAGAAGAAGTCGCTCTCGCCCTTCAACGACAAGGAGTAGTAAGGAACATCAGCTTATAGTATCCTATTAATTTTGGTTTTTTGGGCCAAAAACCCTGCAAAACAGCCAAATTCTTCAACCCGCTGAACGTTTTTCCGATGTCACCGGTCAATGTCACCACTCCGTTTTTGGTGCAAAAAGCGCTGAAAACGGCGAACTCCGAAAAGTGCGTTTTTTCGTGTCCTGCGTCAAAAGTGCAGCCCGGGCCTCAAATTCGCTCGTTTTCCTGCGAAAACCGGTTCCAGGTGTTTGCAGTGCTCCGAAATCCGTATTCTACCCCGAAAAACCTGCGAATTCCAGCCCGCCGAGCTTGTCACCGCCGAAGTCACCGGTCTCTAACACGTCAGCCCGCCGAGGCACAGCCCCAGAGCCAGCCAGTGTCTGACGCGGCAGCCCGCCGAGGTGCACGTCAGCCCGCCGAGGCTTTTCCACGTAACGCGTCAGCCCGCCGAGCTCGTCACCGCCGAAGTCACCGGTCTCTAACACGTCAGCCCGCCGAGGTCCCGGGAGGAATCGAGCCTCCGAAACGTCGCTACGGAGAGCAAAGCAACGCTTAAACCATCTCACCATGGGCTCTCGCTACCAGTCCAAAACGGCGCTTTTTGGCCCAAAAACACGGTCATCAGCGTTGTCACCGCTTCGTCACCGCTCTCTCTTTGGGGCCGAAAAGTGCGCAAAAGGCTTGGAAAAGCGAGGCCGGCTCCGCGGCTTCGGTCTGAGCGAGGCCGGCTCCGCGGCTTCGGTCCAGAGCCGAACTTTTCTCCACCGAAGTGTGTCGGAAAAAAACACACATGCCCCGGTACAAATTCCACGCCAACGTGCGGGCCTGGTGCGGGCCTGGTGCGTGCCTGCTGCGGGCCCTCTCTACAGCGAATTTAAAGAAGCTCACCGTTTGAGCTCCTTCAGCAAAGTCTAAGGTGTGTCGGAAAAAAACACACATGCCCCGTTACAAATTCCACGCCAACGTGCGGGCCTGGTGCGGGCCTGGCGCGGGCCTGGTGCGGGCCTGGTGCGGGCCTGGTGCGGCCCTGGCAATCCTGCGTTGGGCACAGGATTGCCCCTTCAATCCTGCTGTGGCAACAGGATTGCTCCGGCCATTCCTGCGGCACACACAGGATTGCCCTGATGCAGCACCAGCAGCTCTGGCTTGGAGCTGTTCTTGCCCGAGCACAGCCTTGTGATGGAGCCGGCCCTGCTGTAGAGCTCCCAGGCTGCAGGCACGTCGTTTATGCTTACGAGGAAGGGCAGGCCGCTTGCGAAGAGCGCGTCTCGGAGCTCTGAGTGGAAGGCCAGGTCATGCCCCCGCCTCCTCGTGCCATAGTAGTTCATGCTGCGGCCTGGGAAGATGTAGGGAGGATCGGCGTAGATACAATGCCGCGGCGCTTGGCTGGGCAGAGCGCGTCGATGGGCCAGCGCGTCCTGGCATCGCACGGTCACGTTTGTGGGAGGCCGTTGCAGACGCCGCACGCTGCTCAGCGCCAGTGGCCGCTGCTGTGCGAAGGAGCCCCACTTTCCCGAGAAGCTGTTGCGCAGCAGGACGTACGAGCAGGCGGCCCGGCGCCCGGCGCGGCCTCTCTGAGTGCCCGGCAGGAGGCGACTGAAGTAGAAGCGCCTGTCTATCTTGCGCCCCGCCAGGCGCAGCAAGGAGCGCAGGAAGACCGGGTCTCGCCTTAAGTAGCAGCGGTGCAGGTTTGCGACGGGCTCGAAGGCGTCGACACCACGCACCTCCAGGGCCGGACGCCGGGTTGCGAGGTAGTACTCCAGCTTTCCAGAGCCGAAGAAGGGAGAGTGAAGCACGGCGACGTCCCCCAGCAGCCGGTGCACGTGTGGAGCTAACCAGGATTTACTTCCCATGTACTTCAGTTGCATGCCAGCCTTTAGATTCATCCCGGATTCCCTGGCCCAGGCCAGCGAAACACCCCCATGGCCGACCTGCGCACCACCCTGCTCGCGGTCCTGCGCCTCCGGAGCCGCGGCTTCCCCGCGTCGAATTTGGCAAGTAAGGCAAAGGAACAAAGTCATGGGGAAGATCAAGCTGTTTCCTACGGCCGAGTACAGCAGCAAACAGCCCTCGGACCCCGTGGTGCCCCTGGTACCATGTACGGGCATCTTCCTCGGCCCCAGCAAGTCCGGCAAAACCGTGGCGCTGATCAGCATGATTCAGGAGCAATACCGCGGAGTCTTCGAGAAAATCTATATCTTCAGTCCGTCCATCAATATCGACGACGGCTGGATCCCCGTCAAGAAGTACATAGAGGAGGACCTGGGGGTTAATACCGAGCGGGAACAGGCCTACTACGACGAGTGGGACGAGGCAGCGCTGCGGGGCATCACCCAGAGGCAGCGCAAGATCACCGAGACATCCAAGAAGTTGGAGATGAAGAAGCTGTATCAGGTGCTTATAATCTGCGACGACTTCGCAGATAGCCCACAGCTGCACAAGGCCCACGGCGCCCTGGACACGCTCTTTATCAGGGGTCGGCACCTCCAAATCAGCACCTGGGTGAGCTCACAGAAGCTGGGACTAATCAGCGCAGCCGTGCGGGTCAATCAGCAATTCCTCTGCTGCTGGAGGCTGCGCAACCAGCACGAGCTGGAGGCCGTCATCGAAGAGCTCAGCGCCCTGCTGCCGAAGGACAAGCTGCACAGGATCTACGAGCAGGCGACCCGAGAGCCCTACAGCTTCCTCTTCGTCTACTACCTCAAGCCAAAGAATGAGATGTTCTACTTGCGCTTCGAAGAGAGCTTCGCTCTGGAAAAAGAAGCCGATGGGAGCGGCGCTCAGCTTCCTGGGCCAGAAGCTGTTCGCTAGCTCTACGCTCATCAATGCGAGGTGCGAGAATATCTCCTGCTGCACCTCCGTCGCAGCAGTCCAGCCGCCCGTCGGTCGCAGAACGGGTGGCTTCCTAAAGAAAAGAATGACGACGATCTACGTGGACAGCCGCAAGAGGGTAGCCGGCTCGGACAGCGACTTCGAGGTAGACCTGGGAGAGTCCCTGCACCTGCAGAGCGACGCCAGGCTGGCCGTCTATAAGATCAGAATCGCCGACAGCTTCCTCTCGACAGACCGGGGCCGCTACCTCTACTGGGTGGACGCCGCGCTCGGCACGCTGAATTGGGCGCTGCTGCCCGAGGGCGCCTACACGGGCTCCCGGCTGGCCGCCTGGATCAGCTCCAACTTCGCTACTGCTACCTACAGCGAGACCACGAACAGCCTCAGCGTAGCCTACGACGGCAACCGCCTCATTCTGAACGATCTGGAGCTGCAGCAGCAGTTCCCTAACGCTGTGGACTACCCCACCTCGCCGGCCGCCTCGCCATCCAAGCCCTTCAGCATCGACCACATGCTCGGCCCGAGCTTCGTCTCCGGCGGGCAGCAGGTCTTCGAGTTCGTGCGCATGATGGCATACAACGAGGTCTACCTGCGCCGCCCCCAGCTGGCCAACGCCAGCCGCGTGCTGGGCAATCTGGGGGACGACATCCTGTCCAAGATAACGCTGAAGAGCGGCGTGGGCACCATAGTGGAGACCGGCTCCGACGACGGGCACTTCATGGCCGTTAGGGGCCCCATCACCCTGAGACACCTGCGCTTCCGGCTGACAGACCTGGAAGGCCAAGTCGTCCGACTGCGGGGCTCGTCGTTGTCCTTCGTGCTGTTTTTGGATCACGTCTAATTCCCCGAAGGTCTTTAAAAAAAATATATTCTATTAAAAAACCGATGAAGCAAGCGCAACCGGCGCCAAGGCCTAGAGGCAGACCTCCGGGTAGTAAAAACAAGCCGAAGCCGCCCGAGCTGCCCCTGCCGAAGAGCAAAAAAATGATCGACGACCTGGCGAGGAGAGAAAAAATGATCGACGACCTGCCCACGGAGCCGGCGCATGACTCCCCTTTCCGTCCCAAGAGGGTGAGATTTCCCACAAAGCCCAAGACGGCTCCCAAGGCTGCACCCAAGGCAGCACCCGTGGCCAAGGCAGCACCCGTGGCCAAGGCAGCGCCCGTGGCCAAGGCAGCGCCCAAGGCAGCACCCAAGGCACCGCCCAAGGCAGCACCCAAGGCAGCGCCCGTGCCCAAGGCAGCGCCCGCGCCCAAGGCAGCACCCAAGGCAGCACCCAAGGCAGTTGCCGCGCCAGCTCCCAAGCCCAAGGCAGCACCCAAGCCCAAGGCTGCGCCCAAGGCAGCGCCCGTGCCCGAGCCGCAGCTAGAGCCCGAGGTACAGCCCGAGCCCGAGGTACAGCCCGAGCCCGAGGTACACAGAGAGGTACGGCCCGAGCCCGTAGAAGCGCCTCGGCCGAGCGAGCGCGCCATGCGCATGCTGGAGAGGCAGTCGGCGTACGACCGGCTGACTGCGGGAGCTAGCGTCCTAGTGTAAAAACCATGATGAGCATAGAGCCTCGCAACGAGCCGCAGATGCTCCGGTGGTTTCGAAAGACGTACCCCAGCTACGACCTGCAGCCGCTGCTGCTGAAGCGCCAGCGAGAGCTGGAGGAGGCGAGGGCCTTCAACGCCTGGCTTGGCGAGCGCCGGCTGGCCCCAGAGGGGCAGCGGCACCTGGATGATGTGAGCCGGCTGACGGAGGCCGTGCACCGCCAGGTACCTCAGCTGCGCTACGCGCGCGCCGAGCGCAGGGGCGTGGAACGCGCAGCGGGCGAAGTTGCCGCGCAGTAACCCATAAAGAGATGAAGACGCTTCGGTCCCACGGCTTCAATCAGCGCCCGCGCTTCGAGCAGGTTGTGGGCTACCTGGAGCGGAACGAGCCGCTGCCCCTGGACCAGCCGGACCGCAAGGCCACCACGTTCGTCACGAGCCACTTCTACTTGGACGATTTCGTGCAGTCCAGCGAGGACCCCAACCCGCAGCCTCTGCAGCACACGCCCCTGAGGGCGATTCCAGAGGAAGGCTTCCGCACTCCCGCCGAGGCCACGGACGAGGACTTGGCCCGGATGCGCCAAGGCGGAGGAAACCGCTTCGGCGAGGACGACCTGGCAGGAGACCCAGAGGCAGACGCGCTGACGAACAACGGCCAGGGCCCGCCCTCCATCTCGGGCCGTCTGCGCAGCGCGGCCGACGGAGCGCAGGCAGCAGCGGACCTGGTGGGCGCAGGAGCAGCAGGGCTCGCGGCGGTGCAGGCCTTCCGCTCCCAGCTCCCCCAGGACGCTGCTGAGTACGTGCGCATGACTGTATTGCCCCGCCCAGGGCCGCAGCCGCAGCCGCCGCCGCAGATCATAGGCCGACCCGACGACGTAGAGCGCCTCCTGGACGAGGCGGGCCAGCGCGCGCAGGAGGTGGAGCGCGGCGCAGCGCAGGCCATAGAGGAGACGGCAGCGGTGGCTGCGGAGGAGGGAGAGGTAGCCGTTGCCGCAGAGGGCGTGGGCGGGGCCTTTGGCTACCTGGGGGGCCTGGCAGAAGGGGCCGCTGCTTTGGCGCCCACGGCGGGAGAGGTTGCTGGAGCGATGGCTGCCACGGCGGGAGTTTGCGCAGCGGCCACGGCAGGGTTGGCTGTGGGACTCGCAGGCGGCGCAGCCTACGGCCTGGCCCGCGGCACGGGCTGGGTGCTGGAGAACACGCTCTTCCGGCCTCAGCAGGGCAGCGAGGACGCGGCCGTGCAGGACGTCCGGTCCGCCAACAACATGAACGACGCCACACAGCCCCAGCACTTCACGCTGCGCACCGGCAGCAGCACTTCGGGCAGCCCCGCAAGCAGCCGCGCCTCCTCGCAGTCTGGCTTCCGAGTCCAGGCGCAGACCAATCACACGCCCCGCCCCTTCTCCTGGGGCCTGAACCCCGTGACTCTGCCTCAGTCCCAGCCGAACTCCCGGGCAAGCTCCCGCAGCTCGGGGCAGTCGCGCCAGAGCCGCCTGCCTCCGCCGAGCTACGACCAGCTGGCCCGAGACATCGAGGCGGCCTAGACTCTCCTTCGCCGTACGAACAAAAATGAGTGTTGCGCTACATGTAAAGAAGCATGGAGGTAGTCACAGCCGGAGCACAGGATGAGTTGATGCAGAGCCTGGACTACAAGCTGAAAACCAGCAACACCAACTACGTGACCGCACGGCACGACGTGCAGTATTTCCCCAGCTCGCTGAGCTCCTTCTCCCCCGCCACCTCGAGGGTCTGCCGCATTCCGCTGACCAGCGGCACCTCGTTCATCGACCCCGAGTCGATCAAGATCGCCTTCAGAGTCAGAAACACGGACGCCACCAACCCGCTGGCGCCTGCCACTCCGAACCCCGCCGGTTTCATCCAGAGGATCCAGGTCTTCGCCAACGGCCAGCGCTGCGACGACATTAACTACTACGGCCGCACCGTGGCCGTGCATGACCTGCTGAAGGGCCGCGAGTACAACCAGAACAAGGCCGTGGAGGGCTTCGACGAGGTGAACAACTCTCGGACGCCCTGCGCGGTGCACCAGAGCGGCTACGCGGACGTGCTGGCGCCCCACCATGGTGGGCATCCTGCGCTGCGGGAAGATGCTGCCGCCGCAGCTGAACCTGGTGATAGAGATCGAGTTCGCGGACGCGACGACAGCGCTGTGGTCCGAGAACGCCGGGGCGCACCCGGCGGGTGCCACGCTGAGCACCGACTTCGAGATCCAGAACGTCCGAGTTCTGGCCTCCCAGGTCGTTTTAGACTCAGCTCTCGTGGAGTCGTTCAACCGCGTGCTTTTGTAAGGCAGGTCCCTGGTGTTCAGCTACCCCACGGTGCACACGCAGCAGTCCACGGTGCCTCCGGGCGTGGCGGAGCACAACGTCACCGTGGCGCGCGCCTTCACGAAACTCATGGGAGCGTTCGTGACTTTTTGGGACAACGACGCGGGCTCCAAGATCCACCTGCTGGCCAACCCGGGGCAGGTCGTGGCCCCCATCGGTGCGGCCAGGCAGGAAGACAGTCTCCTGGAGTCGCAGATGCAGCTGGGCAGCCTGCAGTACCCGCACAACCCCATGAAGGGAGCCTCGGAGCACTTCCACTTCCTCTCGGTCCTTGCGGGGACCTACGATGACACGGTGCGCAACATCGACATCGACCGCGCTGGCTACCTGCGCCACAGCTTCATCGCGGGCTTCCCGACGGAGCGAGTGCCCAAGATGCCCCTCAGTGGCGTCAGCACCCGCTCGGGCGACCTGGCTCGGTTCACCTTCAAGGCGCTCGACGGCACGATGACGGACGTGTTCATCCACCTGATAGCCTATCAGCTGGTGACGCTCTCCGGCACGGGCGTTTCCGTGCTTGACTAAGGCCCGGTGTCCCTCTTCATCATTTTTGTGACACCGCCCAAAAAAACCAGTAAAAACATGGTAAAAAGGACTGTTCCAGGCTCGTCGGATTAGACGAAGCCTGAACGGTCTAATCCGGAATAGCCTATCAGCTGGTGACGCTCTCTGGCACGGGAGTCTCCGTGCTTGACTAGTAAGGGTCCATAGCTCAATTGGTAGAGGCTCTACAGCTCCGAAGCCTGGAGGCCGCAGGCTCGATTCCTCCCGGGCGCGGATCATTTTTCGCAGGCGAGTGCCTTTTGGGTATTCATTTTCCTACCTCTACCCGAGACGGATCTTCCCATTTGCTGGGGGCAAGAAATTGCCGAGACGGATCTTCCAGCCTCCAGCCCGGTGAGCGCCACTACCTAGGAGACTTTAGATCCAAGGTCCGAGACGGATCTTCCCATTTGCCGGGGGCAAGAAATTGCCAAGACGGATCTTCCCACCTCCAGCCCGGTGAGCGCCTCTCCTGGGGGCAAGAAATTGCCGAGACGGATCTTCCCGACCCAGCCCGGTGAGCGCCACTACCTAGGGGGCTTTTATTCCAATGGTCCGAGACGGATCTTTCCTTTTGCTGGGAGCAGGAAATCCCCCGAGACGGATCTTCCCGACCCCAGCCCGGTGAGCGCCTCTCCTTAGAGTAAGAATTAAGCCCAAGGCCCGAGACGGATCTTCCCGACCCCAGCCCGGCGAGCGCCTCTCCTTAGATTAAGAATTAAACCCAAGGCCCGAGACGGATCTTCCCGACCCCA
This sequence comes from Effrenium voratum, assembly GCA_963377175.1. Classification (NCBI taxonomy): domain Eukaryota; class Dinophyceae; order Suessiales; family Symbiodiniaceae; genus Effrenium; species Effrenium voratum. The sequence goes on along the minus strand of CAUJNA010001365.1, from coordinate 76,221 downwards.
GCCCGGTGAGCGCCTCTCCTTAGAGTAAGAATTAAGCCCAAGGCCCGAGACGGATCTTCCCGACCCCAGCCCGGTGAGCGCCTCACCTTAGATTAAGAATTAAACCCAAGGCCCGAGACGGATCTTCCCGACCCCAGCCCGGGTAGGTGCGCCGTGTGCCTCTGTTCCTGTTTCGCCCTCTCTGTCTCTTATTCTCTTAGGTAAAGACATTAAACCCAAGGCCCGAGTGGATTCTTCCCGACCCCGCCGGAGGTGAGCGCTGCCTTCTCCTTAGATTAAGAAATTAACCAAAAGGCCGAGACGGATTTCCCGACCCCAGCCGGTGAGAGCCCTCTCATTAGAGTAAGAAATAATCCCCAAGGCCGAGACGGATTCCCGATCAGCCCGGTGAGCGCCACTTTACCTACGGGGGGGCTTTTATTCCAAAAGGTCCGAGACGGATCTTTCCTTTTGCTGGGAGCTGGAAATCCCCCGGAGTCCGGATCTTTCCCGACCCAGCCGGTTGCGCGCCACTCCTAGGGGGGGGGGTTCTTTATTCCAAGGTCCGAGACGGTTCTTCCCCGCCTCCAGCCCCGGTGAGCGCCACTGCTAGAGGGCCTTTATTCCAAGGTCGAGACGGTTTCTTCCACCCCAGCCCGGTGAGCCGCCATCTCCTATAGCGTAGGAAATTACCCTGGTGCGATCGGATCTCTTTCCCGAGACGGATCTTCCAGCCCCCCAGCCGGGTGAGCGCACTTCCTTTAAAAGATTTAATTCCCAGGTCCCGAGACGGTTTTCTTCCCGCTCAGCCGGTGTGTGTGAGCGCCACTACCTAGAGGGCCATTTTATCCCAAGGTCCGAGACGGTTCTTCCCGCCTCCAGCCCGGTGAGCGCCACTACCTAGAGGGCCATTTATTCCAAGGTCCGAGACGGTTCTTCCCGCCTCCAGCCCGGTGAGCGCCACTCCTTAGGGTAGGAAATTACCCTGGTCCGAGACGGATCTTTCCCCGAGACGGTTCTTCCCGCCTCCAGCCCGGTGAGCGCCTCTCCTTAAAAGACATTAATTCCCAGGTCCGAGACGGTTCTTCCCGCCTCCAGCCCGGTGAGCGCCACTACCTAGAGGGCCATTTATTCCAAGGTCCGAGACGGTTCTTCCCACCCCCAGCCCGGTGAGCGCCACTCCTTAGAGTAGGAAATTACCCTGGTCCGAGACGGATCTTTCCCCGAGACGGATCTTCCAGCCCCCAGCCCGGTGAGCGCCTCTCCTTAGGGTAGGAAATTACCCTGGTCCGAGACGGATCATTGTTGAGAGACGGATCTAAAAAAAAACACACCCAGGTCCGAGACGGATCATTGTTGAGAGACGGATCATTGTTGAGAGACGGATCATAGTGGAGAGACGGATCATAGTGGAGAGACGGATCTTAAAAAAACATGCCCAGGTCCGAGACGGATCATTGTTGAGAGACGGATCATTGTTGAGAGACGGATCATTGTTGAGAGACGGATCTTTCGGGTGGCCTTGGAACTGGAGACAGGCGCCAACCAATTTGATGCCCGCATGGAGTTCAGCGTTTGAGCGGATCGTGCATGGACCGAAGTGTTTGAGCGGATCGATCATAGCCTGTCGCCATGCAGCAGCACGCATTGACCGAGGGCCTGCTGGTCGCCATGGAGGTGTGGGCGGCCAAGCAGCCTGCCGCCCTTCCGGATGCTCTGGAAGCGGTGGAGCGCATCTCCGAGCTGCTGGATCTGAGCGGCTTGTTCTCGGCGCTGCTGCTGCATCCTCGCAGAGACAGGAAGAGCCTGTCCTACACGGGCGGCATCCGAGTCAGCGGACTTGACTTCGGATACCCTTGCCCCTACGGCGCTTTGGAGTCCTACCTCACGAAGGACGGCTGCCGCGTGATGACCAGAGATCCCGGATACGATCTTTGGGCGCAGACGTTCGACTGGCTGGCTCCCGAGCCCTCGCTTGGGCACCTCAACGCCGACACCAAGGGCGATTTCCTGGAGCTGACCCTGGCCGCGGCTGCGCAGGTGCTGGATTGCGCTGAGAAGCCCTGCAGCGAGCCGCTGATGCGCGGCCTGCACGCCGCGCGGCTGCTGATCGAAGATGCCGCGCGCACTCTGGAGGAGCTGCAGCTGTGGGGCAACCCGCTCCTGCTGAGAGTGACGCGGGAGGGAGATGGGTGCAGCGTCAGCTGCAAGTCCTGCCCAAAGTGCGGAGGCGCAGTCTTCGGGCAGTGGCGGTATGCCACGTGGGGCGGCTTATTGGCCGCCGTCGGAGCGCATGCCTGCTAGGGAAAAAAAAAAATGATATAAGAAATGCCCCTCGCTTCAGTCCGGGATGCTCTGCCGATCCGCAAGCTCTGCCGTGGCCGCGCGCGCAATCTCCTCGCACAGCGCCGTAGGAATGCTATAAAGCAGCTCGCGCGACTGCCCCCTGACCCTCTCACGCTGACCCCCATGAGTCGAGGCCCCCCTTGAGCGCCCCTCAGATGCCTCCCGTCCTCCCACGCGTCGCACCGACTGCCGCTCCTGCACAGCCCTCGGCTCGGTCTCCAGCGCATGTTGGTCCACAGTCGGGTCTGCTTCCTGTACGGAGTCCCGTACTTGCAGTAGGTGACGTCCACCCAGGGTAGGCGCTCCATGAACGGGCGGGTCTTCAGCAGCCCTGTTAACATACAAGACCGCACTCATGTGTTTTCCTTGAGCCAACCATATACATCCATGGTCATTGCCATGCAAGCGTATCAAGCTCATGCCGTGTCACATAGCCAGTGACATAAACAGGTTGCACAACTACCTAACCAACTGTACAAGTCATGTGTGCCATCATCATATGGTACCGTGGGGGTTTGCCAAATATATTAACACCCCGCCTTGAATCATGGCTTTCAGCCATTATTCACATGCATGCAAAAGTACTGTACAACGCACTTCATTTGCCATCATCCACAGTGCAAACCGGCTCTCTCTTTTCTCAAGCATTCTTCTACTTCTGCTTCTTCATCGGTTTGTGTCCATTTCCGTGGCAGGTGCGACATCGGCCAAGTCCTCTTGCAATCGCTTCTGTCAAGAGTATTTCTGTTGAAACACGTCCGTCTATCCACCGGCAGCCAAGTCGATGGTAAAACCCGCCCGTCCGTGTCACAAAACAGGTTTCACCAATGCTCTGATTGTTCACTCTTCTCATGAAAGCCACCGTAGGATAGCGCTCATGGCCTGCTGGCAAAATGCCAATTTGATCATTCTCCACTGCCACCACCGGGTTGGGATTCGAGACCGAACTCGCAGCTTCAGCTCCTGTAGATTCACAAGATACACTGATGCCCTCATCTGAAGACAGTCCATCTCCACTACTCTCGTTGCTGGTCTTCCAATACCATGAAATCACGCCTCTCAAGCACATGAACAAGAAGTAAATCACATTGCATATGGAAACCAAAAATGAAAATAGCACCAAATACCCATACCATTCTTCTTCCATCTCCTGCTCAGGCTGAGCATGAACTCGGCTGAGTCCAGCCACAAAAACAACCCATCTCATACTGAAAATACCCCGCCTGGGCCAAATGCTGAAATGCATAACATACAACCACACGAATACGCTGCACATGAAAAGACATTCCAAATTGCTGTTTGCGCTCACCGAAAAGTCTTCACCTCTACTGCAAGTCATTTGCATCGCTGCCACAAGAAATGCCAGGTTCTTGCTCGAAATGCCTCCACTAATCTTCTGCACTTTCTGCTTAGCTCGGCATTCATCCAATTCCTGCTGTCCATATGGGCAATTATCCTCCTGAACAAATCCCATGAGACAGCAAAGCATCTTCAGCCTCTGTGAAGTCAGTGCTTTAGTCCCAGCATCGGCAACATTCACCAACGTCCCAATTGGTAGCAGCCTCACTTGCTTTGTAGCAACTGCCTCCTGCACCCACAAACAAGACGCGTCTAGGTGTCTCACTCGTCCCACTCCGCGTCTGGATGCAATTCCGCGGCATGCTGAGCTATCAGATCTAGCTTCAATTAGCGTCTGATCATCAGGTGTAAGAAATCTCCATGCATCTGCTATCAGCAAAGCCTCTGAAAGAACTTGCGTCAGCGCCACCAACTCTGATTCTCCTGAGCTTAGAGTGACCGAGCGCTGTGTGCGCGAGAAGCCCAAAACCAACGAAGAGTTGATGTACACCTGCCCTGCAGATATCGATCTGCGCGACTCTTTGCACGAAGCAAAGTCTGCATCCGCAATCGCCTCTACCACATGTTCTGACTGCTCAGAAAAACCGGGGGCATCGCGTTCATCAAGTAGCCTTCTCCCAGGCCAACTTCTCTTGAGCAAAACTCCCAAGCCTTCTGTGTTTCTCAAATATCCAATGACCCCTTCGGCAACTTTCAGCATCTTCTGCGTGGGTTTGGACATCTTTGAGCTAAGCGCTCTCACAACATAACTCAAATCTGGCCTGTCTGTCACGAGGTAGAGAAGGATTCCACAAATCGACCTGTAGCGGCCACACTCATCTCCCTCTAGCTCCTCAGTGGTATCTTCATTCACCAAATCATTTCCACAAGGTGCCTTCTTCTTGAACACCTGTTTCGCCAAAGCGTACAGCTTCTCAAAATGCGATCTGTTGGGCCTCACCACAAGGCCTTCAGGCACAAATTCAAACATGCGCTTGAGGTATTCAAATCTCTCTCCGACTTTCCAAAATGGGCCGGCAACTGAAATTGTCACCGTGTCTCGCATCTGCTTCAGCAACTCATTGCCATGAGTCTCCCCGGCAGAAATCACCAGATCATCTACATGCAAACAAACGCCCATTCGCCTGCCTACTCCTCGATACAAAGTTGGCACCTGAGGAAAATTCTCCAGGCTCGACTTTTGCAACAAACCGTCAATGTATCCAAACCATGAACTTGCTGCAACCCTCTGTCCAGGAAGCAGCTTCGCAAGTCGCCACCACTCATTCGCCACGCCATGCAACTGGCACCAACTCTCAGGAGCAGCAACAAGGCAAACTGATTGTGACTCATCCTGATCAACATTCAAATAGGCGTCCTTTACGTCTACAACCCAAATGCAAAGATTATAGTTCAGAGCATGCAAGAAAACATGTCTCATGGTTCCTGGTGTAGAAGCAGGGGAGAATGTGTCTGAAGCATCTATCCATGGGGTCGCTTGCCGAAATTCGCGAGCAACCAAACGAGCACGACGAATCCAAGCACCATTTTTCTTCCTCCATGTCTTCACAAATCGCGTCGTGAGCAATGCCTGCGGCACATTGGTGGGACCTGAGTCCTGTGGCTGAAGAACACCCATCTTCTGCAATCGCATCACTTCAATGAGCTCTGCCTCATCATCCAGCTCTTGCACCTTCGAATCATCCAGCACAGGTGGATCTTGTCCAGGAAAGCGTTGTGGTTCACCCACTTCCCAAGCTGAATGTTCTTCAAACACCATCTCCTCCTCATTGTCTTGAAAATCCATGGGCTCTGAAATCTCACCAGGAAAATTCGCATCATTCCACTCTTCATCGTAATCCAAATCATCAACCACATTGATGCCGCCTGCAAACATGGGAGCATGCATACCAGAAAAGGTCCTTCTCTGCTTGTTGGGTCTCTCACTAGAGTCTGCTGTGGGATCTGATACTGAAAACTCATCTTGCATCAGATCTGCAAGCGGCCTGCTTTCATCCAGGGGACCGTCGGCACCTGCGCCACTGCCTGAAGGTGGCAGTTCCATACCAGCTTGTTCACTCATAGAACTCCTCCGTGAAGGGAGAGAGGAACTCGCCCTGCTGCGGTACGAAGGCTCAGACCCCGCCTCATCTCTCAGCTGCTCAGTTCCAGCTGCATCCTCCTGCTCCCTGTCTGCAGCTGGCGCCAACTCAGGAATCGGCGCCATGACTGGTTTGATCATCACCGATTTCGGCTTCTGAGAGCTCCCCAATGGCGAAATCTTCACTTTCACCAGTTCACCTGCCCTCCAAGGGCAGCTTGACCGCCTGAGTGCATTCGCTCTGAAAACCTCATTTCCATCACACAGCAAATGTTCATCCAGTGATGTCTTGCCAAGCCAAATTCCTCCAGCCCAAACTGGAGAACCTTTATGAAATCTCCCAGGCCTTCTCAGGCCAAAAGCGAACTCACCAAAAGCTGCAATCTTACCACGATAAGGCTTCCCAAACGCTGCTGTGTACGGGTCACAACCAACAGGCGCGCATTTAGTGTAGCGATTGATGAGCCACCCAGCATGCATGATTGCCCACATACACAAGGCATCTGAATGGGAAACCACAACTCCCGTCTTCTGCTTGACATGTTCCAAAATAGTGACTGCCTGTCTGCGAACAGTTTGAATGAAACGTTCAACCATAGCCGTTGCGCCCTTGGAATGTGGTTTTCCCACCGAAGTATGAACATGAAAACCCGCCTTGCGACGCACATTTTCCACACTCTTGAGCAACCCGATAGATGCAGGTTCACCGTCCATGATGTACTCCACCTTTCCCACATGGCCTAGCTCCAGGCCAAATCGCACTGCCTCCTCCGGAAGCCTCTTATCGTTCTTGGCAGTGCAGATCACTACCTTCACCATTCTGCTCCAAACATCCACCATAATCAAGCAAAGCAAAGAAGAAGAAGTTTCATCCGCTCTCGCATACATGAAATCCATCTGAATCTGAGGATCTGTTGTAGCCAAAACATTTTCACTGCTAGAAACTGCATGGTCTTTCTTGCCCTTGCTCATCACGCAACTGTCGCACCAGTCTCTGTAAGGCAAATGCGTGACCTCATGAAGCTGTCTCTCCAACTCGCTAGGGGCCCTGACCGGCCGCTGTGCTCGCGCACGCACATCCTCCGTTTCAGCCTGCAATTTGTTCGCAGCTTCAACTTCTCTGCGGGCAACAAGCTGCTGCATCTCAAAGTGCAAACGTCTCCAGATCTGCGCCTTGCTGCCACTGACTGCAATACCAAGAAAAGAGCGCGCGTCACGCAAATCTCGAATACTGCTTTCAGAAGTCACCATGCGATTGTTAATCTCATATTGTTCCACCTCATCTGGCTGAAGCACAAACTGGGGACCACGCGCATCATGCAGCTCTTCAGGAACCTCTGCTTCTCCTCTAAAAGGATCTGCAACTTCTGAAGGCATAGGTACCTCACCACCATGGCCAAACTGCTGATGCACGGCTGCTCCACCACTCGAGCTTGCACTGCCCGAACCACCTGCCATGAGTTCAACGTCCTGAAGAGGTCTCACGAAAACGTCTAGCATCTCCTCAAGATTACACAGTTTGCTGGTAAGGCATGTAAAGATCTCATGCGCAATCCCCTCACACTCTTCGATTTGTGCCTTCTTGTTAGGCAACTTGTTCACATCTTCAGACAACTCTACCAGCCTCCACGCATTTCTTCCCGCATCATAGTCTCGCCGATTTCGGATAGCTGTCGTCCTATAGGACCAGCCTGGCCCCCAATACACACTGCCATCCACATAGGCTTTTCCATATGCCAGCATGAATGGCGTACCTGCCTCGGTAACCGACCAATGGCCAGCCTGAGTGTCAAGCAAGTCAGCTGCAAGTGCAAGCATGTCATCAGGAAAAACACCAACTGCACTGATCTGCCCAAAGATAGCCAAGGAATTGCGCTTGTAACCAACACACACTCCACATCCGCCATCTGGTGGCATGAGAAGCATCTGTCTCTGGCCTGCTGCATCTGTTTCTGAAGAGAGCCACCATCCCTGTTTCGTCATTCGCCCCAGGGATAACAAAATGTTGTTTACCTCCGCCATGACAAAGCTGTCCTCCAAACGAACGTAGCTCCCATCCTGGGCTTTCATGTCCACTGCAGCACGCCTCATGCCTTGAGTGAAAATCCGGCCACCTTGCGCATCTTCCAAATGAGTTCTGACTGAAACATCTTCGGAACCATTGCAAAAACGGACAGGTAAAAGACTCACATCTGCTCCAGAGTCTAAAACAACCACTTCTGATTGCACTGCACTTGCTCTGTTGTTCCCAGAATGCACGAAACCAAAGGAATCAGCTCCACCATAACCAATGTAGGCGCCGTCCTGCACCATGCGCACTGAACCATAGAAATCAGTTTCATCATCGGAACCCACATCGTAATATTCAGGAATTGTTGTAGGTGGAGTGCCAATATTGAAGCATCTGACCTGTCTCACTACAGTTCTGGAAGGCGTATTGATAGTAAGGCCCGTGCTCGGTGAAGCATTCGAAGAAATTCGAGAGCCAGTAGCCGTCGACGATGTGGATGCGCCTGCGTCCGAGGTGGTGTCCTGAGCTTGCCTCACCTGATTGGTTGAGCGATTTGGGCATTCATTGCCCCAATGCCCCTTATTCCCACAAATTCTGCAAGCATCGGGGTCCACAGTCTTGCCTTTGCCCTTGGACCCTTTCTTGCTCTTGCCTTTCTTGCCCTTCTGCTTGGATTTGCCTTTTGATTTTCCCCCTTTATACTGACCACGTCCTCCACCCGAATATCCTCCAGAGTAGGCAGACCACCAAAAGCTGCTGCCTTTGCCTTTCCCTCCTTTATCTTTACCCTTGCCTTTGTGACTCCAGCCGCCTTTGTTGAAGCCCTTGCTGCTTTGAACCTGTCCAATCTGATCCACCTCCATACTGACAGGACCATCTGCATTTCCTCCTCCATCACCGGAAAACTGTTGCATCACGCGCGCTGGATCCCAAACTTGAGCAGTGCGCTCATAGGCCAAAATTGATTCGCGAACTTCACGATACGTAGTATGGCCTGTGATAGTGAGCTGGAGGTGCTTGCGGATATCGGCCGGAGCAGCACGAATGAGGGTGGCCAGCATCAAATCATCTGGGTATTTTGCACCACTAGCCACCTCATATTCCTCCGCTATGCGCTCGAAGTTGATAATGGATTCAAGCATGGGTTTATTCGCAGGGAAAGCTGGGTATGTAGCCAAGGTCTGTGCAAGTCCCAAGGACCTCTGCCGGGTGGAAGGCATGAAAACCTGGAACAAATCTCTCCAGACCTTGAAACCGTTTCGATCACCAAGACGTGTCAGCTGTAGGGGAGACCCTCTCAAATATGATGTCAAAATAGCGTGCAAACGTACGGACAGTTCCTTTGTTACATCATTCATATCACTCATCTCCAAACTATCTGCTGATCTCTCTGCCACTTTGAGTAATTCTGCAAATTGTGGCTCTGCATATGAAAGCCACGAAGTGAAAACATGGTGCCAAGATGCATAGGAATCATCACCTGAAAAGACGGGCGGTTTTGCCAGAACTTTTGTAGCACTCTCCAAACCACCCGTTGTGCTCGAACGTGATTTAATGTTCTCTTCAATGTGTCTGAGGGCTGTTACTGCTGCTTGTGCTGTAACCGTAGAAGATTGAGCCAGTTCTGTCAAGCGTTCCATAGCGCCTGGCCCATTTCCTGCTTCCATGCACTGTGAGCTCTTGATCATGCAAGCAAAAACGCATGCTCTCACACTCAAAGAACGAGCATGCCTGGTTCTGCACATACGAAGTTTGGACATCCTGCTGCATGAAACCCACTTCAAACGTCTTTGACGGCAAAATATAAGCACTCTGCAAGTCATCATGAAAGCAAATGCTGTTCCGCAAATCATGCAAATTCTGTCACACGAATGCAAATCTTGTATGTGTGATACACCACATCTGTGCAACATACTGTTTGTCGCATCACGCACATGCAAAATGAAACCTGCTGCTTTATGCTTGGTGTAATCCGGCACCAATCCAGATAGAGCAAACCATGGGCACCAATCCCACATAGAAATACCTCGGACCCGATCCAAGGAATGCATCTGCAAAGAAAGCACGTTCTGTATCTGCAGCTCCTCCATCTGTCCATATGCCAGGCTCCCATCCCAGCAATAAGAAATCGCCACACCAAGTGACATGAACACAAGAAACCATGGCATGTGCTGTTTCGCACCCATAGGCCAGCTAGATTCAGCTGGCTCCGCTACCATGTTAACATACAAGACCGCACTCATGTGTTTTCCTTGAGCCAACCATATACATCCATGGTCATTGCCATGCAAGCGTATCAAGCTCATGCCGTGTCACATAGCCAGTGACATAAACAGGTTGCACAACTACCTAACCAACTGTACAAGTCATGTGTGCCATCATCATATGGTACCGTGGGGGTTTGCCAAATATATTAACAAGCCCGGTGGCCGGATTCTCTATGACCCACATGAGCGGGTCGAAATGCTCCATGATCTCGAGGGGTCTGAGCACCAGCGCGTCGCCCTCCTCGAGTCGTCGAGGGCGCATCGTCAGAGCTCGGCTGTACTCCGCGCAGACCGGGCTGGCCCAGACCATGTCAAAGTGCCCCGGCGGAAACATAGTGTAGTCCCAGCTCCGGATGTCGCACAGGATCGTGGGCTCAAATTTCGATACGATGTCCAGGGAAACGACCTCCCACCCTGCCGCCTCGAAGGCTCTGCCAATCGACTTTGTGCCGCAAAACAGCTCCAACAGTCTCGGCATGTTTAACAATTACCACCAGCACGACAAAGCACGCACAGGCAAGGGCGCGGGTCAAGCAGTTTCGCATGCTCGGACCAATCTTTTTTTTATCGGGGACAGAAAAGGATGACGAGCCAGGCTAGCATGAGGAAGTTGGGCGAGGTGCGCTCCAATGCTAAGGGTGGCAAATTCTTGTGCTTGGAGCCGCTGTTTTGGCAGAGCGAAGCTTCGCTGGAAATCCCATGGGAGCCCAGGGCCTTCGCCGAGGGGCAGCGCCCCAGCGTGAGCTTCGCAACCGACGAGCGCTCGAGGCTCTTCTGGGAGCGGGCCGAGACCGATCTGGTCGAGCAGCTGGCGGCCGCATCCGAGCGCGTCTTCGACGCAAAGCTCACGCCCGAGGCCGTGCGCCAGCGGCTGTTGCCCTCTGTGAGGCAATCGCGCGGCGGCGATTGGATGCTGAAAGCCAAGCTGCCGGCCCACGCGCGCTTCTGGAACGCCGGCGGCACGTTTGCGGACCGCCCCGCCGAGCTGGCTCACAGCGCCGCGCGCGTTAGGCTGAGAGCTCGCAGCTTGTGGTTGATGAGCGGCATGTGCGGGTTGAGCCTTGAGGTCACAGATCTGCGTGTGGAGCCACCTTCTCGAGAGTGCCCGCTGTGATTTCTTCCGATGCCGCAGCCTTTTTTCGCTCAGTAGAAAAATTCAGAATGGCCACCTACGTCCTGGAGCGCCGCGAGCAGCTGAGGCCTGTGCTGAAGGCCGCCGTTGATGCCGAGGCGCTGAAGCGGGGAGCCTCTCGGGAGGAGGTGAGCCGCCTGCACGATGAGCTCGCTCGGGGAGCGCCCGTGCTGGAGCGGCTGATTGCAGATGGGCTCGCTGGCAGGTTCCCGGCGGAGGAGGTCGACATCCAGTACTGGAAGGAGATGCTGAAGCGGGCGCAAGACCTGCAGCTTAAGCTTCGCAAGCGCTTGAACCAGCGCGCGGCCCGCACACCCGCCATGGCCGAGGAGCGCCAGGAGGAGAGCTGGGCGCCGATGGAAGCGCTCCGCGAGAAGCGCGAGGCCCTGAGGCAGCGCCGCATCCGCACGCGCGATGTCGCGACGCTGGCCCAGATCGAGAGGGAGCTCCTCGAGGTGGAGGAGCAGCTCGTCAGCAAGAAGATCGCTGAGCGGCTGCCGGTCTCGCTGGCTGCCTAGAGCGCAACCCTCGCCGCCTTGGAGCGGCTTGAGAAGGCGCGCAAGGAGCTGGACGAGGCCTCCAGAGAGCTCCTCGCTGCGCTGAACCTGCAGGGCAGCGCCACCGACTCGCTGTGAGTGATCCGGGATAGAACAGAAGCCAGGACAGAACGCTACAGAAAAAAAGAAGCGCCCGTCCGACCGTCTGAATATTTTATTATTTTTCTATAGAAAGCAATTTATTCGGCTCAAACCAATTCGCGCCATGACCTCCGAGCTGTCTGATCTCATCTGGGGCCGCCTGGGCCTCGCCGCCGTCCGGGCGGTGCCTCTGGAGGAGCCGCGCGCTCCCAGCGCCGAGGCCGCTGTGACAGAGCTGCGCCCGCGCGGGGCCGCTTGGACCCGCGAGCTGCGGCTGCGCCCTCTTCCTGGGCAGCAGGTCTTCACCATCGACGCCATGCGGCTGCTGGTGGACCGGCTCCAAGACCTGCTGGCGATTCGGCTGCCCTTCCTCGCGAAAGTCAGCTTCCAGATCCTGCTGACGCGCCCGGCTGCGAACGATGAGGACGAGGACCGGGTGGAGCTCACGCACTACTTCCTCAGGCTGGCGCCGTGGATCGTGAGGCCCGCGTCTCCGTCGGCCCGCGCCGGAACCATGATGGCGGCCATCAGGACGAAGTTCGAGGTGGCGCTCGAGCGCTTCCGCTTCCCCGAGTCCGACTGGACCGTCGTGGGCATCACGGCGGCGTATCTGCTGACCGCGCCCTCGCAGCAGCTGGCCGACATGCCCGCGCCCCCGCCGCCCAACGAGGCGGGTGGCTGCTGGAAGGAGCTGCCCGAGACCCTGGCCAAGAAGAAGGCCATCTGGAACCCTCGGAACGAGGACCACCGCTGCTTCATGTGGTGCGTCCTCGCCCACTGCCTCGGGGTCGACGAGCTCGACAAGCTCCAGCGGTCAAGGGCCACGAGCTGCTCGGGCTCCTTCTTCTACCCCGAGAGGAGCCGCCGCGGACGCCGCCCCGCGGGATGGCAGCCCGCTCTGGCCGACGCGGGGGTGGACTTCTCTGGCCTGCCGACGGACCGCCCCGTGAACTTCGACGACATCGAGGCCTTCGAGCTCCGCAACGCCGGGCGGGTGGAGGTCTTCGTCTTCGTGTGGCAGCAGCCCCTGTGGACGGACGGGCTGGAGTACTACCACGTCCTCCAGCAGCGCGCCCCGAGCGGCACGGGCGTCGTCCAGCACACCGTGCTGCTTCTCCTGCACCGCGGCCACTACAGCCTGATCCACAACTTCCAGGCGCTGGCCGGCAGGCAGGGGCTGACCCTGGGAGCCACGCCCACCAACACCGGCGGCTGCATGGAGTACAAGTGCCCGAGGTGCATGGCCCGCTTCACCATGAAGGCCTCGTGGCAGCGCCACCGCGCCACCCAGTGCTATCGAGAGATAGCCGAGCGCGCTCGGAAAGTGCCGCTGCCCGGGCCCGAGAAGAGCCTGCTGCGCTACAGGGGCAAGGCCTCCGCAGAGCTCGCGCCCCTCACGTGCTACGCGGACCTCGAGGTCTACAGCACGCCCGCCCCGACGGTCCACATAGCGCAGCAGCAGCCGGCGCGCCAGACCGTCGCGGCTTCTTCCTGCTACGTCGCCGTCGGGCGCTGCGGCTACGTGCCGCCCGAGGAGCTGAGGCTGAGGCTCACGCACCACGAGCGGGACAGCGACAAGTACCACGCCGTCCGCGCCATGCTGAACGATCTTCTCAAGCTGGCCGACACCTGGAGACGCCGAACTCGGCCCGTCAGCATGACCCGGCGGGAGGAGCTGGAGCACAGGGCCGCCACTCACTGCAGGGAGTGCCTCGCGTCCTTCGAGACCGCCGAGAAGAAGCTCCACCACTGCCACGGCACCGGGCAGTATCTCGGGGCGCTGTGCCCCTCCTGCAACATCGCGGCCCAGACGCCCAAGACCATCCCAGTGGTCTTTCACAACGGGGGCGGCTACGACTTCCACTTCCTGCTGCGCTACATCGCCACGATGGGCTCTCCTGTCAGCAGGGCGCCGCGCGAAGAGCTCGGCGAGGACAGCGACAACGAGGGCAGCGAGAGCGAGGCGGAAGGAAGCGGCAGCGAGCCCGAGAGGCCCATGGCCATGGCCAAGGCCGCGCCAAAGGCCGCGCCAAAGCCCAAGGCCAAGGCCAAGGCCGCGCCAAGGCCCCTCAGCGGCTGGTGCGCCCTGCAGGCCGCGATCAAGCAGGGCGACTACAGCCACCTCTGCCTCCGAGTCCTCTGCAAGTCGGGCGAGAAGTGCCTGCAGATGAGCTGGGGCCCGCTTAGGTTCGTGGACAGCATGAACGTCTTCCCCACGAGCCTGGCCAGCATGATCGACGACCTCAGGGCCTGCACGCACAAGCAGCTGCCGGAGCTCTTCCCGCTGATGGCCTCGCTTCACCCCGAGCTGCAGCTGCGCACTCCGACGGGCTCTCCGCCTCAAAGACGGCCTCTCATACAGCGGCGGACGCACTGCGAGCTGGAGCAGGCGTGGGACTGCATCCTGCGCAAGCTGCCCATGCCCTTCGAGCACTTCTGCGGCGCCGAGGCGTGGGAGATGCCTGCGGTGTGGGAGCAGCACTGCTACGACAGCGTGCTGGCTGGAAAAGCGGTGAGCGCAGAGGACCGCCGGCTGGCCGTCAACACAGCCAATCTCATGGGGTGGGAGACCTTCCGCGAGTTCCACGACTGCTACCTCCACACCGACGTCCTGGCCCTGGCTGACGTGATGGAGAGCTACCGGGACTCCTTCCGGGCGCAGTCGGGGCTCGACCCAATCCACTATGTGACGCTGCCCGGAGCCGCCTGGGACGCCATGCTGCGGCACTCAGCCCGTGAGACTCCCATTCACCTCATCACCAACGAGCAGGCCTACGTGGACGTGCGGGCCTCTGTCATGGGAGGGCTGAGCTGCATCTTCCAGCCCTTCGCTCAAGCCAACAACCCCGAGCTGGGCGAGGAGGACTACAACTCCGAGAGCCCGTCAGCTGGATCTCGTACTTGGACTTCAATGCCATGTACCCAGCCGCAATGTCGCTACCCATGCCCAACGGCCCCCTCTTGCGTGGGCGGTTCACGCCTGCCGGAAAGACAACGCGGCGAGGCTGAGCTGGCCCTTGCACGAGAACAAACAACTCGAGCCTGAAAACTGGAGGTTAGCTTTGGGGTACCTTCCAGTTTATCTGCTCCTCGTGGACTACGACTTTCCCCCGGAGGTGCACGACCACTTGGACTGGGCTCCGCCCGCGCGCATGAAGGTCGGGAAGGGCCTGTGCGGGCCGCACACAGCGAACATGGCGGAGCGCCTCGGCCTCTCCCCGTCGCCCTGCGAGAAGCTCGTGCCCTTCCTTGGCATGCACGTAGAGGAGGGCGTGGACGGCAAGCGGCTCAAGTTCCTGCGGGACGTGGAGGCTGCACAGAGCCTACCGCTTCGCCTGCAGCCCCTTCATGGCGGGTTTCATGGAGCTCAAGCACAGCGAGCGGAGGCAGCTCAAGACGGCGGGGAGCGTGGTCGCCGAGAAGGTGGTGACTCACCCAGAACGCCATCTTCGGCCGCTGCTGCATGAACCCCGACAAGTTCAGGAACACGAACGCCTACGTGGACCCGGCCAAGTTCGAGCGGGCTGTGGGCAAGAGCTCCGTGACGAACTTCGAGTTGCAGATCAACGACTCGGAGTCGCACGCTGCAGCTCTCCAAGCTCATGATGGAGAAGGCCTACTACCTCCACATGAGGAGGCTCTTCCCGAAGATGAGGCTGCTCTTCACGGACACCGACTCCGTGATGGTGCAGATCTTCGAGCTGCAGGACCCGCTCCACGCCAGGGCCGAGGCGAACCTGAACGGCGCCGCCCTCTTCGACGTGGCCGGCAAGTCCAAGGACCCCGAGAGGGACCTGAGCGCGCTCTCTGCAGCGGCGCGCGCCAAGGCCATCGAGGTGATGGGCCAGCTGGGCAAGCTCGGAGACCTTCCCCGCCAGGATCCTGGAGTACGTGGGCCTGCGCTCCAAGATGTACAGCATCCTCACGGTCCAGCCCGACGGCGCGCGCAAGGAGAAGCGCAAGATCAAGGGCGTGCCGAAGAGGGCGGTGACCAACGTCCGGCATCTCGAGTACCGGGAGGTGCTGGAGGAAGGCAGCGAGCGCAGGGCGGCCTTCGCGCAGCTGCGCAGCCGCGCGCACGAGATAGCCGTGGAGACCGTAGAGAAGAAGTCGCTCTCGCCCTTCAACGACAAGGTCTACGGCCTCGACGCTCACACCTCGCGGCCGCTGGGGCACTGGCGCAACCTGGAGCAGCTGCGGATGCTGGGCGCTTACGCTCCGCCAGGCTCTGCGCCCTTCGACCTCGTGATGGAGTTCATCGTGGGGCCCCCGCCTCTGGGGCCCGCTCCGACACTGCCGCTGCGGCTGAGCCGCTGCTGGGCGTAGACTGTCGGAACCTTCTAAAAGAAAGATCCCGAGCTCTCGTTTTCTCGCCTTCTCGCTTTCTCGCTTTTATGATTTCGAACCGCCGCAGCGAAGCATTGCTGCTCAATATGACTTCCTCTGCGGCCTTCCGGTGCGTGCAGGCATGGCTCCTGGAGAAGCCCGCTGCGTGGGCGGACGAGGACGCTCCCTGCCTTGCGGCTGCTCTGATGGCCCAGCGGCCTCCCTGCGACATGCTACGCAAGCGGTCCCGCGAGGACGCGCTGCTCGAGGCAGAGCGCTCGCACCAGCGGGCTCGCATCGCGGGCCTCGATTGGGAGCTCCTCGTCGAAACGCTGCGCGGCATGGAGCTGGAGCGCGAGACCAGAAATCTCCGCAGGCGGGTGGGCGGCCTCAACGATATCATCGACAGAGATCGCGAGCGAGCCAGGGAGCGCATTGAAGAGGTGGAGCACAGCAACCGAATTCTCCGCCAGCAGGTGGCGCAGCTCAGTAGGATCCTCGCGCAAGCGTACAGATGAAAAAAAGATCCCGAGCTCTCTCTCTATACACAATGTTTCCCAACTGCCACAATATTGCAGCTACAGACCCAGCAGAGCTCGTCCGCCCAGGAAACGACCTTGTCCTGCGAAGAATTTCAAGTCCAGAATTGCTCCTGCAGCCACGGCGCTGCAACGTAACGCACCCTCGATTTGCTTGCAATTTGCCTTGAAGCCTCACTTCTGCACGCCAACTTTTTTTTGCAGGCGGTGTGTAGAAGTGAGGCTGCGTGAATTCCTGCGCAAGCTTTGCTGGTCCGTAACTGCAATATTGTTGGAGTAGGCAAGCCTTGTGCATACCGGGCTCATCACTCCGCGTGCTTTCTGTGCCTCTCTGGGGCCGGACCTTGGATTTTTTTTTTATATAAAAATCTAAATGCTTCCATCCCTGGCAGGCAGTCCGCGTGCTTGCTCCGGGGCCGGGCCGGCTTTCCGGTTAAGTCTCGCTTGCCGCTGCAATCTCGTCACAGAGCGCCGCTGGAATGCTGTACAGCAGCTCACGGGACTGCCTGCGAACGTTCTCGTAGCGCTGGCCGATTTTCCGGGGACCCCTTTGTGCGGCGCGTGCGTGCCTGCCGTTCTCCCAGGCCTTGCAGCGTTGCCGGGCCCGCAGAGTCCGCAGCTGGGCGCCCAGCGCATGTTCGTCCAGATGCCACAACTCACCCATAAACTTCAGCTGCATGCCTCAAAAGGACGCATGGGGAAGATCAAGCTGTTTCCTACGACAGAGTATAGCAGTAAGCAGCCCTCTGACCCCGTGGTGCCCCTGGTGCCATGCACGGGCATTTTCCTCGGGCCATCAAAATCGGGCAAAACCGTGGCTCTGATCAGCCTGATTCTGGAGCAGTATCGCGGCGTCTTTGAGAGAATTTACATCTTCAGCCCGAGTGTCAACATAGACGACGGCTGGATACCCGTCAAGACGTACATTGAGGAGGACCTGGGGGTGAACACAGAGCGGGAGCAGACGTATTGGGATGAGTGGGACGAGGCGGCGCTGCGGCGCATCATCCAGCAGCAGCGCAAGATCACGGAGGCGTCCAAGAAGTTGGAAATGAAGAAACTGTACCAGGTGCTTGTAGTCATCGACGACTTTGCTGACACGCCGCAGTTGCACAAGCCTCACGGCGCCCTGGATACGCTGTTCATCAGGGGCCGGCACATGCAGATCAGCACCTGGGTGAGTTCCCAGAAGCTGAGGCTCATCAGCGCCGCCGTGCGGGTCAACATGCAATTTTTGTGCTGCTGGAGGCTGCGCAACCAGCACGAGCTGGATGCCGTCATCGAGGAGCTGAGCGCACTGCTGCCGAAGGAGCAGCTGTACCGGCTGTACGAGCAGGCGACCCGAGAACCTTACAGTTTCCTCTTTGTGTACTACCTGAAGCCGAAGAACGAAATGTTCTACAAGCGCTTCGAAGAGCGTTTCGCGCTTGAGAAAGACTCCGATGGGGGCAGCGCTCAGCTTCCTGGGCCAGAAGCTGTTCGCCAGCTCCACGCTGATCAACGCGAAGTGTGAGAACATCTCCTGCGCCTCAGGCGCTCAGTGCTGCACTTCCGTCGCAGCTATCCAGTCGCCCGTCGTTCGCCGGACGGGTGGCTTCCTAAAGAAAAGGATGACGACGATCTACGTGGACAGCCGCAAGAGGGTGGCCGGCTCGGACAGCGACTTTGAGGTGGACCTGGGGGAGTCCCTGCACTTGCAGAGCGACGCCCGGCTTGCCGTCTACAAGATCCGCCTGGCCGACAGTTTCCTCTCGACGGACCGGGGCCGCTACCTCTACTTGGTTGACGCCGCGCTGGGCACGCTGAACTGGGCGTTGTTGCCCGAGGGCGCGTACACTGGCGCACGGCTGGCCGCCTGGATCAGCTCCAACTTTGCCACCGCCACCTACAGCGAGACCACGAACAGCCTGAGCGTAGCCTACGACGGCAACAGGCTCATCCTGAACGACCTGGAGCTGCGCCAGCAAGTCCCTGATGCCGTGGACTACCCCGCCGCGCCGCCCGCCTCTCCCACCAAGCCTTTCAGCGTGGACCACATGCTGGGCCCGAGCTTTGTCTCCGGCGGGCAGCAGGTCTTTGAGTTCGTCCGGATGATGGCGCACAACGAGGTCTACCTGCGCTGCGCCCAGCTGGCCAACGCCAGCAGAGTACTGGGCAACCTGGGCGACGACATCCTCTCCAAGATCACGCTGAAGAGCGGAGTGGGCACCATTGTGGAGACGGGCTCAGACGACGGGCATTTCATGGCCCTCAGGGGCCCGGTTACCCTGAGGCACATGCGCTTCCGCCTGACAGACCTGGACGGCAACGTCGTCCGGCTTCGCGGGTCGTCTTTGTCGTTCGTGTTATATCTTGACCACGTATAATTAAAAGGAGCCGACCGAACAAGAGGTGCAAGAGGCGGAGGCGCAAGAGGCGCACGCTGCGCCACACGCTGCGCCACACGCTGCGCCACACGCTGCGCCACACGCTGCGCCACACGCTGCGCCGGACGCTGCGCAGGACGCTGCGCCGGCGGAACCGAAACGGCGGGGCAGCCCCCTGAAAGCAAGAACAAACCGAAGCAGGACGTGCCTACTGAGCCGGCTGCTCCAAAGCGCAAGCCAAAGCCGCCTCCACTTGAGACGGCGCCGGCGGAGGCACCAGCAGAGGCACCGGCTGAGGCACCGGAGGCGCCTCAGCTCACAAGAGAGCAGCAGCGCGCCCTGCGCATGCTGGAGAGGCAGTCCGCTTATGACCGGCTGACCACGGGCGCAAGTGTACTAGTGTAAAAGCATGATGTCCATAGAGCCCCGCAACGAGCCGCGGATGCTCCGGTGGTTCCGCAAGACGTACCCCAGTTACAACTTGCAACCGCTGCTGCTGAAGCGCTACCGAGAACTGGAGGAGGCGCGGGCCTTCAACAATTGGCTTGGGGAGCGCAGGCAGGCGCAGGAGGGGCAGCGGCACCTGGACGACGTGAGCCGGCTGACGGAGGCCGTGCACCGCCAGGTACCCCAGCTGCGCTACGCGCGGGCCGAGCGCCGGGGCGTGGAACAGGCGGCGGACGAAGTTGCGCCACAGTAAATGAAGACGCTTCGGGCGCACGGCTTCAATCAGCGCCCGCGCTTTGAGCAGGTGGTGGGCTACCTAGAGCGGAATGAGCCGCTGCCCCTGGATCAACCGGACCGCAAGGCCACCTCGTTTGTCACAAGCCACTTCTACCTGGACGATTTTGTGCAGTCCAGCGAGGACCCCAACCCCCGGCCCTTGCAGCACACGCCTCTGCAAGCAATTCCCGAGGAAGGCTTCCGCACTCCCGCAGAGGCCACGGACGAGGACGTGCGCCTTGCGCGGAGGTACCAAGGGTACGGCGGAACCCGCTTTGTTGAGGATGACCTGGCAGGAGACCCCGAGGCCGGCGCCTTGGCCAGCAACGGGCAGGGGCCGCCCTCCATCACGGACCGCCTGCGCAGCACTGCAGACGGCGCGCAGGCGGCAGCGGACCTCATAGGCGCAGGGGCGGCGGGGCTCGCAGCCGCGCAGGCTTTCCGCTCTCAGCTGCCCAGGACGCCGCTGAGTACGTCCGCCTAAATGTGTTGCCCCGTCCGGGCCCGGCGCAGCCGCCTCCGCAGATCATAGGCCGGCCCAGTGACGTGGAGCGCCTCCTGGACGAGGCGGGGCAGCGCGCGCAGGAGGTGGAGCGCGGCGCGGCGCAGGCCGTTGAGGAGACGGCGGCCGTGGCTGCGGAGGTGGGCGAGGTTGCCGTTGCCGCCGAGGGCGTGGGCGGAGCCTTTGGGTACCTGGGGGGCCTGGCAGAAGGGGCCGCTGCCCTGGCGCCCACCGCGGGCGAGGTTGCTGGAACGCTGGCTGGCGCGGCGGGAGTTGGCGCGGCGGCAACGGCGGGGCTGGCCGTGGGCATCGCAGGCGGCGCAGCCTACGGCCTCGTGCGCGGCACGGGCTGGGTGCTGGAGAACACGCTCTTCCGGTTTCAGCAGGGCAGCGAGGACGCGGCCGCGCAGGACGTCCGGTCCGCCAACAACATGAATGACGCCACTCAGCCTCAGCACTTCACGCTGCGCTCAGGCAGCAGCACTTCAGGCAGCCCCGCAAGCAGCCGCGCCTCCTCGCAGTCCGGCTTCCGCGTGCAGGCGCAGACCAACAACACGCCGCGCCCCTTCTCCTGGGGCCTGAACCCCGTGGCCCTGCCCCAGTCCCAGAGCTCGCGGGCAAGCTCCAGTTCCGGGCAGTCACGCCGGAGCCTGCCTCCGCCCAGCTTTGACCAGCTGGCACGAGACATCGAGGCTGCCTAAAAAAAAATCCAGTCGATTTTGCTCCTTCGCCGTACGAGTGAACATGCGTGTCGTGGTACATGTAAAGAAGCATGGAGGTAGTCACCGCCGGAGCCCAGGATGAGCTGATGCAGAGCCTGGACTACAAGCTGAAGACGAGCAACACCAGCTACGTGACGGCGCGGCACGACGTGCAGTTCTTCCCGAGCTCGCTGAGCTCGTTCTCCCCCACAACCTCTCGGGTCTGCCGCATCCCGCTGACCAGCGGCACGTCCTTCATCGACCCCGAGTCCCTCAAGATCGCCTTCCGCGTCAGGAACACGGACGGCACCAACCCGCTGGCCCCGGCCACGCCCAACCCCGCCTGCTTCGTCCAGCGCGTCCAGGTCTTCGCCAACGGCCAGCGCTGCGACGACATCAACTACTACGGCCGCACCGTGGCCGTGCACGACCTGCTGAAGGGCCGGGAGTACAACCGCAACAAGGCCATGGAGGGTTTCGACGAAGTCAACGACCCCCGCATCGCCCGCGCGGTGCACCAGGGCGGCTACGCGGACGTGCTGCTGCGCCCCACCATGGTGGGCATCCTGCGCTGCGGGCAAGATGCTGCCGCCGCAGCTGAACCTGGTGATAGAAATTGAGTTTGCGGACGCCACGACTGCGCTGTGGTCCGAGAACGCCGGGGCGCACCCGGCGGGGGCCACGCTGAGCACCGACTTCGAGATCCAGAACGTCCGAGTTCTGGCCTCCCAGGTCGTCCTGGACTCTGCGCTGGTAGAGTCCTTCAACCGCGTGCTCCTCTCAGGAAGGTCCCTGGTGTTCAGCTACCCCACGGTGCGCACGCAGCAGTCCAGCGTCCCGAACGGCGTGGCGGAGCACAACGTCACCGTGGCGCGCGCCTTCACGAAACTCATGGGCGCGTTTGTGACTTTTTGGGACAACGACGCGGGCTCCAAGATCCACATGCTGGCCAACCCGGGGCAGGACGTGGCCCCCATCGGCGCGGCCAGGCAGGAGGACAGCCTCCTGGAGTCTCAGATGCAGCTGGGCAGCCTGCAGTACCCACACAACCCCATGAAGGGAGCCTCGGAGCACTTCCACTTCCTCTCCGTCCTCGCGGGTACTTACGACGACACGGTGCGCAACATCGACATCGGCCGCGTGGGCTACCTGCGCCACAGCTTCATTGCCGGCTTTCCCACCGAGCGCGTGCCCAAGATGCCGCTGAGTGGTGTCAGCACCCGCTCGGGCGACCTTGCCCGGTTCACCTTCAAGGGCCTGGACGGCACGATGACGGACCTGTTCATTCATTTGGTGGCCTACCAGCTGGTGACGCTCTCCGGAACGGGTGTGTCCGTCCTGGACTAAAAACTGCGTGGCACCCAACTCGCCGTCCGGGCAGGAATCAAGCCTGCGTTCGTCGGGCCAACTTTTTTTCGTTCGAATAAAAAAGCCCGATCTTCCGCTTCGAACCATGAAGCTTGCCCTGGGACCCGTGCAGTCGAACGCCAAGGGCGGGCGGTATGTTTCGCTCGAGGACAGTGAAGAAATTTTCTACCGCCGCAACTGCGCCGTGGAGATTCTCTGGGAGCCCGGTAATTTCCAAGACGATGGCGCAAAGCGTTTGGGCATCTGCTTCACAGCGGACCCAGATCTCCGCGACTGGGTGCTCTCCGTGGAAGACACCGTCGTGGATAACATGATCGTGCAACAGAGCCCCTTCCCCGGCGCGTCCCGCACGGAGCTGGAAGCGCAGCTCCAGAGCGCCGTCAAGGTGAGCCCCAAGGGCCAGCACGTCAAGGCGAAGATCAACTTGGAGCGCTGCGTCTACTGGGACTCAAACGGCAAGCCCGCGCCGCAGCCCTCGGAGTTTGCTCGCCGCCGGGGGCGCGCCGTGATCGAGGCGCGGCAGGTCTGGCTGATGGGCCGCCAGTTTGGCGTGCTCTTCGAGGTCCGGCACCTCACCCTGGACGCTGTCGAAGCGCCCTGCTGCCCGTTCATCTCCTCTATTAGTTCATGAATCCAGAGGTGAAGACGGCTTAACGTAAGCGCCCGCCTGTCAGCTCGTGGAATAAGAAATTATTATAATTTGGGAGCTGCAACGGGCCTGATCACGCCACCTCAAGCAGGTCGGAGCTGGTCGCCCGCGACGCGCCCACGTACAGGTGGCGCAGAGACAGGTGGACGGAGCCCAGGTCCAGCCTGACGCGGCCTTGCAGAGTCAAACCCTGGCAGCTGGCGTAGGTGACGGCGTGGCTGAGCCTTGTGGCGCGCAGCAGCTCCTGCTGCTTCAGCCGCAGCCCGTTGTCCAGCCTGACGTGCTCGGGCTCCACCTCTGTAACGGCCACAAAGACGCCCTTGGGAATCTTCCCACCGCCCCCGATCAGCCGGAGCCCCGGCCACACCAGCATGTTCTGCGCTCGGTTCTGCGGGCTCTGCAATTGGCTCTCGGGCAGAGCAATTTCCACACCCGTTTCCAGTACTAAGAGCTTGGCGCCCGGTGGCTGCAGGGCCGGTTGGCTGCCGCGTTCACGGCCACCCGCCGCGCGTGGCTGATGACCAGGGTCGTCTCGGGCCACCCTGGCTTGGCGGGGAAGAGTTCGCGGGCCCGCGCCTTGGCCTCCTCCAGCGCGGGCGCGTCGGGCTCGCCCACCTGCAGCCACTTCACAAAATCGAAGATGCCGGGGTCGGAGCGCATGTTTTCGGTGAGCTCGTGCCGGTGGCCGCCTGCGAGGTCCAGCACCAGCTGGCTATGCTCCAGCGGGGCGCTGATGGGCTGCCCGGCCCAGGAGTCCAGCACCGCGGGCAGCTGCCGGAAGTCGCCAAGCAGCAGGAACTTCACGTCGGGGTTCAGCCCCACGCACGCCCGGTCAGAGCGCCATGTCCAGCTGGGTGATCTCCTCAACCACGAGCCAGTCAAGTTTTTGCACGCTCCCGTTGCGGACGTACCTGCGCACCCAGTGGTCGGCCGTCTGCGCGCCGAGCCCCAGGTTCTGCGCAGAGCAATGCGTCTTCGACACCAGGTGCACCGCCTCGCCCTGCTCACGGAGCCGCGCCACGATCTTGCGCGCAAGGTACGTCTTCCCGGTGCCCGGCAGGCCGGTGAGCAACAGGGAGTTGCCGGCCGCGCAGTGCTCCAGGGGGTCCTCCACCTCGCGCCACCGCCGCAGCGCTGGCCTCTCCGCCTCCATGCGCGGCGGTGCGCTGCGCCCCAGCAATGGCTTACACTCCTCCACCCGAAAGACGGGTGTGCCGTCCTGGTGCCGCAGCCTGGTCAGCGCCTCCAGGCTCTCTTGCCGGCTCTTTGGCAGCCCCTGGAGCAGTAGGCAGTCCGTCTTGACCTGCTTCACGTACCGTGGGGGCGCCGCCAGCAGCCGCCGGGCCTTGGCCACCATGCAGTGCTCCAAGCCCAGCACGGCGTCGTGGATGGGGCGATACGTTCCGTTGGTTAGCAGGCGCCGTGTGTACACGAAGTCCCAGACGCTGCCCTCCCCGTAGCAGAAGCTTTGCGTGAAGTCGGCGCCGGGGCCGTCCAGCTGGCAGCTGCTGCTGCGCACGGAGTAGATCACGTCCGCGCGGCGCGCCCATAGCCCGATCATCGCGTTCACCGAGAGCTTGGCCATGTGCTCCTCGCCCTCGGGCCACGCAGCGTCCATGCGCTCCAGGGCCCGCCGGAGCGTGGCCGCGCCCACGTGTCCGCGCGCATAGATGCCCAGCGGGATGTGATCCCAACGGCACACGCCCGTCTCCAGCATCGCGGCAATGGAAACTTTGGGGTACCGCCAGGGCCCACAAACGGCAGCAGCTGCAGCGCGGCCTGGCGCGCGTCGCGGCACCCCTCCACGTAGCCCAAGTCCGGCAGCCGCCCCGGCTCCACGGGCTCCACGCCGTCCGCGGGGCAAAGGATGGGCAGCGGGAAGGGTGCGTTGGCCAAACCGTTGCGGCGACAGCGCACGACGTCGACACCCACGTAGGGCTTCTCGCGGTGGCTCCCCTGGGCCTCGAAGACCAGCGGCGGCAGCTTCGGACTGCGCACGTAGGCCTCCATAACCCCCGGGCAGACGCGGCTCTCCAGACTCGTGGGCTGCGCGGATTCCCGGAGCGTCTTCTCGCTGTGGCAGTCAACGCAGAGCGCCTGCAGCCGCTGCACGCTGTCTGCGAAGAGCTGCCGCACCGGCACAACGTGGCCCAGCTCGCAGGCGCTCTGCGTCACCGTGCAACCACACAGCGCGCACAAGCCCTGCTGCACGGCCAGGACCTCCTGCCGCTGCGCCGCTGTGGGAACCTCCCGCTTGGCCTTCAGTAATTTGAGAAAGACCTCGTGCGCCAGGCCCGCCAGCCGCTGGCCCCGGTACTCCTGGTCCAACCCCTCGCACCAGCGCCGCAGCAGCTCGTGCTCCTCGGGCAGCTCACGGATTCGCATGCCGCACCTCAGCCTCAGCCCGCTGTACTGGGAGGGACTGCTGAGGGTCACTTTGGGGCTCTCCCCGGCCACCATCAAGTCTCGCCGCGCCTCCCGTAGGTCCTCGCACCAGAACAGCCCCGGCTCCAAAGGCAGCGCGGGGTCAAAACGCTTCCACTCGACTATCGGCGGCAGCTCCTGCCGCGCCTCGCCGCGGTACAGCGTGCGCCACGCATCCCGCTCCAGCACGCGCTTCACGCACCGGTACATGTAGCAGTGCCCGTTGAAGCACAGGAAGCACACGGTGCGGTGTCTCTTCAGTGCAGGGTCGTAGCTGTCCACCACGTCGCCCTGCGAGCTCAGGAACCGCATAGGGGCGTCGCGCCAGACGCAGAACTGCCGGACCTCCTCGGCCGAGACGCCCAGGCTCCGCCAGTCGTGGCAGAGCATGGTGTCGAAGTCCGCACAGACCTCCTCGAGGCGAAGCTGCAGCAGCTCCGCAAGCTGCCGGGCCACGCAGAGCGGCTTGTCCACGAAGGCACTGGCCAGCACGTCCTCCTCGCAGGGCAGCTGGAAGCTCACGCTTCGCAGCCCCTGCATGCGCTGCCGCAGCAGCGTCTCCACCTCCGTCCGCGAGTTCCGGTAGTGCGTGCTCTGCGTGCTGACCACCCAGCGCCCCTCGGGGTCCAGGTAGTACGTCTCGTCCGAGAGCTGGAGGATGGGCCCCGCGGGGTCCCCGAGGGAGGCCTCCACCCCCCGCCGCACGCGCTGCGCCACCTGCTCCTCGGTGAGTCCCGCGGGGTGCCGAGTCATGGCGCCCCCGAGCTCGTTGATCGGTAGCCAGTCTTTCCGCTCGTAGGCCGCGCCCGCGTTCCGCCCGCTGCGCCGCCGGCCGCGGATGACCACCGGTACGTGGACCAGGTACTCATAGTACTTGTCTCGGAAGAAGGCCTTCCCCAGCTTGGTGAGCCGGTGCTCGCCGTCGCCCTCCAAAGACCGCACGAGCTTCTTCTGCCCGTTGCGCAGGAGAATGTAGTCGTTGGGCCCCTCGCGGATGAGGGGCTGGTTGTAGTCAATGTCCTTGGTGGGGGGGCGCAGCCCCAGGTGCGAGTAGTAGTGCTGCCCCGCTCGGGTCAGCTGCCCGTCCGTGCGCGCGAGCAGCGCGTAGGCGCCCGCCCCTCTGTGTAGGTTCAACACGACGGAGCCATCCGCCGTCGTGCGACCCCTGGCGCCCATATCCGCCGCCTCGCTGATGCGTAGTCGTTGTCTCATCCAACTTGCCATTCTTTTTTACGGGGCCAGATTTTTTTGTCGGTCGGCCGGGCCGCAACTTTCCGAGGCATCTGTGCAGGATTTTGCATGATTTGCATGGCCGCCAGAACGTTCGATGTCTGCGTGGATTGATGAGGGAGAGGGAGCTGGAGGGTTGCTGCTGATGCGGGTGTTGTTGGCGATGCTGCCCCAACTTAGGGGTGTGGAAACAGAGGTCCGTTTTCACGCCCCCGAAGCTGTCAGGGTCTCTTCTAAGGCGGCTTCATTGGCGCCAAGATTTTGGAGCTTATCCATGTGCAATCAACACTATGCGCCAGCCACGGAAACCCAGCTTGCCAGCCTGTGACCCCTTCTCGATTTTGGCATGACATGTTTTTCTTGCATGCGTTTTGCGTGGGTTTTTGCACGGATGTCACGTTGAGTTTTTTGCATGATTTTGCTTGCTAGGGGACCTTTTCGTGTGGAGCGGATTCGTGTGGCAAATCTTCAGGTTCTTTGCGCCATTTGTCACTGAATTTGGGCCTTGTCTTGAAGGATGCAGTTGCAAACAGCTTCAGTGGCGCTCAGTAGCATGCAGAACAGGAGCACTGGGTTCCCTATATTATTGCCAAATCGGTGGGCAAAGATGTTTCCGACCGAGGCCTGATTGCAGGTCAACTCCTGCTCTTTGACACAGGATTCCCCCATTCTGTCCCACACGACCATTGAATCAAAGTTGGCGCAATCTATTCATTGAAAATCTGGGTTCTTGACAAGGACACCAATGGAAATTACCTCTTCGGGGGTGCTTGCATGACGCAAACCCGTTTGGTGTTTTTTTGCAAGCAGACTGTGCCGTAATCGGACTTGATTTGCGGGCAGGGCTCGAGCACAACAGCACCCGCCAAAACAAAAAAAACAAGCACCAGCTCTCAAGGATTCACCTCGGGAATTTCGGAGGGCTTGTGCTGGGGCAGAAGGCAGTCCCCCACCAGGGGCGCAAAGTGATCATCTCGATGGCAACACACTGCGGTAGCGGGGCAAGGTTTCGGGCAAGGCTTCGGGGAGCGGGGCAAGGCTTCGGGTAGCGGGGCAAGGCTTCGGGTAGCGGGGCAAGGTTTCGGGCAAGGCTTCGGGTAGCGGGGCAAGGCTTCGGGTAGCGGGGCAAGGCTTCGGGTAGCGGGGCAAGGTTTCGGGCAAGCTTCGGGTAGCGGGGCAAGGTTTCGGGCATCAGCATCAACAGCAACAGCAGCAACATCAGCATCAGCGCCCCGGCCATGAGTGGAGTCACGGAGGACATTCGAAGTTTTTCGTGCCGGTTTTTTATGGGTGTGTTGCTGTCAGGAGGAATGCTGGGGCCAATGGGAGCCGCAGGCTCGAATTGGCCTCGGGTTTTTTCTCCCTTTTTCCCCTTGTTTTTTCCACGTCAGGAGGAGTGGGGTCAGACGCACCAGGCCCGATTCGCCCTCGTTTTTTTTCCTTGTTTTTTCCACGCCAGGAGGATTGGCGTCAGCCGCATGAGCTGCACCAGGCCCGATTCGCCCTCGATTTTTTCCCCTTTTTTTCCACGACAGGAGGAGTGGCATCCGCATGAGCTGCACCAGGCCCGACTCGCCCTCGTCTTTTCCTTGTTTTTTTTCCACGCCAGGAGGAGTGGCGTCCGCCGCAGGGGTGGCTTCCGCCGCATGGAGCGCACCAGGCCCGACTCGCTCGATTTTTGTTCCCCCTTTTTTTCCACGGCAGGAGGAGTGGCATCCGCCGCAGGAGTGGCATCCGCCGCATGGGCCGCAGGCCCGAATCGCCCTCGTTTTTTTCCCCTTTTTTTCCACGTCAGGTGGAGTGGTGTCCGCCGCAGGAGTGGCATCCGCATGGGCCGCACCAGGCCCGACTCGCCTTCGTGTTTTTTCCCCCTTTTTTCCGCGCCAGGAGGAGTGGCATCCGCATGGGCCGCACCAGGCCCGACTCGCCTTCGTGTTTTTTCCCCTTTTTTTCCACGTCAGGTGGAGGGGGATGGCGCCGGCAGCTCCGGGTGGAAGGTGCCTCGCAGGCCTGATTTTTTTTTCACGCGTTTGCGTCATCTCGCCACTTGAAGGCCGCCGTCGAAGGTCAGGAGGGAGAATAACTTCAACTCCTGGAAGGAGAGACTCGGTGTTGTCGTTAGCGTGCACGCTCCTGGCTGCAGGATGACGTTCGCAAGGAGCTGGCGGTGAAGGCGAGGTTTTTGCGGAGCGAGTTGATGAGGTTTGCTTACACTTGGCCGCAGGACGCTCTCATCCAGAAGCTGGAGGAGGAGCTGAAGGAGGTGAAGTCGGAGAAGGAGCTGTGGCCGGCTTGTCAACTCTCTTGTTTTTGCTCTGCGGCAGGAGGCCCTCGAGAAGCGGTTCTACGGGAAGGTCAGGGGAGGCTTCTTTTTTTTTGTATGCACTTCCTTTTTTGCCAGGTTCAGGAGAACACCAGGTTTTGCGCGGAGCTGGCCGCGGAGTACCAGGAGCGCGCAGGTGCTGGTTGTTTTTTTCATGCGTGACCTGGGCAGGCTGATCACGGGCCGCTGCATCTGGAGAACGTTCAGCTCAGGGCCCAGGTCGCGAGCCTCGAGGTTGGGAGAAATGCTGGGCCTTGATGTTCTTGTTTCCTGACAGGCTTTGGTCCCGGCCAGCAAGCGCCCGAAGGCCCTATCGGTTCGTTGTAGGACTCCGCAATTGCTCACTTTGTTTGACAGGTGGAGCCGGCTCCAAAGCCGAAGGGCGAGCCCCCGGTGAAGGCTGCTCATGTCATGACACAGTGTTTTGGCACGTAATCCACAGTTTGCCCCAGGGGAAGTCCTCATGAACTGGGCCTGCGTGAGGCTCCTGCTTTGTGAGTTTTTGTCAGCATCTTGTCATGCCACCGGCGCAGGATGGACAGGTGTGAGCGGGGCGACGTCGAGCCGTTCTGCTGTGAAAACAGCGGTCGGGACCTGGGGAGAGAGGGGGTGGGCGGGAGGGAGTGCCGAGCAGGCACAGTGCCGAGCGGGCACGTTAGGTAAACGTGCCGAGCGGGCACTCTAGATTAGGAGTAGGCAGTGCCGAGCGGGCACTTAGGGGGTGCCGAGCAGGCACAGTGCCGAGCAGGCACTTAGGGGGTGCCGAGCGGGCACTTAGGGGGTGCCGAGCAGGCACAGTGCCGAGCAGGCACTTAGGGGGTGCCGAGCGGGCACTTAGGGGGTGCCGAGCAGGCACAGTGCCGAGCAGGCACTTAGAGGGTGCCGAGCGGGCACGGTGCCGAGCGGGCACGTAGGATAGTACGGGTTCGGCCAACGGCCCCCTTAGTACGAGTTCACCCAACGGCCCCCTTAGTACGAGTTCGCCCAACGGCCCTTAAGTACGTCCCCCAAACCTCGTTATACTGGCTCGCCCAATAAAACACGGCCCCCTTTGTAACGGTTCGCCCAACGCCCCCTTAGGACTGGCTGGCTCGCCCAACGGCCCCCTTAGTACGGGTTCGCCCAACGGCCCCCTTAGCACGGGTTCGCCCAACGGCCCCCTTAGTACTGGTCCGCCCAACCTCGTTTGATACTGGCTCGCCCAACTGGCCTAGCTCTGTGCCCCCCCCTGAGGCGGTTTTTTATTTATATAAAAATCTAAATGCTTCCATCCCTGGCAGGTTGTCTCCCGGGCTTTCTGTGCCCCTCTGAGGCGGTTTTTTATTTATATAAAAATCTAAATGCTTCCATCCCTGGCAGGTTGTCTCCCGTGCTTTCTGTGGATTTCTGAGGCGGTTTTTTATTTATATAAAAATCTAAATGCTTCCATCCCTGGCAGGTTGTCTCCCGTGCTTTCTGTGCCCCTCTGAGGCGGTTTTTTATTTATATAAAAATCTAAATGATTCCATCCCTGGCAGGTTGTCTCCCGTGCTTTCTGTGCCCCCTGAGGCGGTTTTTTATTTATATAAAAATCTAAATGCTTCGATCCCTGGCAGGTTGTCCCCGTGCTTTCTGTGCCCCCTTGAGGCGGTTTTTCACAGGCATTTAGATTTTTATATAAATAAATCGAGCCGCTGCTGCTCAGACACCTTCGACTTGGCACACAGGCATTTAGATTTTTATATAAATAAAAAAAGCAATCCTCATCCTTGAGGTGTGTGATATAGGGATGCCAACATGCGAAGCGCACGGAGCTGAGTTCCAGGTCGTTGGGCGAAGCAGTATTAATCCTACGTGCCCACTCGGCACTGCATAAAAACCTCCCCCCAGCGCCAGACCCAGGCCATTTGACAAGCCGCGAGGAAGTATTATTTTCTTTTTTTAAAAAATAAATTTTTATATTTTATATAAAACTAACTAAACGCATGCATTCCTTGTCAGACTGCCTGCAGAGGGATTGAAGCATTTAGATTTTATATGAACAAAACCGCCTCAAGGGGCACAGAGCTAGGCCATTTGACAAGCCGCGAGGAAGTATTCTTTTCTTTTTTTAAAAAAATAAAGTTTTCATTCTATATAAAAACTAAACGCATGCATTCCTTGTCAGACTGCCTGCAGGCCAAGAGTTTCACACTGCTCGAATCGATAGGTCCCCAGACACCTTGCGCAGGGACCTATCCGTAAGCACTTAATTGAAAAAATAAGTTTTTATTTTATATAAAAAGCTAAACGTTCCTTGTCAGACTGCCTGCAGGCCAAGAGTTTCACACTGCTCGAATCGATAGGTCCCCAGACACCTTGCGCAGGGACCTATCCGTAAGCACTTAATTGAAAAAATAAGTTTTTATTTTATATAAAAAGCTAAACGCGCGCATTCCTTGTCAGACTGCCTGCAGAGGGATTGAAGCATTTAGCTTTTTAGAAAAATAAAACCGCCTCAAGGGGCACAGAGCTAGGCCATTTGACAAGCCGCGAGGAAGTGTTTCGATTAAAAAAAAAAAGTTTTTATTTTATATAAAACCTAAACGCTCGCATTCCTTGTCAGACTGCCTGCAGCGGGATTGAAGCATTTGTTTTTTTAGAAAAATAAAACCGCCTCAAGGGGCACAGAAAGCACGGGATGCCAGGATCGAAGCATTTAGATTTTTATATAAATAAAAAAGCGCCTCAGGGGGGCACGGAAAGCATGGGAGACAGCCTGCCAGGGATGGAAGCATTTAGATTTTTATATAAATAAAAAACCGCCTCAGGGAGGCACGGAAAGCACGGGAGACAGCCTGCCAGGGATCGAAGAATTTAGATTTTTATATAAATAAAAAACCGCCTCAGGGGGCACGGAAAGCACGGGAGACAACCTGCCAGGGATGGAAGCATTTAGATTTTTATATAAAAAAACCGCCTCAGTGGGGGCACAGAAAGCACGGGATGCCAGGGATGGAAGCATTTAGATTTTTATATAAATATAAAACCGCCTCAGGGGGGCGCAGAAAGCACGGGATGTCAGGGATCGAAGCACGAGGGATCGAAGCATTTAGATTTTTATATAAATAAAAAACCGCCTCAGGGGGGGCACAGAACTAGGCCATTTGACAAGCATCTCCAGGACCGGGTGGAGTTGCCGCTCAGACGCCTTCAACTTCGGCTGCTGTTTCCGAATGTCCGGGGCCTGGTTGCCAGTCATTGCCAAGCATTCGGGTACTTGCTGGGACGTGCCATCTTTATCTTTTGAAGCATTTTCTCAGAAGGAACTTAGCTTTCGACACCTACCATGACCATGGATGCCGCGCGGTCCCTGGCGGTGCAGCTCGTGCTGAGCCCAACGCATCGAGTTGGCGAGAAGTGCGGCTTCAGGATCTTCCCCGGCTCTGCGTCGTCCTGCTTCAAGATGATGATGCACTTGGTGCACCCGGACAAGTGCACGGACCCCCGCGCTGGAGAGGCCTTCGGTGAGATGCAGAGCATGAAGAGCTTGGCGGTCGGCAGTGATCCAGACGCTACTCGCCAGCGGCCCATGACTGAGCTGGAGGGGCTTCTGCACCGCGCGCTGTGCAAGATCCAAGATCCGGTGGAAACCGCCGCAGAGGTCATCAATTTCTGTGACGGCCTTCTCCGTCGGCAAGCGCCTTGAGAGATCTGTGTGCCAGGAAGCCTTGGCGAGGCTCCAGTGGCTCAACCTCAATGATGCCAACCTCGAGGAAGCTGAGTCGGTGCGGGAGCTCCAACGCATCTTTGAAAGGAGGCTCTCAAAGGCTCTTGCGGAGGTTCAGGAGCAGACGGAGGAGCCGGCCGAAAAGCCGGCTGAGGCCCAGGAGAAGACGGAGGCCCAGGAGCAGACGGAGGCCCATGAGCCGGCAGAGACGGAGGCCCACGAGCCGGCCGAAAAGCCGGCTGAGGCCCAGGAGGAGACGGAGGCCCAGGAGGAGACGGAGGCCCATGAGCCGGCCGAGGAGCCGGTCGAGGAGCCGGTCGAGGAGGCGGCCGAGGCCCAGATGGAGACGGAGGCCCAGGAGGAGACGGAGGCCCATGGGCCGGTCGAGGAGCCGGTCGAGGAGGCGGCCGAGGCCCAGATGGAGACGGAGGAGCAGACGGAGACGGAGGCCCATGGGCCGGCCGAGGAGCCGGCTGAGGCCCAGGAGGAGACGGAGGCCCATGGGCCGGTCGAGGAGCCGGCCAAGGAGCCGGAGCAGATGGAGACGGAGACGGAGGAGCCGGAGCAGATGGAGACGGAGGTCAAGGAGGAGGAGGTGGAGGAGGTAGAGGAGGAGGTAGAGCTTCCGACACCCGCCCAGCTGGGGCACTACACGCAGTTCAAGGAGCAGTTTACCGAGCCTCCCGAGGATAACCTAAAACACCATCGCCTTGTTTGGGAGCGGACGGACGTGTTCACCATCAGCAACGCTCTGCAGCTCGACGCCGTGCGGCGATGCCCCGACCACAGTCTCTTTGATGTGCTGATGAGCCTGTTCAAGCGCTCTGTGAATGTGGACCAGGACGGCATTGGGTGGATTCCCGTGCTCCTGCGCCCAGGCCGCACCGCGCCTGGGCTGAAGGGGCGGATCTTCGGGTGCCCGCACAGGAGGCGCCTGCCAAAAAGCGCAAAGGCAATGAGGGCGCCGTGGATTCCGCTCGGGCAGAGTTCATGAAGCAGCTGCCGCCGGAGATTCGCAAGGAGATCGAGATGGGGGTCCCAGACACGCTTGTGGGGCGCTCTGCGTTTGCCTTCAAGAAGTTGGTCCGCTACATTGCGCGGCGTCGCCTTGGATCCGTCGAGCTGGACATCAAGAACTCGTTCTTCCAGCTCTTGAACCGACAGAAGCCGCTGCCGCCCATCATGGCGGAGTACCTGGACCACCGTGAGGAGAAGCTCGCGCAGATCGGCCGCGTGCTCTTCCACAAGCTGCCCGAGGCCCGCCGGCGCAGCGTGGCGAAGGAGCTGATGATTGCCCTGGGCTTTGGGGGTGGTTTCGCAAACTGGACGAGCAAGGTGCTGCAGGACATACCCTTGGCTTCGGATGAGGGGGAGCGCGGCGAGGTGGCTGCTTGGCTCTACGGCTTCGAGACGGCGGCGCGCCTCTACCACGTGGCCGTTTTTGAGCTGCTGCCACAGAAGGCCAAGGACTGGCACATGGAGCAGGGCCGCTCCACTGCCTCGGGGGCCTTTGCCCTGTACGCCCACCACGAGAGGTTGCAGATGGAGAAGATGGCGGCGGCAGCGGGCAGGGCCTTCAACGACCACCAGCACGACGGCATCGGGGCCCTCCGCTCCGCGAGCGAGGCCGTGAAGCGAGCCGTGGATGTCGAGGTGGTCATGCACGAGCTGGAGGACCCGTGGGCATACGCGGCGGCGAAGTACCCCAACTTGGATTGGAGACTCAAGTCGAAGATGGAGTTCTCCGGGTACCACCAACTGCTCCAGCGCTGCAGGCAGCACGTCATACTTGGACGGGCGAGGGCAAACACCGTGGACTTTGCGAAGCTGGCGGCGGCGAAGCTGGTCCCGGTCGTACACGTTCCGGTGGAGGGGGGTGAGAAGAGGACCACCTACGAAAGCTTCGAGAAGGGAGGCTTCTGGCTGGTGCGAAACCGGGACGACTTGGGCCAGACCGTGGAAGACCTGATGAACAAGATGTGTTGCCCGGTCTTCGAGACAGCCGATGAGAACTACGTGCCGCCGCCGCCCCTCAACGATAATGCCTTCTTCACCGGTCTGTCCTCGTCCGTTCTGGGGCGTCTGGCAGGCCCGCAGATGGCGGACCTCGACGGCGACGAGACACGGCACAAAATCCTCTTTTGCGACGGCATGCTCTACGATTTCAAGGAGCGTGTCCTCCGATCACCGATCCCCGCCGACCGCATGGGCTTCCACGCGGCGGCGACCTCAGAGATGTGGCAGCCGAGCAAGGCGACCAAGCTCTTCGAGCACATCCTGGCTTTCTTGAAGGAGCATGTGGAGACGGGGGTGTGTCTGCTCGAGGCCAGCGAGAATGGCAAACAGGTCATCGAGTGCTTCGAGGAATTGGAGCAGGACGGGTGCGAGATCCTCCGCCACATGAAGGTGTACGGGGACTGGGACTCCGTCCTGTACGAGCTGCGTCTCATGACCAGGGCCATCTCCGCGACGCCGCGGTTCTGCGAGATGTACTACATCTGGGGAAGCCAGGATTCCGGGAAGGACACCAAGGTGAAGATGTTGCACGCCTTCTTCGGTCACAAAGAGAACAACTACGGGGTGCAGCTTCCGGGAAACTATGTGGTGCAGCAGACTCGCTACCTGACCGCGAAGGACGGACCCGCGCCTTACCATGCAAGGACTCTAGGCAAGCGGCTGGCCTGGGCCAGTGAAGTCCCCGAGCACTACTCGTTGGCGGATGACTTCATCAAGCCCTTTTGTGACATGGAAGGTGCGCCAGTCTGCAGCAGGAAGCTCAACAAGGGTCCCCGGGACTTCATGCCTACGGCTTTGCTGGTGGCAACAAGCAATTCCCCTCCCCGTGTGACTCGACCGGATGGGATGCTGCGGCGGCTTCGAGTCTGCCAGACAACGGTCAAGTTCACCTTGAAGCCGTCCATGGCCACCGAGGAGCGAGCCGTGGATGGCCTCAAGACCCGGATAAACCGAGGAGAGTTCAACAAGTACATGTTCTTCCTTGCGGCAAATCTCGTGGACTCGTTGGAGATGGAGTACAACCCAGGCACCGAGATCAAGCCGCAGCCACCGGAGATGAAGATGAGCGCCATGGACCTGGTCCCATGTGCAGACAAGGACGAGGAGGCCAAACCCGAGGCCTTCATGGCGGAGATGTGTGCGCTGGTGCCCTTGAAGGAAGCAAGCCTCCACACGGAGCTGACGATGGCGCTGAAGACCTACCTCAGCCTGGACACCTTGGGCGCGGCAAAGAGCGTGATCTCGAAGTTGGGGATCAAAGGACAATCCTATGGCCCGCGGTACATCTCCACCCTCAAGCAAAATGAGCGCATGGTGGGTGTGAAGCTCCGATCGGCATCGACAAGTAGCTCTTAGGCTTTTGGGTGACGTACAGTGTCAGCCATTTGCAGAGACCCGGCAAGTCACGTGAACAGATGGCGTGCTTGCGCAAGGAAAACACTGTCCAACCCTTGCTGTCTTGAGCGCACCTCAGATGTCCAACCCTTGTTAGATGCCTCAATGCCTGAGGCTTCTGCGGTCTCGACGTCTTGCTCGGGCAGGTCGATAGGTCGAGGACACGGACGCATGGGGATTTAGATTTTTATAATGATGTCGTCCGAGAGACTTGGGGTGCTCTCAGGAAAATCATGCTAGGGTTCCCCAAAAACACGACTCAAAGTACTACAAGTTTCCAGCGCTTTATGCAAAGTTTCCAGTTTGGTCCAAAGTAGCCGTAATCAGTCGAGGGTCCTGGGCCTTGGAGGCGCCAGGAAGTCGTCCAGCTGCCTGACAGCTGCCGGCCTGCCCCGCCTCGTCAGTCGGCCCGCCGCGTTGCCGCTGCCCTGGGGCGCCGGCAGCGCCAGCTTCAGCAGGGTCTCCCGGCCCTCGGTGCTCCGGACGGTCATGGAGTCCACGGCCCGCAGCTGCTGCACGTCGCCGTACTGAGGGTTGAAGCTCCTCGCCGCGTTCGTCGGTGCTCGGAAAGCGCCCGCGTCCTCCACTGCCTTGATGCGGCGGTTCGTCAAGTCCTTGTTGTGCTGGAACCTGTCGGCGTTGTCTTGGAGGACCCTGAACTCTGTGGCCGGCTGCTTCTCCACGTCTTCCGGGGCGCCATGCACCGTCTCGTGGGGCCGCGCGTTGTAGGCCGAAGCGGTCTGCTCAAAGTGGTCGCTCCACTGGCCGCCCTTGCGGGCCACGCGCGTGGCCAGGTCCTTCTTCAGCGTCTGGATTCCCCGGTCCACCACGGCCGTGGCGTTGCGGTCCTCCGGGCGCTTCGTTCGGTGCACGGCTTCCGCGGGCAGCTCCCGGTCCAGCGTGGCGAACTCGTTGCCCAGGTCGGTCGTGACCACGAAGTTCTTGTCGTCCCCCGTCAGCTCCTGCGTGGCACGCTTGGTGGCCCGGCCGACCGTCTCGGCGTTCTTGTTCTGCAGAGGTTCCACGGCAGCCTCCCGGGTGAAGACGTCCATCACCACCAGGCCATACTTCGTCTTCCCCCGCGTGTTCTGGCTGAAGTCGATGAGGTCGGCCTGCAGCCGGTCGTTTGGCCCCTCGGCGGCCGACTTGCCCAGCGCGCGCGGCCGGGGCGCCTGCACCTGCCGGCCCACGTCGGCCTTCAGCGCCTCGAAGGCCATGGCCTGCGTCACGTCGAGGTCGCGCTGCCTCGCAAGTTGGTACAGCTTCCGCGGGTCCCGCACGTTGAAGTCGTCGGCCAGGTCCCTCAGCGCCTCCATGTTTACTTGTTCTTCGGCCCCCGCTGGGCCTGCCAGGCTTCCAACTCGTCCAGCCGGGCCTGGAAGCCCTTGCACACCCCCCAGAGCACGCTGGTGAGGTGCGAGTAGTCAAGCGTGATCATCTCCGTGCCGTCGCTCCACCTGGCGGTGCCCGTCAGGTTCTTCCACTTCGTTCCTGCGCAGTCGTTCGAGGCGAAGCCCAGCCTCAGGTCCTCGTTCATGTCCGGGCGCTTGTACTGCATGGCCTCCACGGAGTCGAACATCTGCAGCAGCTCTGCCACGTCGGCCTCGGCCATCTCCGTCTTCACCCTGCTGTCCGACAAATTCGTGAAGCTCGTGTTGCAGACCACGTTGCCCGTGTTGCCCGCGATCACGAGACAGCCGGGGTTCCTCTGGTTCGTGGTCAGGGACAGCTGCGTGGAGAGGCTCTTCGTCTGCACCAGCGCCTCGTCGTTGATCATGATGAGCTCGCACTGCTACGCCCCGCCATCCCGCTCCAGGAAGACCCTGGCGCTCTGGTTGCCCAGCAGCCGCAGCTCCGGGCCGCTGTCGGGGGCCGCGCTGTTGTTGGACACCTGCAGCTTGCTCCAGCCCGCCCAGTTCTTCGTCAGGAAGAGATCGTCCGAGAAGTCCGAGGTGTTGGTCACGGTGAGCGTGTTGGAGGCGAAGAGCTGCGGCGCGGAGACCGTGCCCGAGCTCGTCACGTTGCCGCACACCACGCTGCCCGTCGACACACCGCCGCTCGTGGCCGTGAAGGTGCAGTCCAGGCTCTCGCAGTACAGCGGGCCCGTGGAGGCCGCACCGGTGGTCAGCGTGGCGCCCGTGAGCGCCCCGGTGGCTGCGAAGCTCGCCGCGGTTGCTGCGCCCGAGGCCGTCAACGTCCCCGTGGACACGTCGCCCACCGTGGTGAAGTTCCCGGCGTTGGCTGTGTTGTTGATGGTCAACGTGCTGCCCGTGATTCCTGTGGCGGAGCTCAACAGGCCCACGCTGGCCGCGCCGCTGATGCTCAGCGAGCTGCCTGACACGGCCCCTGTGGACGACAGCGCGGCCCCGGCGACGGTGCCTGTGGCGGTGAGCGCAGCGCAGGAGACTGCGCCCGAGGCGTCCACGCCCGTGGTGAACACGTCGGTGCAGTTCACGTCGTTGCACAGCAGCTGGTCGCAGCCCACGTTGCCCTGCGCGGTGAGCCCGTCCAGCGTGGCCGAGCCCGTGAGGGCCAGCGAGTCCGCCAGCAGGTCCGTCACTGAGACAGACTCTCCCACGAAGGCAGTGGCCCTGATCTGCATGCTGTACAGGTCCAGCGTGCCCGCCGACTGCTGCACCAGCCCGGGGATAGACCCGCCGAAGGCTCCGAAGTGCAGCTTCGCGATTCCGCCAGGCGGCACCGAGAAGTCCAGGCGCGCCGTGCTCCAGACGCCCTGCGAGGGCGTGCCGAGGAAGGTGCCGGTGACGCCCACGTAGTCGTTGTCGGCCGCGCTGACGTACATCACCAAGTTGTAGGCCGTGCCCAGCCGGTACCGGCAGCCGAAGGAGTAGCGTCTCCCCGGCGTCAGCGTGTAGGTGCGCACGATGTTCCAGGCGAAGGCGCTCAGGGTCATGGCGTAGCCCTCCAGCTGGAAGCCTCCCACCGCGAAGCTGGCCAAGGCCACGGAGCTCTGGCTGTTGGAGCGCACCAGGAAATTTCCTAGCGTGGTGATTGTGGGTTCCAGCAGCACCTCGCCCAGGGTGGCCAGCGTGACGTCGTCGGCTCCTCCGTCGAGGAACTCGTGCTTCAGCAGCAGCGCCGAGGCCGCCGTCTCCTCCTCCGCTGTGCCGGTCTCCAGGGTTGCGTCCAGGATCTGGAGGCCGTAGACGTCCACCGTTCCTGCCGTTTGGTTGGGCAGGCCCGGCGCCTGGAAGTGCGCGCCGAAGTGCAGCTTCGCCACCCCGTTGGGCGGCACGGTGAAGTACATCTTGGCCGTGCTCCAGGCGCCCTGGTCGCCCGCGAAGCTGCCGTACAATGGGTCGTAGACGTTGTCTGCCTCTGACATGTACACCACGAAGTTGGAGGCCGTGCCGAGCCGGTAGCGGCAGGCGAAGAGCAGCTCACTGCCGGGCGTCAAGTTGTAGGTGCGCACAATGTTCCACGGGTTCGCCGCCAGGGTCAGGGTGTAGCCGTCCACGCTTACTCCCGCGGTGTGCGTGGCCCGGACCACGCTGCAGCCGCTGCTGGGGCGAACCGTCCAGTTTGACAGTGAGACGTCCGTGGGGCCCAGGATCTGCTCTCCTATGGCGGCCACCACCTCGTCGGCCCCCCCGTCGTCCGGAAAGCGCACGGCTATTTGCAGGGCCGAGGCCGCCTCCGTGACTCCGAGCTTGTTGGCAAGGAGACCGTCCACTTGTGCGATGGTGTAGTAGCTGAGCAGGGCGGCGGCGATGCTCGAGGCCGTCGCCGTGTCCTGGTCCGCGGCTGAGCGGTACGCCACCAGCGCTGCTGCGATCTGGCTGCTGGTGAACGTGTCCTGAGCTGGCCCGGTGCGGTAGGCCAGCAGCGCGCCCGCGATGGCGGCCTGCGTCTGCGTGTCCTGCGCGCTTGCCGTGCGGTAGTCTCCCAACAGCGCGTCCACTTGCGCCGAGGTGTAGTAGGCCAGCAGCGCGGCCGACATGGCACCGGTCGTCTCCGCGTCCTGCGCGCTTGCCGTGCGGTAGTCTCCCAACAGGGCGTCCACTTGTGAGGAGGTGTAGTAGGCCAGCAGCGCAGCCGCGAGGGCCGCGTCCGCCGCTGCGACGGCGTAGCAGTCGGCCGTGATGCTCAGCGTGTCTCGCCGTTGGCCAGCGCAGCAGAGCAGATGCAGGT
This sequence comes from Effrenium voratum, assembly GCA_963377175.1. Taxonomy (NCBI): domain Eukaryota; class Dinophyceae; order Suessiales; family Symbiodiniaceae; genus Effrenium; species Effrenium voratum. Next base: position 36,007 of record CAUJNA010001365.1, on the reverse strand, counting down.
TGCGAACAACGTTGCTTCCGCGAACGAGCTCCCAAGTTGTGAAGCCCGCCCAGGCCGGTGCGTTAACAACTCCGCCGCTGCCGGAAAGCTGCAGGGCGGCGAGCTCCGCGAGGATTGCGTCGAGGGCGCTCTGGAGCGTGGTCGCGCTGGCTGAGAGCGCGGCGTTCGTGGCGTACGAGGCCAGCAGCGTCGCGTCGGCCTTGGCCCCCTGGAGCGCCGTGATGCTGGCGTCACGGCTAGCAAGCTGCGCTGCGACGAAGGCCTCGGTGGCGAGACCCAGCCGGGCATTTGCTATCTTGGTGTCCACCTCCAGTGGCGTGTCCAGCCCGTCCACCGTGGAGAGCAGGGCGGCCAGCGCGCTGGCGTCCGCCTTGCCGAGGAGGGCGGCGTCCAGGGCTGCCGGGGTGACTGCGCCCAGGAGGGCCGCCGCTATCTTAGAGTCCACCTCCGAGGAAGTGTCGACGGCCGACAGCGGGGCGTACGCGGTCAGCGCGCTGGCGTCCGCCCTGGAGGCCTGCAGGCCCGAGATGGAGGCGTCTCGGCTCGCGAGCTCGGAGGCCAGCGCTGCGGCGGTGACGGCTCCCAGGAGAGCGTTGGCCACCTTGGTGTCGACCTCCAGCGGCGTGATCCTCGCCGCTATGTCTAGGGAGTGCTGGTCCACCACCGTCTTGAGGCCGTAGTTGGCGGCCACCGTGGCCAGCGTGGCGTTGTTGGCCGAGGCGATGGAGCCGTTCAAGGCCGCCGTGGTGCTGTAGTTGGACAGCTTCAGGTCCACGCCGTCCGGGGTGCTCTTCGTAGCCACCACGCCCTCCAGCACGTCGAAGGCCGATTGGTCTGCCTTGTTGGAGAGACCCGTGGTCAGCGAGCTCTGCAGCGCGGCGATGCTGCTACCGTGCGCGGCCACCTGTCCGTCCGTGGTGGCCAGGGCTGCTGCCGTGGCCAGGGGCGCAATTGCCGGCGCCAGCGCGCTGCTGTCCAGCTTGGACGCCAGCTCTGCGGTGACCCGGTCGTCCAGCGACTGGATGGCGGCTGCGTTGTTGCCGGAGGCTGCCGTGTTCACGGCTAGGTCTGCCACTTGTGCGTAGGGCGTCAGAGCAAGGGCCAGCTGCCCTGCGGTGACGTGCGTGCCGTCAGTTACCTCTCGGTTGTCCAGGACCGGTGACAGGTCCTTCAAACATGTTTACATATGTTTTCGCCGACGCCTTAGTCCAGTGTGGAGGGACCGCTGCGGGGACGGGGAGGTGCGCAGGACGCTTCAAAGAAATATGCCCGCGCTGCTGGAGCTCTTCAAGGGCACCGGATCAATTGGAAGGGCCTTCGAGGCCAGGGGCTGGGAGGTGGTCAGCTTGGACATCCTGCCCAAATTCACACCCACCATCTGCTGCGACATTCTGCGACTACCGCGCCGCCTTCCCGCCCGGGCGCTTCGACTTTGTGTGGGCGTCACCCGTTTGCACCGAATACTCCCAGGCGCTCACCACAAGGCCCCGCAGGCTCCACGAGGGGGATGCGCTGGTGCTTCGGGCCATCGAGATCATCGCCTACCACGCGCCGCGACTCTGGGCCATCGAGAACCCGCAGACGGGACTGCTCAAGACAAGGCCCTTTATGCAGCGCCTCGGATTCGTCGACGCAACATACTGCTTGTACGGTACACCCTTTAAGAAGCAGACACGCTTCTGGACGAACATGCGCTGGGCGCCCAGCTGCGGACTCTGCGGGCCCGGCAACCGCTGCGAGGCCTGGGAAAACGGCAGGCACGCACGCGCCGCACAAAGGGGTCCCCGGAAAATCGGCCAGCGCTACGAGAACGTTCGCAGGCAGTCCCGTGAGCTGCTGTACAGCATTCCAGCGGCGCTCTGTGACGAGATTGCGGCGGCAAGCGAGACTTAACCGGAAGCCGGCCCGGCCCCGGAGGAGCACGGAAAGCACGCGGAAGACTGCCTGCCAGGGATGGAAGCATTTAGATTTTTATATAAAAAAAAATCCAAGGTCCGGCCCAGAGACGCGGAAGACTGCAGGGATGGAAGCATTTAGATTTTTATATAAAAAAAATCCAAGGTCCGGCCCAGAGAGGCACAGAAAGGGAAGCCCGGCAGAGGTTGCCCTCCAACAATATTGCAGTTACGGACCTCACTTCTACACACCGCCTCAAAAAAAAGTTGGCGCGCAGAAGTGAGGCTACAAGGCAAATTGCAAGCAAATCGAGGGTGCGTTACGTTGCAGCGCCGTGGCTGCAGGAGCAATTCTGGACTTGAAATTCTTCGCAGGACAAGGTCGTTTCCTGGGCGAACGGTCTGCTGGGTCTGTAGCTGCAATATTGTGGCAGTTGGGAAACCCTGTGTATAGAGAGAGGACCAACACCGACCTGGAGCTGTGGACGGAGAAGGTGGAGCAGGGCGTCATTGACAACATGATCATCTTCCAGAAGCCCTTTCCGGGGGCCGCCCGCACCGGAGCCAGCTGCAGCGCGCCGTCAAGGTGAGCGCCAAGGGCAACACGTCAAGTGCAAGATTGACTTGGAGCGCTGCCTTTTGTGGGCCCGGCCGGCAACCGCGTGCCGCGCCCCGCGGAGTTACTCACCAGCGTGCTCTGGGGGGTGTGCAAGGGCTTCCAGGCCCGGCTGGACGAGGTGGAAGGCCCGAAGAACGAGTAAAAAATGTGCGCAGCTGTGTGCGCAGGCCTCCCTGCATCCAGGGGACCTGCGCAAGCCCCTTTTTGGGGCAACAAGAAGGTGTATTCAGGCCTCCCTGCATCCAATGAGCCTTCAATAGCCCCTTTTTTGGGGCAACAAGAGGTGTGCAAGCCTCCTCGTTCTAGAGGACCCTTGCTCAAGCTCCTTTTTGGGGCAACAAAGCAATGGAGGCGCTGAGGGACCTGGCCGACGACTTCAACGTGAGGGACCCGCGGAAGCTGTACCGACTCGCACGGCAGCCTCCAGCAGCTCGGAGCTTGTGGCCCTTAAGGCGTTCACGTACAGGTGGCGCAGCGTGAGGTGGCAGGACTCCAGGTCCAGGCGGACGCGGTTGTGGAGGGTAAGGCCCTGGCAGCTGGCTAGGTCACTAGGGGCTCAGCATGAGGTGGCGCACCTCAAAGAGCACGCCCCACTGCCTGCCCATCAGCCACACGTGCCGGGCCTCCACAAGCGCGCGGCGCGTCGCAGGGGCGAGAGTAGTCGAGGGTGATCATCTTGGTGCCGTCGCTCCACCGGGCGGCGCCCGTCGGTTCTTCCACTTCGCTCCTGAGAAGTCGTTGGAGGCGAAGCCCAGCCTCAGGTCGCCGTTCATGTCGCTTGGCCTCCACAGAGTCGAAGAGCTCTGGAGCTCCGCCACGTCGGCCTCCCCATCTCCGTCTTACCCGGCTGTCCGACAAATTCGTGAAGCTCGTGTTGCAGACCACGTTGGCGCCTCCCGGCCGGGTGGCCCGCAGCAGCTCCTGGTTCTTCAGCCGCATGCCGTTGTCCAGCCTCACTCCGTCCGGCTCCACTTCCGCCACGGCCACGACTCCCTTGTGTCTTGGGTATCTTTCCGCCGGCCCCGATAAGGCGCAGCCCCGGCCACACCATGCTTTGCGGGCTGTTTTGTGTTTGGCTACACCCATTTTAGGTCGTTACCGATCCGTAACACCCCAAATCATGTGGATGACTTCCAGCTCTAGTGTCGGCCACCCGGGCTTGGAAGGGTAGAGCTCCTTCAGCCTCGCCTTGGCCTGCTCCAGCGTGGGGCACGCCTCCTCGCCGACCCGCAAAGATGCCGGGGTCGAGCGCATGTTCTCAGTAGTAAGGAAAGACTGCATACACCCCTAATTATTTGGCATTTTTGGTTGCAAAACAGCCAAATTCTTCAACCTGCTGAACGTTTTTCCGATGTCACCGGTCAATGTCACCACTCCGATTTTGGTGCAAAAAGTGCTGAAAACGGCGAAGTCCGAAAAGTGCGTTTTTTCGTGTCCGGCGTCAAAAGTGCTGCCCGGGGCTCCAAATTCGCTCGTTTTCCTCCGACAACCTGCTCCAGGTGTTTGCAGTGCTCCGAAATCCGTGTTCTGCCTCGAAAAACCTGCGAATTCCAGCCCGCTGAGCTTGTCACCGCCGATGTCACCGGTCTTTAACACGTCAGCCCGCCGAGGCACGGCCCCAGAGCCTGCCAGTGTCTGACGCGCCAGCCCCCGAGGTGCACGTCAGCCCGCCGAGGCTGTTCCACGTAACGCGTCAGCCCGCCGAGCTCGTCACCGCCGATGTCACCGGTCTCTAACACGTCAGCCCGCCGAGGCCCCGGGAGGAATCGAGCCTCCGAAACGTCGCTGCGGAGAGCAGCGCAACGCTCAAACCATCTCACTATGGGCTCTCGCTACCTGTCCAAAACGGCGCTTTTTGGCCCAAAAACTTTAGAAGCAGTTTCTCAAACAGTGAGAATCTGCCGCTCTCTTTGGGGCCGAAAAGTGCGCAAAAGGCTTGGAAAAGCGAGTTCTCTGGCGACCTCGCTCCAGGCCGAAGTCGGATTGGGGCCTGGTGCGGACCTGGTGCGGGCCCTCTCTGCAGCGAATTTAAAGAAGCTCACCGTTTGAGCTCCTTCAGCAAAGTCTTCGAAGTGTGTTAAAAAAACACTCACATGCCCCGTTACAAATTCCACGCCAACGTGCGGGCCTGGTGCGGGCCTGGTGCGGCCCTGGCAATCCTGTGTTGGCCACAGGATTGCTGCCTCAATCCTGCGGCACACACAGGCTTGCTCCGGCCATTCCTGTCGCCACAGCAGGATTGCCCTGATGCAGCACCAGCAGCTCAGGCTTGGAGCTGTTCTTGCCCGAGCACAGCCTTGTGATGGAGCCGGCCCTGCTGTAGAGCTCCCAGGCTTCAGGCACGTCGTTTATGCTCAGGAGGAAGGGCAGGCCGCTTGCGAAGAGCGCGTCTCGGAGCTCCGAGTGGAAGGCCAGGTCATGCCCCCGCCTTCTCGTGCCATAGTAGTTCATGCTGCGGCCTGGGAAGATGAAGGGAGGATCGGCATAGATACAATGCCGCGGCGCTTGGCTGGGCAGAGCGCGTAGATATGCCAGCGCGTCCTGGCATCGCACTGTCACATTTCTCGGAGGCCGCTGCAGACGCCGCACGCTGCTCAGGGCCAGTGGCCGCTGCTGTGTGAAGGAGCCCCACTTTCCCGAGAAGCTGTTGCGCAGCAGGACGTACGAGCAGGCAGCCCGACGCCCGGCGCGGCCTCTCTGAGTGCCCGGCAGGAGGCGACTGTAGTAGAAGAGCCTGTCTATCTTGCGTCCAGCCAGGCGCAGCAAGGAGCGCAGGAAGACCGGGTCTTGCCTTAAGTAGCAGCGGTGCAGGTTTGCAACGGGCTCGAAGGCGTCGACGCCGCGCACCGCCAGGGCCGGACGCCGGGTTGCGAGGTAGTACTCCAGCTTTCCAGAGCCGAAGAAGGGAGAGTGAAGCACGGCGACGTCCCCCAGCAGCCGGTCCACGTGTGGGGCCAACCACGATTTGCTTCCCATGTACTTCAGCCGCATGCCTGCCTTTAGATTCATCCCGGTCTCACTGCCCGGCTTCCCGTCGAATTTGGGAAGTAAGGCAAAGGAGATGGGGAAGATCAAGCTGTTTCCTACGGCAGAGTACAGCAGCAAACAGCCCTCGGACCCCGTGGTGCCCCTGGTACCATGTACGGGCATCTTCCTCGGCCCCAGCAAGTCCGGCAAAACCGTGGCGCTGATCAACATGATTCTGGAGCAATACCGCGGAGTCTTCGAGAAAATCTATATCTTCAGTCCGTCCATCAATATCGACGATGGCTGGATCCCCGTCAAGAAGTACATAGAGGAGGACCTGGGGGTGAATACCGAACGGGAGAGGGCCTACTACGACGAGTGGGACGAGGCAGCGCTGCGGGACATCATCCAGAGGCAGCGCAAGATCACCGAGACATCCAAGAAGTTGGAGATGAAGAAGCTGTATCAGGTGCTGATAATCTGCGACTACTTCGCAGATAGCCCACAGCTGCACAAGGCCCACGGCGCCCTGGACACGCTCTTTATCAGGGGTCGGCACCTCCAAATCAGCACCTGGGTGAGCTCACAGAAGCTGAGACTAATCAGCGCAGCCGTGCGGGTCAATCAGCAATTCCTCTGCTGCTGGAGGCTGCGCAACCAGCACGAGCTGGAGGCCGTCATCGAATAGCTCAGCGCCCTGCTGCCGAAGGACAAGCTGCACAGGATCTACGAGCAGGCGACCCGAGAGCCCTACAGCTTCCTCTTCGTCTACTACCTCAAGCCAAAGAAAGAGATGTTCTACTTGCGCTTCGAAGAGCGCTTCGCTCTGGAAAAAGAAGCCGATGGGAGCGGCGCTCAGCTTCCTGGGCCAGAAGCTGTTCGCTAGCTCTACGCTCATCAATGCGAGGTGCGAGAATATCTCCTGCTGCACCTCCGTCGCAGCAGTCCCGCCGCCCGTCGTTCGCAGAACGGGTGGCTTCCTAAAGAAAAGAATGACGACGATCTACGTGGACAGCCGCAAGAGGGTAGCCGGCTCGGACAGCGACTTCGAGGTAGACCTGGGAGAGTCCCTGCACCTGCAGAGCGACGCCAGGCTGGCCGTCTACAAGATCAGAATCGCCGACAGCTTCCTCACGACAGACCGGGGCCGCTACCTCTACTGGGTGGACGCCGCGCTCGGCACGCTGAATTGGGCGCTGCTGCCCGAGGGCGCCTACACGGGCTCCCGGCTGGCCGCCTGGATCAGCTCCAACTTCGCTACTGCTACCTACAGCGAGACCACGAACAGCCTCAGCGTAGCCTACGACGGCAACCGCCTCATTCTGAACGATCTGGAGCTGCAGCAGCAGTTCCCTAACGCTGTGGACTACCCCACCTCGCCGGCCGCCTCGCCATCCAAGCCCTTCAGCATCGACCACATGCTCGGCCCGAGCTTCGTCTCCGGCGGGCAGCAGGTCTTCGAGTTCGTGCGCATGATGGCATACAACGAGGTCTACCTGCGCTGCCCCCAGCTGGCCAACGCCAGCCGCGTGCTGGGCAATCTGGGGGACGACATCCTGTCCAAGATAACGCTGAAGAGCGGCGTGGGCACCATCGTGGAGACCGGCTCCGACGACGGGCACTTCATGGCCGTTAGGGGCCCCATCACCCTGAGACACCTGCGCTTCCGGCTGACAGACCTGGAAGGCCAAGTCGTCCGACTGCGGGGCTCGTCGTTGTCCTTCGTGCTGTTTTTGGATCACGTCTAATTCCCCGAAGGTCTTTAAAAAAAATATCTTCTATTAAAAAACCGATGAAGCAAGCGCAACCGGCGCCAAGGCCTAGAGGCAGGCCCCCGGGCAGCAAAAACAAGCCGAAGCCGCCCGAGCTGCCCCAGGCGAAGAGAAAAAGAATGATCGAAGACCTGGCGAGGAGAGAAAAATTGATCGACGACCTGCCCATGGAGCCGGCGTATGACTCCCCCTTCCGTCCCAAGAGGCTGAGATTTCCCACAAAGCCCAAGACGGCGCCCAAGGCTGCGCCCAAGGCAGCACCCGTGGCCAAGGCAGCGTCCGCGGCCAAGGCAGCACCCAAGGCACCGCCCAAGGCAGCACCCAAGGCAGCGCCCAAGGCAGCACCCAAGGCTGCACCCAAGGCAGCGCCCAAGGCAGCGCCCAAGGCTGCACCCAAGGCAGTTGCCGCGCCAGCTCCCAAGCCCAAGGCAGCACCCAAGCCCAAGGCTGCACCCAAGGCAGCGCCCGTGCCCGAGCCGCAGTTAGAGGCCGAGGTACAGCCCGAGCCCGAGGTACACAGAGAGGTACGGCCCGAGGAGGTACGGCCCGAGCCTGTAGAAGCGCCTCGTCCGAGCGAGCGCGCCATGCGCATGCTGGAGAGGCAGTCGGCGTACGACCGGCTGACGGCGGGAGCTAGCGTCCTAGTGTAAAAACCATGATGAGCATAGAGCCTCGCAACGAGCCGCAGATGCTCCGGTGGTTTCGAAAGACGTACCCCAGCTACGACCTGCAGCCGCTGCTGCTGAAGCGCCAGCGAGAGCTGGAGGAGGCGCGGGCCTTCAACGCCTGGCTCGGCGAGCGCCGGCTAGCCCAGGAGGGGCAGCGGCACCTGGACGACGTGAGCCGGCTGACGGAGGCCGTGCACCGCCAGGTACCCCAGCTGCGCTACGCGCGCGCCGAGCGCAGGGGCGTGGAACGCGCAGCGGGCGAAGTTGCCGCGCAGTAACCCATAAAGAGATGAAGACGCTTCGGTCCCACGGCTTCAATCAGCGCCCGCGCTTCGAGCAGGTTGTGGGCTACCTGGAGCGGAACGAGCCGCTGCCCCTGGACCAGCCGGACCGCAAGGCCACCACGTTCGTCACGAGCCACTTCTACTTGGACGATTTCGTGCAGTCCAGCGAGGACCCCAACCCGCAGCCTCTGCAGCACACGCCCCTGAGGGCGATTCCAGAGGAAGGCTTCCGCACTCCCGCCGAGGCCACGGACGAGGACTTGGCCCGGATGCGCCAAGGCGGAGGAAACCGCTTCGGCGAGGACGACCTGGCAGGAGACCCAGAGGCAGACGCGCTGACGAACAACGGCCAGGGCCCGCCCTCCATCACGGGCCGTCTGCGCAGCGCGGCCGACGGAGCGCAGGCAGCAGCGGACCTGGTGGGCGCAGGAGCAGCAGGGCTCGCGGCGGTGCAGGCCTTCCGCTCCCAGCTCCCCCAGGACGCTGCTGAGTACGTGCGCATGAATGTATTGCCCCGCCCAGGACCGCAGCCGCAGCCGCCGCCACAGATCATAGGCCGACCCGACGACGTAGAGCGCCTCCTGGACGAGGCGGGGCAGCGCGCGCAGGAGGTGGAGCGCGGCGCAGCGCAGGCCATAGAGGAGACGGCAGCGGTGGCTGCGGAGGAGGGAGAGGTAGCCGTTGCCGCAGAGGGCGTGGGCGGGGCCTTTGGCTACCTGGGGGGCCTGGCAGAAGGGGCCGCTGCTTTGGCGCCCACGGCGGGCGAGGTTGCTGGAGCGATGGCTGCCACGGCGGGAGTCGGCGCAGCGGCGACGGCAGGGTTGGCCGTGGGACTCGCAGGCGGCGCAGCCTACGGCCTGGCCCGCGGCACGGGCTGGGTGCTGGAGAACACGCTCTTCCGGCCTCAGCAGGGCAGCGAGGACGCGGCCGTGCAGGACGTCCGGTCCGCCAACGGTATGAACGACGCCACGCAGCCCCAGCACTTCACGCTGCGCACCGGCAGCAGCACTTCGGGCAGCCCCGCAAGCAGCCGCGCCTCCTCGCAGTCTGGCTTCCGAGTCCAGGCGCAGACCAATCACACGCCCCGCCCCTTCTCCTGGGGCCTGAACCCCGTGACTCTGCCTCAGTCCCAGCCGAACTCCCGGGCAAGCTCCCGCAGCTCGGGGCAGTCGCGCCAGAGCCGCCTGCCTCCGCCGAGCTACGACCAGCTGGCCCGAGACATCGAGGCGGCCTAGACTCTCCTTCGCCGTACGAACAAAAATGAGTGTTGCGCTACATGTAAAGAAGCATGGAGGTAGTCACAGCCGGAGCACAGGATGAGTTGATGCAGAGCTTGGACTACAAGCTGAAAACCAGCAACACCAACTACGTGACCGCACGGCACGACGTGCAGTATTTTCCCAGCTCGCTGAGCTCCTTCTCCCCCGCCACCTCGAGGGTCTGCCGCATTCCTCTGACCAGCGGCACCTCGTTCATCGACCCCGAGTCGATCAAGATCGCCTTCAGAGTCAGAAACACGGACGCCACCAACCCGCTGGCGCCAGCCACTCCGAACCCCGCCTGTTTCATCCAGAGGATCCAGGTCTTCGCCAACGGCCAGCGCTGCGACGACATTAACTACTACGGCCGCACCGTGGCCGTGCATGACCTGCTGAAGGGCCGCGAGTACAACCAGAACAAGGCCGTGGAGGGCTTCGACGAGGTGAACAACTCTCGGACGCCCCGCGCGGTGCACCAGAGCGGCTACGCGGACGTGCTGCTGCGCCCCACCATGGTGGGCATCCTGCGCTGCGGGAAGATGCTGCCGCCGCAGCTGAACCTGGTGATAGAGATCGAGTTCGCGGACGCGACGACAGCGCTGTGGTCCGAGAACGCCGGGGCGCACCCGGCGGGAGCCACGCTGAGCACCGACTTCGAGATCCAGAACGTCCGAGTTCTGGCCTCCCAGGTCGTCCTGGACTCTGCGCTGGTAGAGTCCTTCAACCGCGTGCTCCTCTCAGGCAGGTCCCTGGTCTTCAGCTACCCCACGGTGCACACGCAGCAGTCCACGGTGCCTCCGGGCGTGGCGGAGCACAACGTCACCGTGGCGCGCGCCTTCACGAAACTCATGGGAGCGTTCGTGACCTTTTGGGACAACGACGCGGGCTCCAAGATCCACTTGCTGGCCAACCCAGGGCAGGACGTGGCCCCCATCGGTGCGGCCAGGCAGGAAGACAGTCTCCTGGAGTCGCAGATGCAGCTGGGCAGCCTGCAGTACCCTCACAACCCCATGAAGGGAGCCTCGGAGCACTTCCACTTCCTCTCGGTCCTTGCGGGGACCTACGATGACACGGTGCGCAACATCGACATCGACCGCGCTGGCTACCTGCGCCACAGCTTCATCGCGGGCTTCCCGACGGAGCGAGTGCCCAAGATGCCCCTCAGTGGCGTCAGCACCCGCTCGGGCGACCTGGCTCGGTTCACCATCAAGGCGCTCGACGGCACGATGACGGACGTGTTCATCCACCTGATAGCCTATCAGCTGGTGACGCTCTCTGGCACGGGAGTCTCCGTGCTTGACTAGTAAGGGTCCATAGCTCAATTGGTAGAGGCTCTGCAGCTCCGAAGCCTGGAGACCACGGGCTCGATTCCTCCCGGGCGCGGATCATTTTCGCAGGCGAGTGCCTTTTGGGAATTCATTTTCCTCCCTCTACCCGAGAAGGATCCCCGAGACGGATCTTCCCACCTCCAGCCCGGTGAGCGCCTCTCCTGGGGGCAAGAAATTGCCGAGACGGATCTTCCAGCCTCCAGCCCGGTGAGCGCCACTACCTAGGAGACTTTAAATCAAAGGTCCGAGACGGATCTTCCAATTTGCTGGGGGCGAGAAATTGCCGAGACGGATCTTCCCGCCTCCAGCCCGGTGAGCGCCACTACCTAGGAGACTTTAAATCCAAGGTCCGAGACGGATCTTCCCATTTGCTGGGAGCAGGAAATTGCCGAGACGGATCTTCCCGCCTCCAGCCCGGTGAGCGCCTCTCCTTTGAGCAATTAAAAACCCCTGCTCCGAGACGGATCTTCCCGCCTCCAGCCCGGTGAGCGCCTCTCCTTAGAGCAATTAAAACCCCTGCTCCGAGACGGATCTTTCCGACCCCAGCCCGGTGAGCGCCTCTCCTTAGAGTAAGAATATATAGTGGTCCGAGACGGATCTTTCCGGTGAGCGCCTCTCCTGAGAGCAATTAAAACCCCTGCTCCGAGACGGATCTTTCCGACCCCAGCCCGGTGAGCGCCTCTCCTTAGAGTAAGAATATATAGTGGTCCGAGACGGATCTTTCCGCCTCCAGCCCGGTGAGCGCCTCTCCTTATAGAGCAATTAAAACCCCTGCTCCGAGACGGATCTTTCCGCCTCCAGCCCGGTGAGCGCCTCTCCTTAGAGCAATTAAAACCCCTGCTCCGAGACGGATCTTTCCGACCCCAGCCCGGTGAGCGCCTCTCCTTAGAGCAATTAAAAACCCTGCTCCGAGACGGATCTTATCGCCTCCAGCCCGGTGAGCGCCTCTCCTGGGAGCGAGAAATCCCCGAGACGGATCTTATCGCCTCCAGCCCGGTGAGCGCCTCTCCTTAAACGACTTTAATTCCCAGGTCCGAGACGGATCTTATCGCCTCCAGCCCGGCGAGCGCCTCTCCTTAGAGTAAGAATTAAGCCATCAGCTCCGAGACGGATCTTATCGCCTCCAGCCCGGTGAGCGCCTCTCCTTAGAGTAAGAATTAAGCCATCAGCTCCGAGACGGATCATTGTGGCGAGACGGATCATTGTGGCGAGACGGATCAGTGTGGAGAGACGGATCATTGTTGAGAGACGGATCATTGTGGAGAGACGGATCATTGTGGCGAGACGGATCATTGTGGAGAGACGGATCATTGTTGAGAGACGGATCATTGTGGAGAGACGGATCATTGTGGAGAGACGGATCAAAAAAATATCCTGGCCCGAGACGGATCATTGTTGAGAGACGGTTCATTGTTGAGAGACGGATCATTGTGGAGAGACGGTTCAAAAAAAAATATCCTGGCCCGAGACGGATCATTGTTGAGAGACGGTTCATTGTTGAGAGACGGATCATTGTTGAGAGACGGATCTTTCGGGTTTTTTGGCCTTGGAACTGGAGACAGGCGCCAACCAATTTGATGCCCGCATTGAGTTCAGCGTTTGAGCGGATCGTGCATGGACCGAAGTGGTTGAGCGGATCGATCATAGCCTGTCGCCATGCAGCAGCACGCATTGACCGAGGGCCTGCTGGTCGCCATGGAGGAGTGGGCGGCCAAGCAGCCTGCCGCCCTTCCGGATGCTCTGGAAGCGGTGGAGCGCATCTCCGAGCTGCTGGATCTGAGCGGCTTGTTCTCGGCGCTGCTGCTGCATCCTCGCAGCAGCAGGAAGAGCCTGTCCTACACGGGCGGCATCCGAGTCAGCGGACTTGACTTCGGATACCCTTGCCCCTACGGCGCTTTGGAGTCCTACCTCACGAAGGACGGCTGCCGCGTGATGACCAGAGATCCCGGAGACGATCTTTGGGCGCAGACGTTCGACTGGCTGGCTCCCGAGCCCTCGCTTGGGCACCTCAACGCCGACCCCAAGGGCGATTTCCTGGAGCTGACCCTGGCCGCGGCTGCGCAGGTGCTGGATTGCGCTGAGAAGCCCTGCAGCGAGCCGCTGATGCGCTGCCTGCACGCCGCGCGGCTGCTGATCGAAGATGCCGCGCGCCCTCTGGAGGAGCTGCAGCTGTGGGGCAACCCGCTCCTGCTGAGAGTGACGCGGGAGGTAGATGGGTGCAGCGTCAGCTGCAAGTCCTGCCCAAAGTGCGGAGGCGCAGTCTTCGGGCAGTGGCGGTATGCCACGTGGGGCGGCTTATTGGCCGCCGTCGGAGCGCATGCCTGCTAGGGAAAAAAAAATGATATAAGAAATGCCCCTCGCTTCAGTCTGGGATGCTCTGCCGATCCGCAAGCTCTGCCGTGGCCGCGCGCGCAATCTCCTCGCACAGCGCCGTAGGAATGCTATAAAGCAGCTCGCGCGACTGCCCCCTGACCCTCTCCCGCTGCCCCCCCATGTGTCGAGGCCCCCCTTGAGCGCCCCTCAGATGCCTCCCGTCCTCCCACGCGTCGCACCGACTGCCGCTCCTGCACAGCCCTCGGCTCGGTCTCCAGCGCATGTTGGTCCACAGTCGGGTCTGCTTCCGTACATGCAGTAGGTGACGTCCACCCAGGGTAGGCGCTCCATGAACGGGCGGGTCTTCAGCAGCCCGGTGGCCGGATTCTCTATGACCCACATGAGCGGGTCGAACTGCTCCATGATCTCGAGGGCTCTGAGCACCAGCGCGTCGCCCTCCTCGAGTCGTCGAGGGCGCATCGTCAGAGCTCGGCTGTACTCCGTGCAGACCGGGCTGGCCCAAACCATGTCAAAGTGCCCCGGCGGAAACAGCGCGTAGTCCCAGCTCCGGATGTCGCACAGGATCGTGGGCTCTAATTTCGATACGATGTCCAGGGAAACGACCTCCCACCCTGCCGCCTCGAAGGCTCTGCCAATCGACTTTGTGCCGCAAAACAGCTCCAGCAGTCTCGGCATGTTTAACAATTACCACCAGCACAACAAAGCACGCGCAGGCAAGGGCGCGGGTCAAGCAGTTTCGCATGCTCGGACCAATCTTTTTTATCGGGGACAGAAAAGGATGACGAGCCAGGCTAGCATGTGGAAGTTGGGCGAGGTGCGCTCCAATGCTAAGGGTGGCAAATTCTTGTGCTTGGAGCCGCTGTTTTGGCAGAGCGAAGCTTCGCTGGAAATCCCATGGGAGCCCAGGGCCTCCTCCGAGGGGCAGCGCCCCAGCGTGAGCTTTGCAACCGATGAGCGCGCGAGGCTCTTCTGGGAGCGGGCCGAGACCGATCTGGTCGAGCAGCTGGCGGCCGCATCCGAGCGCGTCTTCGACGCAAAGCTCACGCCCGAGGCTGTGCGCCAGCGGCTGCTGCCCTCTGTGAGGCAATCGCTCGGCGGCGATTGGATGCTGAAAGCCAAGCTGCCGGCCCACGCGCGCTTCTGGAACGCCGGCGGCACGTTTGCGGACCGCCCCGCCGAGCTGGCTCACAGCGCCGCGCGCGTTAGGCTGAGAGCTCGCAGCTGGTGGTTGATGAGCGGCATGTGCGGGTTGAGCCTTGAGGTCACAGATCTGCGTGTGGAGCCACCTTCTCGAGAGTGCCCGCTGTGATTTCTTCCGATGCCGCAGCCTTTTTTCGCTCAGTAAAAAATTCAGAATGGCCACCCACGTCCTGGAGCGCCGCGAGCAGCTGAGGCCTGTGCTGAAGGCCGCCGTTGATGCCGAGGCGCTGAAGCGGGGAGCCTCTCGGGAGGAGGTGAGCCACCTGCACGATGAGCTCGCTCGGGGAGCGCCCGTGCTGGAGCGGCTGATTGCAGATGGGCTCGCTGGCAGGTTCCCGGCGGAGGAGGTCGACATCCAGAACTGGAAGGAGATGCTGAAGCGGGCGCAAGACCTGCAGCTTAAGCTTCGCAAGCGCTTGAACCAGCGCGCGGCCCGCAGCGCACCCGCCATGGCCGAGGAGCGCGGGGAGGAGAGCTGGGCGCCGATGGAAGCGCTCCGCGAGAAGCGCGAGGCCCTGAGGCAGCGCCGCATCCGCCCGCGCGATGTCGCGACGCTGGCCCAGATCGAGAGGGAGCTCCTCGAGGTGGAGGAGCAGCTCGTCAGCAGGAAGATCGCTGAGCGGCTGCCGGTCTCGCTGGCTGCCAAGAGCGCAACCCTCGCCGCCTTGGAGCGGCTTGAGAAGGCGCGCAAGGAGCTGGACGAGGCCTCCAGAGAGCTCCTCGCTGCGCTGAACCTGCAGGGCAGCGCCACCGACTCGCTGTGAGTGATCCGGGATAGAACAGAAGCCAGGACATACAGAAAAAAAAGAAGCGCCCGTCCGACCGACTGAATATTTTATTATTTTTCTATAGAAAGCAATTTATTCAGCTCAAACCAATTCGCGCCATGACCTCCGAGCTGTCTGATCTCATCTGGGGCCGCCTGGGCCTCGCCGCCGTCCGGGCGGTGCCTCTGGAGGAGCCGCGCGCTCCCAGCGCCGAGGCCGCTGTGACAGAGCTGCGCCCGCGCGGGGCCGCTTGGACCCGCGAGCTGCGGCTGCGCCCTCTTCCGGGGCAGCAGGTCTTCACCATCGACGCCATGCGGCTGCTGGTGGACCGGCTCCAAGACCTGCTGGCGATTCGGCTGCCCTTCCTCGCGAAGGTCAGCTTCCAGATCCTGCTGACGCGCCCGGCTGCGAACGATGAGGACGAGGACAGGGTGGAGCTCACGCTCTACTTCCTCAGGCTGGCGCCGTGGATCGTGAGGCCCGCGTCTCCGTCGGCCCGCGCCGGAACCATGATGGCGGCCATCAGGACGAAGTTCGAGGTGGCGCTCGAGCGCTCCCGCTTCCCCGAGTCCGACTGGACCGTCGTGGGCATCACGGCGGCGTATCTGCTGACCGCGCCCTCGCAGCAGCTGGCCGACATGCCCGCGCCCCCGCCGCCCAACGAGGCGGGAGGCTGCTGGAAGGAGCTGCCCGAGACCCTGGCCAAGAAGAAGGCCATCTGGAACCCTCAGAACGAGGACCACCGCTGCTTCATGTGGTGCGTCCTCGCGCACTGCCTCGGGGTCGAGGGCTCACCTGGCAGGAGCGGCAAAAGGCCGTGAGCTGCTCGGGCTCCTTCTTCTACCCCGAGCTGGCCGGCCGCCGAGGACCGCGCCCCCCGGGCTGGCAGCCCGCTCTGGCCGACGCGGGGGTGGACTTCTCTGGCCTGCCGACGGACCGCCCCGTGAACTTCGACGACATAGAGGCCTTCGAGCTCCGCAACGCCGGGCGGGTGGAGGTCATCGTCTTCGTGTGGCAGCAGACCCTGTGGACGGACGGGCTGGAGTACTACCACGTCCTCCAGCAGCGCGCCCCGAGCGGCACGGGCGTCGTCCGGCACACCGTGCTGCTTCTCCTGCACAGCGGCCACTACAGCCTGATCCACAACTTCCAGGCGCTGGTCAGCAGGCGGGGGCTGACCCTGGGAGCCACGCCCACCCACACCGGCGGCTGCGCGGAGTACAAGTGCCCGAGGTGCATGGCCCGCTTCGCCACGAAGGCCTCCTGGCAGCGGCGCCGCGCCACCCAGTGCTATCGAGAGATAGCCGAGCGCACTCGGAAAGTGCCGCTGCCCGGGCCCGAGAAGAGCCTGCTGCGCTACAGAACCAACGCCTCCGCAGAGCTCGCGCCCCTGACGTGCTACGCGGACCTCGAGGTCTACAGCACGCCCGCCCCGACGGTCCACGTAGCGCAGCAGCAGCCGGCGCGCCAGACCGTCGCGGCTTCTTCCTGCTACGTCGCCGTCGGGCGCTGCGGCTACGTGCCACCCGAGGAGCTGAGGCTGAGGCTCACGCACCACGAGCGGGACAGCGACAAGTACCACGCAGTCCGCGCCATGCTGGACGACCTTCTCAAGCTGGCCGACCACTACCTCACCTGGAGACGCCGAACTCGGCCCGTCAGCATGACCCGGCGGGAGGAGCTGGAGCACAGGGCCGCCACTCACTGCAGGGAGTGCCTCGCGTCCTTCGAGACCGCCGAGAAGAAGCTCCACCACTGCCACGGCACCGGGCAGTATCTCGGGGCGCTGTGCCACTCCTGCAACATCGCGGCCCAGACGCCCAAGACCATCCCAGTGGTCTTTCACAACGGGGGCGGCTACGACTTCCACTTCCTGCTGCGCTACATCGCCACGATGGGCTCTCCCGTCAGCAGGGCGCCGCGCGAAGAGCTCGGCGAGGACAGCGACAACGAGGGCAGCGAGAGCGAGGCAGAAGGCAGCGGCAGCGAGCCCGAGAGGCCCATGGCCAAGGCCGCGCCAAAGGCCGCACCAAAGCCCAAGGCCAAGGCCAAGGCCGCGCCAAGGCCCCTCAGCGGCTGGTGCGCCCTGCAGGCCGCGATCAAGGAGGGCGACTACAGCCACCTCTGCCTCCGAGTCCTCTGCAAGTCGGGCGAGAAGTGCCTGCAGATGAGCTGGGGCCCGCTGAGGTTCGTGGACAGCATGAACGTCTTCCCCACGAGCCTGGCCAGCATGATCGACGACCTCAGGGCCTGCACCCACAAGCAGCTGCCGGAGCTCTTCCCGCTGATGGCCTCGCTTCACCCCGAGCTGCAGCTGCGCACTCCGACGGGCTCTCCGCCTCAAAGACGGCCTCTCAAACAGCGGCGGACGCACTGCGAGCTGGAGCAGGCGTGGGACTGCATCCTGCGCAAGCTGCCCATGCCCTTCGAGCACTTCTGCGGCGCCGAGGCGTGGGAGATGCCCGCGGTGTGGGAGCAGCACTGCTACGACAGCGTGCTGGCGGGGAAGGCGGTGAGCGCAGAGGACCACCGGCTGGCCGTGAACACCGCCAACGTCATGGGGTGGGAGACCTTCCGCGAGTTCCACGACTGCTACCTCCACACCGACGTCCTGGCCCTGGCGGACGTGATGGAGAGCTACCGGGACTCCTTCCGGGCGCAGTCGGGGCTCGACCCCATCCACTACGTCACGCTGCCCGGGGCCGCCTGGGACGCCATGCTGCGGCACTCGGCCCGCGAGACGCCCATTCACCTCATCACCGACGAGCAGGCCTACAGGGACGTGCGGGCCTCCGTCATGGGCGGGCTGAGCTGCATCTTCCAGCCCTTCGCTCAAGCCAACAACCCCGAGCTGGGCGAGGAGGACTACAACCCCGAGGAGCCCGTCAGCTGGATCTCGTACTTGGACTTCAACGCCATGTACCCGGCCGCAATGACGCTGCCCATGCCCAACGGCCCCTGCGTGGCGGTCGCCCTGCCCGAAGACAACGCAGCGAGGCTGAGCTGGCTGCACGAGACGTGCCTCTCGAGCCTGAACTGGGAGTCCGACGCCGAGGAGGTGAGCTACCTGCTCCTCGTGGACTACGACTTCCCCCCGGAGCTGCACGACCACTTGGACTGGGCTCCCCCCGCGCGCATGAAGGTCGGGAAGGGCCTGTACGGGCCGCACACCGCGGACATGGCGGAGCGCCTCGGCCTCTCCCCGTCGCCCTGCGAGAAGCTCGTGCCCTTCCTCGGCATGCACGTGGAGGAGGGCGTGGACGGCAAGCGGCTCAAGTTCCTGCGGGACGTGCTGGGCGCCAGGGTCTGGAGGCTGCACAGGGCCTACCGCTTCGCCTGCAGCCCCTTCATGGCGGGCTTCATGGAGCTCAAGCACAGCGAGCGGAGGCAGCTCAAGACGGCGGGGAGCGTGGTCGCCGAGAAGGTGGTGAAGCTCACCCAGAACGCCATCTTCGGCCGCTGCTGCATGAACCCCGACAAGTTCAGGAACACGAACGCCTACGTGGACCCGGCCAAGTTCGAGCGGGCCGTGGGCAAGAGCTCCGTGACGAACTTCGAGCTCCAGATCAACGACTCGGAGGGGTTCCTGGCCTTCGTGGAGACGCTCAAGACGGACCGCAGCAAGGCCTGCATGAGCGTGCCCACCCAAGTCGGCGCCCGCACGCTGCAGCTCTCCAAGCTCATGATGGAGAAGGCCTACTACCTCCACATGAGGAGGCTCTTCCCGAAGATGAGGCTGCTCTTCACGGACACCGACTCCGTGATGGTGCAGATCTTCGAGCTGCAGGACCCGCTCCACGCCATGGCCGAGGCGAACCTGAACGGCGCCGCCCTCTTCGACGTGGCCGGCAAGTCCAAGGACCCCGAGAGGGACCTGAGCGCGCTCTCTGCAGCGGCGCGCGCCAAGGCCATCGAGGTGATGGGCCAGCTGGGCAAGCTCGGCGACGAGACCTTCCCCGCCAGGATCCTGGAGTACGTGGGCCTGCGCTCCAAGATGTACAGCATCCTCACGGTCCAGCCCGACGGCGCGCGCAAGGAGAAGCGCAAGATCAAGGGCGTGCCGAAGAAGGCGGTGACCAACGTCCGGCATCTCGAGTACCGGGAGGTGCTGGAGGAAGGCAGCGAGCGCAGGGCGGCCTTCGCGCAGCTGCGCAGCCGCGCGCACGAGATAGCCGTGGAGACCGTCGAGAAGAAGTCGCTCTCGCCCTTCAACGACAAGGTCTACGGCCTCGACGCTCACAACTCGCGGCCGCTGGGGCACTGGCGCAACCTGGAGCAGCTGCGGATGCTGGGCGCTTACGCTCCGCCAGGCTCTGCGCCCTTCGACCTCGTGATGGAGTTCCTCGTGGGGCCCCCGCCTCTGGGGCCCGCTCCGACACTGCCGCTGCGGCTGAGCCGCTGCTGGGCGTAGACTGTCGGAACCTTCTAAAAGAAAGATCCCGAGCTCTCGTTTTCTCGTCTTCTCGCTTTCTCGCTTTTATGATTTCGAACCGCCGCAGCGAAGCATTGCTGCTCAATATGACTTCCTCTGCGGCCTTCCGATGCGTGCAGGCATGGCTCCTGGAGAAGCCCGCTGCGTGGGCGGACGAGGACGCTCCCTGCCTTGCGGCTGCTCTGATGGCCCAGCGGCCTCCCTGCGACATGCTACGCAAGCGGCCCCGCGAGGACGCGCTGCTCGAGGCAGAGCGCTCGCACCAGCGGGCTCGCATCGCGAGCCTCGATTGGGAGCTCCTCGTCGAAACGCTGCGCGGCATGGAGCTGGAGCGCGAGAACAGAAATCTCCGCAGGCGGGTGGGCGGCCTCAACGATATCATCGACAGAGATCGCGAGCGAGCCAGGGAGCGCATTGAAGAGGTGGAGCACAGCAACCGAATTCTCCGCCAGCAGGTGGCGCAGCTCAGTAGGATCCTCGCGCAAGCGTACAGATGAAAAAAAGATCCCGAGCTCTCGTTTCGCTTTAATGATTTCGAACCGCCGCAGCGAAGCATTGCTGCTCAAAGAGATGACTTCCTCTGAGGCCTTCCGGTGCGTGCAGGCATGGCTCCTGGAGAAGCCCGCCGTGTGGGCGGAGGCGGACGTTGCCAGCCTTGCGGCCGCTCTGATGGCCCAGCGGCCTCCCGCGCGGGCTCGCGAGGATGCGCTGCTCCAGGCCGAGCGCCTGCACCACCGGCTCCGCATCGCTGGCCTGCGCGGGCAGCTGGAGCGCAGCTACGAGCTCGGCGAGCGAGATCTAGCGCTGCTGCAGACGGAGCGGCATTATGCTTCTCTGCTTGAGGATGAAGTCCACCGTGAGACTTTGCGCCGTGAGGCGCTGGAGCGCCGCGTCGAGATCCTCGAGGAAGAGAACAGAAATCTTCGTAGGCGGACGCACTGACGAGCTAGAAAAAAGAAGCCCGCCAAATGCTCAAGTGGTCCCACATGCTCGATCACCCGCCGCAGCGAAGCATTGCTGCTCAAAGAGATGACTTCCTCTGCGGCCTTCCGGTGCGTGCAGGCATGGCTCCTAGCAAAAAACCCCGCTGCGTGGGCGGACGATCCCTGCCTTGCGGCTGCTCAGATGGCCCAGCGGCCTCCCAACAAGCGGCCTCGCGAGGATGCGCTGCTTGAGGCCGAGCGCTCGCACCAGCGCCGCCGCATCGAGATCCTCGACGCCGAGCGCTCGCACAAGCGGAGTCTCATCGAACACCTCGAGGTGCAGCAGGCGGAAGTCAAACGCCTCGAGGAAAGGCTCAGGGACCTGGGTCAAGAACGAGGTGGACTACGTCTCTGAAGAGGCTGTTTACGGCCAGGCCACGCGCGCCCAGCGGGCAGAGCTTGCCCTGCGCTGGTTTGAGGCTAATGCTGCGTGGGACGTGGAGTGGATACTTTGGGGCGTCGGGGGATCGCCAAGCCCCCCGCCCCGACCCGACGATGAGGAGCTCATCAGTGAGTGGCATGCGGAGCTGTCGGAGACTGCGTAGAGACGTAGAGGCACACGTAGAGGCACAGTCAAAAAGGAGGTGGGAGCCTGGGGCCTCTCTGTAGCCTCCGCTGGCGGGATTGCACCTCCAACCCCCGCGGTTCGGGAGCTGAGTTTTCGGGGACTTTTCGAAGATCCCTGTGCACCACCTTTTCCGGCCACCCCTCCAAGCCAAACCTTGCCCCCATCTCCCCGCTCTCGGCGGAGACAACCCTGTATACCTTTTCGCTCCAGGCTATCTCGTTGACCCTGTAGGAGCCCCTGCTTTCGATCGGCTTAACCCTGATCCGAACCATATCCCCGACCTTGATTTCCGGGCGGGTCACCTTGTGCTTGGCCCTGCGTTCGATGTTGCGCAGAGCAATCTCTGCCATTTCGGGGTCAGAGTAGGCGAGGTTCGGCGCCACCTGCGTGGTAGCGTGCTTCCTCCCGTTGATTTGGCTCAAGATGTCGGCCAGCATGAGGTGCCACTGCCCCCGCCGGCCCGCTCCGGCTGCTATGCGGCGCAACATGGCCTCCTTGATGGTGCGGATGGTGCGCTCCGCGAAGTAGGCGTGGCCCCTGGTCACCTGCTTCTCGATGTCCCAGAAATCCATCAGCTCCTTGAACTCCCTCTTGAACTCGGAGCCGTCGTCGGAGTACACGTTGGCCGGCACCCCCAGGGCTTGGAAGACCTTCTTCATGCCCGCCGCGGTGGTGCTCGCAAGACGGTCCTTCAGCGGCTCCGCGGCCACTTTCTTGGTGAGCGCGTCGATGGCCACCAGCATGAAGGGGTAGGGCTTGCCGCCGAAGGCCCTCATGTCGGCCAGGTCCACCTGCAGCTGGTTCATGGGCTCCAGAGGCACGAAGCTGTTGTAGCCTCTCTGCGGCCGGTCCTGGTTCACCCGGAGGCCGTCCAGAAACGCCTTCACCTCCCCTCTGGAGATGCTGGGGTCGCGCACCTGGGCCTGCTGCAGCGTCTGCGCTATGCTGCCGAAACCGGTGCGGGGATCCTCGTAGACGGCCTTGATGGTTCGCCTGCGGGCGTCGGCCATGTTTCTTATGGCTTCTTCGGCCCCCGCTGGGCCTGCCAGGCTTCCACCTCGTCCAGCCGGGCCTGGAAGCCCTTGCACACCCCCCAGAGCACGCTGGTGAGGTGAGAGTAGTCGAGGGTGACCATCTCCGTGCCGTCGCTCCACCTCGCGGTGCCCGTCAGGTTCTTCCACTTCGTTCCTGCGAAGTCGTTTGACGCGAAGCCCAGCCTCAGGTCCTCGTTCATGTCCGGGCGCTTGTACTGCTTGGCCTCCACGGAGTCGAAGAGCTGCTGGAGCTCTGCCACGTCGGCCTCGGCCATCTCCGTCTTCACCCTGCTGTCCGACAAATTCGTGAAGCTCGTGTTGCAGACCACGTTGCCCGTGTTGCCCGCGATCACGAGGCAGCCGGGGTTCCTCTGGTTCGTGGTCAAGGACAGCTGCGTCGAGAGGCTCTTCGTCTGCACCAGCGCCTCATCGTTGATCATGATGAGCTCGCACTGGTGCGTCCCGCCGTCCCGCTCCAGGAAGACCCTGGCGCTCTGGTTGCCCAGGAGCCGCAGCTCCGGGCCGCTGTCGGAGGCCGCGCTGTTGTTGGAGATCTGCAGCTTGCTCCAGCCCGCCCAGTTCTTCGTCAAGAAGAGATCGTCCGAGAAGTCGGAGGTGTTGGTCACGATGAGCGTGTTGGACGCGAAGAGCTGCGGCGCGGAGACCGTGCCCGAGCTCGTCACGTCGCCGCAGACCACGCTGCCCGTCGACACTCCACCGCTCGTGGCCGTGAAGGTGCAGTCCAGGCTCTCGCAGTCCAGCGGGCCCGTGGAGGCCGCCCCGGTGATGGTCAGCGTGGCGCCCGTGAGCGCCCCGGTGGCTGCGAAGCTCGCCGCGGTTGCTGCGCCCGAGGCCGTCAATGTCCCCGTGGACACGTCGCCCACCGTGGTGAAGTTCCCGGCGTTGGCCGTGTTGTTGATGGTCAACGTGCTGCCCGTGATTCCCGTGGCGGAGCTCAGCAGGCCCACGCTGGCCGCGCCGCTGATGCTCAGCGAGCTGCCTGACACGGCCCCCACGGACGACAGCGCGGCCCCGGCGACGGTGCCTGTGGCTGTGAGCGCGGCGCAGGAGACTGTGCCCGAGGCGTCCACGCCCGTGGTGAACACGTCGGTGCAGTTCACGTCGTTGCACAGCAGCTGGTCGCAGCCCACGTTGCCCTGCGCGGTGAGCCCGTCCAGCGTGGCCGAGCCCGTGAGGGCCAGCGAGTCCGCCAGCAGGTCCGTTACCGAGACAGACTCTCCCTCGAAGGCGCTGGCCCTGATCTGCATGCTGTACAGGTCCAGCGTGCCCGCCGACTGCTGCACCAGCCCGGGGATAGAGCCGCCGAAGGCTCCGAAGTGCAGCTTCGCGATTCCGCCCGGCGGCACCGAGAAGTCCAGGCGCGCCGTGCTCCAGACGCCCTGCGAGGGCGTGCCGAGGAAGGTGCCGGTGACGCCCACGTAGTCGTTGTCGGCCGCGCTGACGTACATCACCAAGTTGGAGGCCGTGCCCAGCCTGTACCGGCAGCCGAAGGAGTAGCGTCTCCCCGGCGTCAGCGTGTAGGTGCGCACGATGTTCCAGGCGAAGGCGCTCAGGGTCATGGCGTAGCCCTCCAGCTGGAAGCCTCCCACCGTGAAGCTGGCCGAGGCCACGGAGCTCTGGCTGTTGGAGCGCACCAGGAAGTTGCCTAGCGTGGTGAGCGTGGGCTCCAGCAGCACCTCGCCCAGGGTGGCCAGCGTGACGTCGTCGGCCCCTCCGTCGAGGAACTCGTGCTTCAGCAGCAGCGCCGAGGCCGCCGTGTCCTCCTCCGCCTCCACCGCGTTGCCGCTCTCCAGGGTTGCGTCCAGGATCTGGAGGCCGTAGACGTCCACCGTTCCAGCCGTCTGGTTGGGCAGGCCCGGCGCCTGGAAGTGCGCCCCGAAGTGCAGCTTCGCCACCCCGTTCGGAGGCACTGTGAAGTACATCTTGGCAGTGCTCCAGGCGCCCTGGTCGCCCACGAAGCTGCCGTACAAGGGGTCGTAGACGTTGTCTGCCTCGGACATGTACACCACGAAGTTGGAGGCCGTGCCGAGCCGGTAGCGGCAGGCGAAGAGGAGCTCTCGGCCCGGGGTCAAGTTGTAGGTGCGCACGATGTTCCACGGGTTCACCGCCAGGGTCAGGGTGTAGCCGTCCACGCTCACTGCGCCCGCGGTGTGCGTGGCCAGGACCACGCTGCAGCCGCTGCTGGGGCGAACCGTCCAGTTTGACAGCGAGACGTCCGTGGGGGCCAGGATCTGCTCTCCTATGGCGGCCACCACCTCATCGGCCCCTCCGTCGTCCGGAAAGCGCACTGCTATCTGCAGCGCCGAGGCTGCCTCCGCGACTCCGAGCTTGCCGGCGAGGAGGCCGTCTACTTGCGCGATGGTGTAGTAGCTGAGCAGCGCGGCGGCGATGCTCGAGGCCGTCGCCGTGTCCTGGTCTGCGGCTGAGCGGTACGCCACCAGCGCGCTGCGATTGGCTGTTGTGAACGTGTCCTGAGCTGGCCCGTGCGGTAGGCCAGCAGCGCGCCCGCGATGGCGGCCTGCGTCTGCGTGTCCTGCGCGCTTGCCGTGCGGTAGTCTCCCAACAGCGCGTCTACCTGCGCCGAGGTGTAGTAGGCCAGCAGCGCTGCTGTGATGGCGCTGGTCGTCTCAGCGTCCTGCGCTGCCCCTGTGCGGTAGTCTCCCAACAGCGCGTCTACCTGAGCCGAGGTGTAGTAGGCCAGCAGGGCTGCTGTTATGGCAGCGTCAGTGCCCGCCGTGGAGTAGCAGTCTGCCGTGATGCTCAGCGTGTCGTCGCCGTTGGCAAGCGCAGCAGAGAGAGGAGCCACGAAATGCAGGTTGCGAACGACGTTACTTCCGCGAACGAGCTCCCAAGTCGTGAAGCCCGCCCAGGCCGGCGCGTTAACAACTCCGCCGCTGCCGGAAAGCTGCAGGGCTGCGAGCTCCGCGAGGATTGCGTCGAGGGCGCTCTGGAGCGTGGTCTCGCTGGCCGAGAGCGCGGCGTTCGTGGCGTATGAGGCCAGCAGCGTCGCGTCGGCCTTGGCCCCCTGGAGCGCCGCGATGCTGGCGTCCCGGCTAGCAAGCTGCGCTGCGACGAAGGCCTCGGTGGCGAGACCCAGCAGGGCATTTGCTATCTTGGTGTCTACCTCCAGCGGCGTGTCCAAGCCGTCCACCGTGGAGAGCAGGGAGGCCAGCGCGCTTGCGTCCGCCTTGCCGAGGAGGGCGGCGTCCAGGGCTGCCGTGGTGACGGCGTCCAAGAGGGCCGTCGCTATCTTAGAGTCCACCTCCGAGGAAGTGTCCACGGCCGACTGCAGGGCGTAAGCAGTCAGGGCGCTGGCGTCCGCCTTGGAGGCCTGCAGCCCCGAGATGGAGGCGTCTCGGCTCGCGAGCTCGGAGGCCAGCGCCGCGGCGGTGACGGCCCCCAGGAGAGCGTTGGCCACCTTGGTGTCCACCTCCAGCGGCGTGATCCTCGCCGCTATGTCCAGGGAGTGCTGGTCCACCACCGTCTTGAGGCCGTAGTTGGCGGCCACCGTGGCCAGCGTGGCGTTGTTGGCCGAGGCGATGGAGCCGTTCATGGCCGCCGTGGTGCTGTAGTTGGACAGCTTCAGGTCCACGCTGTCCGGGGTGCTCTTGGTGGCCACCACGCCCTCCAGCACGTCGAAGGCCGACTGGTCTGCCTTGTTGGAGAGGCCCGTGGTCAGCGAGCTCTGCAGCGCTGCGATGCTGCTTCCGTGCGCGGCCACCTGACCGTCCGTGGTGGCCAGGGCCGCAGCCGTTGCTAGGGGCGCAATCGCCGGCGCCAGCGCGCTGCTGTCCAGCTTTGAGGCCAGCTCTGCGGTGACTCGGTCGTCCAGGGACTGGATGGCAGCGGCGTTGTTGCCGGCGGCTGCCGTGTTCACCGCCAGGTCAGTTACTTGAGCGTAGGGCGTCAGAGCGAGGGCCAGCTGTCCTGCTGTGACGTGCGTGCCGTCAGTCACCTCTCCGTTGTCCAGGACCTCCGGGATGTTGCCGGTAACAGGTCCTTCAAACATGTTTACATATGTTCTCGCCGACGCCTTAGTCCAGTGGCTATGGGACATTCGGGGGGTGGTACGATCCCGTGCTACCAGTACGCGGTCCTTCAAACATGTTTTCTTAGGACGATTTCGTGTCGATGGGACATTGCACTTTCGCAACACCTCTATTCGCCGGGTGTTCTGATTGTATATCGACTCGCACGCTGAATTGGAAGTGGAGTGTAAAATCACCCACTTGGCATGAGGCGATGAATTGGCAGTGGAGGATAAAATCACCCACTGGGCATGAGGCGATGAATTGGAAGTGGAGGATAAAATCACACACTTGGCATGAGGCGATGAATTGGAAGTGGAGGATAAAACCGCCCACTTGGCATGAGGCGATGAATTGGCCGAAGTGGCGCAGTGTCCTATAAGATCGGACTCTGGGCATGAGGCGATGAATTGGCCGAAAATGTCGGTCAAAAGCGCTTGGGACACCTCGGCCACATGACGAGACCTGAGCCAAAGTCAAGCATGCTGGCAGGAATGCGATTGAGGGGAAATAACCCTCAATTCAACTTCCTTTTTAACACACTTCGAAGAAGCTCACCGTTTGAGCTCCTTCAGCAAAGTTCACCAAGACCGAAGCCGCGGAGCTGGTTTCGCTTTTCCAAGCCTTTTGCGCACTTTTCGGCCCCAAAGAGAGAGCGGTGACGAAGCGGTGACATCGTCGATGACCGTGTTTTTGGGCCATAAGGCGCCGTTTTGGACAGGTAGCGAGAGCCCATAGTGAGATGGTTTGAGCGTTGCGCTGCTCTCCGTAGCGACGTTTCGGAGGCTCGATTCCTCCCGGGGCCTCGGCGGGCTGACGTGTTAGAGACCGGCGGTGACGAGCTCGGCGGGCTGACGCGTTACGTGGAACAGCCGGGCTGACGTGCACCTCGGCGGGCTGACGTGTTAGAGACCGGTGACATCGGCGGTGACAAGCTCGGCGGGCTGGAATTCGCAGGTTTTTCGAGGCAGAACACGGATTTCGGAGCACTGCAAACACCTGGAGCCGGTTTTCGCAGGAAAACGAGCGAATTTGGAGCCCCGGGCTGCACTTTTGACGCCGGACACGAAAAAACGCACTTTTCGGACTTCGCCGTTTTCAGCACTTTTTGCACCAAAAACGGAGTGGTGACATTGACCGGTGACATCGGAAAAACGTTCAGCAGGTTGAAGAATTTGGCTGTTTTGCAACCAAAAATGCCAAATAATTAGGGGTGTCTAGGCAGTCTTTCCTTACTACTCGGCCCTGCTCGGCTATTAGATCGTGGCGGCCATTGGGAGCAGATCCTCAGCCCCACGGACACCGCCTGTGTGCGGCGACGTGACGAGCTCGGACACGGTCTCCGCACCGCAGCTCTTCGCGTCCAACACGCTCTCGGTCACCAACCGTCCGACCTATCTCTGACCAAGAACTGGGCGGGCTGGAGCAAATTTCAAACAACAGCGCGCCCCGGAGCTCCGGCTTCTGGCAATCAATCCGACAGTCTTTCTGGGGGATGCGGAGCGCACCAGTGCAAGCTCATCAACGACAAGGTACAGACGAAGAGCGAAGTCGACAGGCGCAGCTGTTGCTCACGACGAACCAGCGGAAGACGGAGATGGCCGAGGCCGCTATTCGTCTCCGTTGAAGCAAAGCAGCACGCGCCCCGACATGACGTTCGCCTCGAACGACTTCAGGAACGAAGTGGAAGAAACCTCACGGGCACCGGTGGAGCGACGGCACGGTATTGGCGCCGCTCGATTGGCAGTCTACAAGGATCAGGCTTTACGCTGCGGCGGGAGCGGAGGGGGGTGCCACCAGGAACTCCATCACCATCTTGAAGACTTCCGTGCCGGGCGGCGCGTAGGCGGCCAGAACTGTTGAAGAAGGCCGACAGGGACTTCTCGACCGCTGGACAGTTAGATGCTGTACATCAGTCGTACGTACTCCAAGATTCTCGCCGGGAAGGTCTCGCTGCAGCGTCTGCGCGATGCTGCCAAAAACCTGTGCGGAGATCCTCGTAGACTGCTTGCTGGTTTGTTGACGTGCTTCGACCATTGTTTCCATGCCTCGGCGATACACTGGGCTGTGTCTCGGTGGCTGCGAAGCTGCTGGAGCTGACGGAACGGATCATCACGCGGCGTCCGCTGGGGAATTGCACCTCCTGTCCACGGACTGGCGCCTTGGGCACTTTCCGGAGATCCCTGTGCAACACCTTCTCGGGCCACCACTAAACCTTGCTGTTGCGCAAGGCTATTTCTGCCAGGGGCTCGGTCGGGCTTCTTCCGTTGATTTGGCTTAAGATGTGGGCAGCATGAGTATGGCCTTCTTGATGGTGCGAACGCTCCCAAAAATCAGCTTCTTAAATTCCTTCTTAAACGTTGGCCGGCGCCCCGGGATTGAAACACCTTCTTCATGCCCGGGCTGTGGTGCTTGCGAGGCGTCTTTAAGAGTTCGGCGTCCACTTTCTGGCATGTGGGGGTGGGGCTTCCCTCCAAAGGCGCTTGTCGGCCAGCTCTCTCTGCGGGCGGTCCTGGTGACCCACTTCCTTTCTGGTGGTGCTGGCGCGGGATTGCGCCTGTTCCCGAGTTTGCCGCTGCCCCATCGCTGCACCTTGTCGGCCCTTGGAGGCAACATGTCCAGATCGCGAACGATTCTTGGACTTGCCTGCCACGTCAGTTGCCTCCGCCAATGCGTGGATGGGATCCTGCATCTCGAATATCTGCACCATCAGTCGGTGAAGAGCAGCCTCATCTTTGGGAAGAGCCTCCTCATGTGCAGATAGTAGGCCTTCCCGATCTGGGTAGCGGTGCTGCGGCTCGTCTTGAGCGTCTCCACGAAGCCCAGGAAGCCCTCAGAGTCGTTGATCTGGAACTCGAAGTTGGTCATGGAGCTCCTACCCACCGCGCGCTCGAACTTGGTAATGTCCACATAGGCGGTGGTATTCCTGAATTTGTCAGGATTCATGCAGCAACGACCGAAGATGGCGTTCTGGGTGAGCTTCACCACCTTCTCCACGACTACGCTGCCTGCGTCTTTGAGCTCCCTCCGCTCTCGGTGTTTGAGCTCCATGAAGCCGGCCATGAAGGGGGCGCATTCGAAGCGGTAGGCTCTGTGCAGTCGCCAAATCCTGGCGCCCAGCACGTCCCGCAAGAACTTGAGGCGCTTACCATCCACGCCCTCCTTGACGTGCATGCCAAGAAGGGCACGAGCTTCTCACAAGGAGACGGCGAGACGCCGAGGCGCTCCGCCATGGCGGCGGTGTGGGGGCCGTGCAGTCCCGTTCCGACCTTCATGCGAGCGGGGGGCGCCCAGTCCAGGTAGTCGTGCGTCTCGGGCGGGAAGTCGTAATCCACTAGGAGGAGATAGCTCACGGCCTCGTCATCCGCCTCCCAGTCAAGCTCCGTGCAGCCACCTCAGCCGCACAGCGTCGTCCTCGGGCAGGGTCACCGCCACGCAGGGTCCCTTGGGCATGGGGTGCGTCATCGCCGCCGGATACATGGCGTTGAAATCCAGGTAGGAAACCCAGCTCGTGGTGTCTTCAGGATCGTAATCTTCCCCCAGCTCGGGGTTGTTGGCTCGGGCGTACGCCTGGAAGATGCAGCTGAGCCCGCCCATGACGGACGCACGCACGTCTTGGTAGGCCTGCTCGTCGGCGAGCAGGTGGATCGGCAAGGCGCGGGCCGAGTGCCTCAGCATCGCGTCCCAGGTAGTGTATCGGGTCGAGCCCCGACTGCGCACGGAAGGAGTCCCGGTAACTCTCCATGACGTCAGCCAAGGCGAGGACGTCGGTGTGGAGATAGCAGTCATGGAACTCCCTGAAGGTCCTCCACCCCATGACGCACGCGGTGTCGGCAGCCCTGGTACTCCTCCTCGTCCACGGGCTTGCCGGCCAGCACGCTGTCGTAACAGCTCTGCTCACACCGCGGGCTTCTCCCAGGCTTCGGGGCCACCGAAGTGGTCGAAGGGCACGGGCAGCTTGCGCAGGAGGCAGTCCCACACCAGCGTGAGCCTGCCGGCGCAGCTGCGGTTCCTCCGCGACGTGGGTCCGCGCCTGCGTCCTACGGCCCTGCACCAGGGCACGGGCGGCGGGACGTCGACCGGCGCCTCGCTATCTATCTTGACGGCTCTGGGTCGCACGGTCGGCTTCAAGGGAGCGCAGTCCCAGCAGCTCAGGATGATGCGCGGCCATCAGAGGGAAGAGCTCCGGCAACGACTTGCGACCGCCTGAACAGGCCCTCAGGTCGTCTATCATGTTAGCCAGCTTCGTGGGGAAGACGTTCATGCTGTCCACGAACCTCAGAGGCCCCCAAGTCATCTGCAAACACTTCTCACCCGACTTGGAGAGCACGCTCAGCCTTGGAGCGCGGCCTGCAACGCATACATCCAGCCTCCGTTGCCTTTGCCGTTGCCCTTACCGTTGCCCTTGGCGTTCGGTCGTACGGGCAGGGAGCTGCTGCTGGAGCTGGAGCTGGAGCTGGAGCTGGAGCTGTCGCTGTCGCTGTCGCTGTCGCTGTCCGAGTCCGAGCTCTCCTCTTCCTGTCTCGCACGGCGGACGGGAGAGCCCAGCGAGGCGATGTATCGCAACAAGAAGTGGAAGTCGTATCCACCCCCGTTGTGAAATACGACTGGGACGGACTTGGAGGTCTGGGCAGCGATGTTGCACGAGTGGCATAGCGCTCCAAGATACCGCCCGGTGCCATGGCAGTGGTGAAGCCTCTTCGCAACGGTCACAAAGGCCCGCAGGCACTCCCTGCAGGGAGTGGCGCGCTCGTGGGCCAGCTCCTCCTCCAGAGTCAGGAATGGCGACAGCTGGTGTTGTTTCCACTCGAGGTAGTGCTTGGCCAGCCTGAGGAGGTCGTCCAGCATGGAACGGACCGCGTGGAATTTCTCGCTGCCCCGCTCGTGGTGCGCGAGCTGCAGTCTCAGCTCCTCTGGCGGCTCGTACCCACAACGTCCTACGGCGACGTAACAGGAGGAAGCTACGGTGGTCTGGCGAGCAGGCTGCTGCTGAGCGATGTGGACGGAGGGGGAGGGCGTGCTATAGACCTCCAGGTCCGCGTAGCACACTAGAGGCGCGAGCTCCGCAGAGGCCTTGGTCTTCTCCCGATTGGGCAGCGGCACCTTCCGAGTGCGCTCGGCCACCTCGCGATAGCACCGAGTGGAGCGGTGTCGCTGCCAGGAGGTCTTTTTGGTGAAGCGGGCCATGCACTTCGGACACTTGTACTCTTGCACCCGCCGCTGTTGCTCGGCGTGGCGCCCAAGGTCAGCCCCCTCCTGCTGGCGAGGGCCTGGAAGTTGTGGATCAGAGTGAAGTGACCCTCGTGGAGCAGCAGGAGTGCAGTGTGCTCTGCAGAGCCCTGGCTGTGCGGAGCGCGCTGTTGGAGTATGTGATAGTACTCCGTGTCCCCCCATTGGGTTCGCTGCCACGCGAAGACGAACACCTCCACCCGACCGGCGTTGTGGCGCTCGAAGGCCTCGATGTCATCGAAGTCAACGGAACGGTCCGTAGGCAAACCGGTGAAGTCCAGCCCCACGTTCGCCAGAGCTGGCTGCCTGCCAGCGGGACGGCGTCCGGGGCGGCGGGCCTGCTCGGGATAGAAGAAAGAGCCAGAGCAGCTCGTGGTCTTCGCCCGCTCGCGTCGGTCGAGCTTGTCGACCCCGAGGACGTGGGCGAGGACGCACCACATGAAGCAGCGGTGGTCCTTGTTCCGGGGGTTCCAAATGGCCTTCTTCAGGCAGCTCCTTCCAGCAGCCGCCCGCCTCGTTGGGCGGCGGGGGAGCTGGGATCTCACCCAGTTGCTGCGAGGGTGCGGTCAGCTGGTACGCAGCGCTGATGCCCACGAGGCGCCAGTTCGATTCCGGGAAGCGAGAGCGCTCGAGCGCCACCTCGAGCTTCGAGCGGATGGCCGCCATCATGGAGCCAGCGCGGGCGGCCGGCGAGGCGGCGGGCCTCACGAGCCATGGTGCGAGCTTGAGGAAGTGGTGCCGGAACTCAAGTCCTTGATCGCCGTCACTGAAGGGATCCGCGGCAGGGCGGGACAGCAGCAGCTGGAAGCTGACCTTGGCGAGGAAGGGCAGCCGAACGGCCAGCATGTCCTGGAGCTGGTCCACCAGCAGTCGCATCGCGTCCACTGTGAACACGTCCTGACCGGGCAGCGGACGCAGCCGCAGCTCGCGGGTCCAAGCGGAGCCATGCGGGCGCAGCGTGGTGACTTCGGCATACGCGCGTGGGGCGCGGGGCTCTTCCAGAGGCACCGCTCGGTGCGCCAGAAGCCACAGACGGCCCATGAGTCGCTCTGCCTGAGCTGCCGCCATGATACGAATTGGTTGCTAAGCTATTATCTGAGAAAATATTTCCTTACGGCGCCGGCCGAGTGGTGGTCGGACATGACGAGACAAGGCAAGGCACGGCAAGACATGGCAATGTCACAGCCAGGCTTTTCGCTCCTGTTCCGGGTTTCTGTGCGAGGTCTCTACGATGTCTCTACGACGTCTCTACGATGACTCTACGATGACAAAGGTGAAACAGCTAGCGCCTCAGAGCGTCAACGGTGTCGCCCTGCATGGCCACCGAAGTGAAGAGCTCCTGGAAGCCTCCTCCAGCTCCTTTCGAGCCTTCTCGACCCGTTCTGCGGCAGCTGCAGTGGTGCTCTTGGCAGCCTCCATGATCGGCAGCCGCTCGCCGATCTTCTTGCCGACCAGCAGCTCCTCCACTTCGTGAAGCTCCTTGAGCAACTGCGCATGCTGGGACGGATCCTTGGAACGCAGGCGGCGCTTCATCAGAGCCTCACGCTTCTTGCGAAGCACTTCCGTCGAGGGCGGTTCGGCCTGCGGAGCGGCCTGCGGAGCAGCCTGCAGGGCAGCAGCCGGCGTCGCCTTGCGTGCCCGTGTGAGCCTGCCCCGGAAATTGGGAACCAGGTGATAAATCGACTTCGCCACATCATCGGAATAGAGCCCTTCCAGGTCGAGCTCTGCAAGCTTGCTCAAGGCCTCCTCACACTCTGGGACCTCGAGGCGCTTGCGACTGCGCGCCAGACAGAAGCTCACAGCGTCGGCCGCCTTGCGCTTCCGCGTCTCCAGTGCGGCGTCGTCAGAGGCATCGTCTGCGGCAACGCCTGCGGCATCGCCAGCGACGGGGGCCTCCTCTGTCACTGCGGCAGCGACGTCTGCAGCATTGCCTGCTGCATCGTCAGCGGCATTCTCTGCGGCAACGCCAGGTGCAGCTGGAGCGTCAGCGGAATCGGCAGCGACGTCGACAGCGGGAGCGGCAGCGACGACAACAGCGGGAGCGGTAGCGACGTCAACAGCGGCGTCGTCTATGGCAGGAGCGGGAGCAGCAACGGAGGCGAGTTGCTTGCGCTTGTTGGTGCGATTGCGGATCTTGTTAATGTGGGATTTGGACTGGCTCAGATACTCCTTGTACAGTTTGAGCTCTGACTCTTCCAAGCGAATCTTCCCGCTCTGCACGTCCTCGATAAACCGCACCAGGATCGAAGATAGTGTCTCGATCGACCGGCGAATCCTCTCCAAGAACTCTGTGGAGACCTCGCTCGGGCGCGCACCGGGCGCTTCGAGCGAACCGGCCGCTTCGAGGGCTACTATATGAGGCTCAAGCTCATTGGCGTATTTCAGCGTTAGTGCGGCATCCTCTGCGGTAACGCCTGCGGCATCGCCAGCGACGGGGGCCTCCTCTGTCACTGCGGCAGCGACGTCGGCAGCGGGTGCGGCAGCGGCGTCGTCTATGGCAGGAGCGGGAGCAGCAACGGAGGCGAGTTGCTTGCGCTTGTTGATGCGGTTGCGGATCTTGGTTTTATAGGATTTGACCTTGCTCAGCATGTCCTTCACGTCTTTGAAATCTGGCTCTTCCATGCGAACCTTCCCGCTCTGCGCGTCCCCGATAAGCCGCTCCAGGGTCGAAGTTCCTTTCTCGAACTGCCCGCGAAGCCTCTCCAAAACCTCTGCGGGGGCGGCCCTCGAGAGCGAATCGGCCTCTTTGAGGGCTTCTGGCAGAGGCTCCATCTGCTTGCGGTATTCAATCAGCAAGTCTGCCATGGCTCAAAGACTTTTCCTCAGAGACTTTTCAAAAGCTGCTCAGTCGATCAATGTTGGCATGTCTCTCATAAGCTGCTCGTTCGATCAATGTTGACATGTCTCTCAAAATGAGCGCCGGAAATATTTTTCGCTCGCAGCGACGCGTGAGACGTGGGTCCCCCTGGATACTTCGCACGGTGCCTCTAATGGTAGGCCCATGGTGGCAAGTGGTCCACGGCGGGAGTGCGGCGCCTAATTCTGACTGGCTTCGCATGGTGCCTCTAATGGTAGGCCCGGGGCGGCAAGTGGTCCACGGCGAGAGTGCTGCGCCTAATTCTGACTGGCTTCGCATGGTGCCTCTAATGGTAGGCCCGGGGCGGCAAGTGGTCCACGGCGAGAGTGCGGCGCCTAATTCTGGCTTCGCACAGTGCCTCTAATGGTAGGCCCTAGGAGGCAAGTGGTCCACGGCGGGAGTGCGGCAGCTAATTCTGGCTTCGCATGGTGCCTCTAATGGTAGGCCTGGGGCGGCAAGTGGCCCACGGCGGGAGTGTGGCAGCTAATTCTGGCTTCGCACGGTGTCTCTAATGGTAGACGCAAACACCACACAAACAGAAGCAGAAATGCCACCAGCGGGAATCGAACCCTCACAACATGATGCACGAAAACTTGAGTCCACCCCTTAGACCACTGGGACAAAGTGACCTTGCACAAAAGGTCGCCCACCACCCAGCACCACCGTAGGGGCGGCAAGTGGTCTACGGCGGGAGTGTGGCAGCTAATTCTGTCAGGCTTCGCATGGTGCCTCTAATGGTAGGCCCTAGGAGGCAAGTGGTCCACGGCGGGAGTGCGGCAGCTAATGCTGGCTTCGCATAGTGGGTATAATGGTAGGCCCTAGGAGGCAAGTGGCCCACGGCGGGAGTGCGGCAGCTAATTCTGGCTTCGCATAGTGGCTCTAATGATAGGCCCTTGGAGGCAAGTGGTCCACGGCGAGGGTGCGGCAGCCAATTCCGGCTTCGCGTGGTGTCTCTAATGGTAGGCCCAAGGAGGCAAGTGGCCCACGGCGGGAGTGCGGCAGCTAATGCCCACGGCGGGAGTGCGGCAGCTAATTCTGGCTTCGCATAGTGTCTCTAATGGTAGGCCTGGGGCGGCAAGTGGCCCACGGCGGGAGTGCGGCAGCTAATTCTGGCTTCGCGTGGTGTCTCTAATGGTAGGCCCTTGGAGGCAAGTGGCCCACGGCGGGAGTGCGGCAGCTAATTCTGGCTTCGTATAGTGCCTCTAATGGTAGGCCCTAGGAGGCAAGTGGCCCACGGCGGGAGTGCGGCAGCTAATTCTGGCTTCGCATAGTGCCTCTAATGGTAGGCCCCAGGAGGCAAGTGGCCCACGGCGGGAGTGCGGCAGCTAATTCTGGCTTCGCATAGTGCCTCTAATGGTAGGCCCTAGGAGGCAAGTGGCCCACGGCGGGAGTGCGGCAGCTAATTCTGGCTTCGCATAGTGCCTCTAATGGTAGGCCCTAGGAGGCAAGTGGCCCACGGCGGGAGTGCGGCAGCTAATTCTGGCTTCGCATAGTGCCTCTAATGGTAGGCCCTAGGAGGCAAGTGGCCCACGGCGGGAGTGCGGCAGCTAATTCTGGCTTCGCATAGTGCCTCTAATGGTAGGCCCTAGGAGGCAAGTGGCCCACGGCGGGAGTGCGGCAGCTAATTCTGGCTTCGCATAGTGCCTCTAATGGTAGGCCCTAGGAGGCAAGTGGCCCACGGCGGGAGTGCGGCAGCTAATTCTGGCTTCGCATAGTGCCTCTAATGGTAGGCCCTAGGAGGCAAGTGGCCCACGGCGGGAGT
>CAUJNA010001364.1:0-85643 GCA_963377175.1 Effrenium voratum | reverse complement strand
ATAAATCGGTCTTTCTTTCAAGCTGCAAGTGGCAAACTTCTTGCATTTGAGCTAAAATGTTTCGTTTTTACGTCGATCGAAATCGTCGATTTCCTATTAACCTGTCTATTAAGAAACGCATTTTTTAATCGATCTGCGGTCATCCGGACTTTTGCGCTCGCATTTTCCAATTTTATGCAGCCGACCCGAACTCGTCGATTTCCTATTAAACTGTCTATTAAGAAACGCATTTTTTAATCGATCTGCGGTCGTCCGGGCTTTTGTGGTCACATTTTTGCAAAATTTGGCAGCCGACCTGAACTCGTCAATTTCCTATTAAACTGTCTATTAAGAAACGCATTTTTTTGTCGATCTGCGGTCGTCCGGACTTTTGCAATCACCTTTTTACAATTTTGGGCAACCGACTTGAACTCGTCGGTTTCCTATTACACTGTTCATTGAGAAACGCATTTGTTTGATCGATCTGCGGTCATCCGGATTTTAGGCCGCCAAGTGGAGCTCGTTGACTTCCTATAATAACATGTGTATTAAGAAACGCATTTTTTGGTCCGATCTGCGGTCATCCGGACTTTTGCATTGCAATTTCGGGCAGCCGACTCGAACTCGTCGAGCTCCTATTAGACTGTCAACTAAGAAGCGCATTTTTTGATCGACCTGCGGTCATGCGGACTTTGGCAGTCGCATTTTGGGCAGCCGATTCGAGCTTGTCGACTTCGCCCGGATTCTGAAAAAACCAAATGTGTTTTTGAGCCCCGAATACTTTGGGAGCTTGGGCGGGTGGTGTTTTCCAGCCAACAGCTGTGGGTCCAACGTTCCAAGTGTTGCTCGTTTCCTGAAATCGGATTGACCCTAAAGTCTAAGCCGAGCCCACCAACCTCATATGGGCGAGGCTGCCGGAGCACCAGCGGAGCGCCACTCGTCTTATCAGCTGAGGAGAAGTCTCCGAAGCAAGCTCGGCTGCTTAACTTGCCCTAGGCAGTACTCCCCTTACTCTAGAAAGGTATACACCCTAAATCCTACACTTTTTGGTTGCGCTCGCGGCCCCGTCATGGCACGCCGACCGGCCTTGGCTTGGGAAGCCACTTTCTCCTCGGGAAGGCAATTTCTGTCCCGGGCCCTTTTCCACAAAGCCTTTTCGCGTTTGCTTGTTAATTTCTGCGCCCCAAACTATTCTATCCCCTGCCGGTCCTTCAGTGCGCTGGCGTGAAGTGTCCAGGAGGCCGCCGAGCAAGTAGTGCTTGATGTCCAACCAGATCGTGACGTGGGTCAACTCAGCCCCTTGCAGCTTGTGGATGGTGCTCGCGTATCCTGGCCGCGGCCGCCTTCCACGTCTTCGGTCAAGGGAAACAAGGCAAGGTCCTTGCCCGTGGCTGTGGTCACGCGCAGGCAGCCGGAAGCCGGATCCAGGCTGCGGACTGTGGCCTCCATGTCGTTTGCCGCTCTCCTTGTAATTGGCAGGGTTTGCTTCCCAGCCCACGTCCAGCGCGCCCAAGACCGGCTTGCCGTACAGCGCCTGCACGCACAGCTGGTTGACGGCGGCCGCTTTGCGCTGTGCGCTGGTGTCGGGGTGGCTGCGCAGGACCTGTTCGATTTCCTCCATAGTGGGCTTGGCTGTCGGTACGCGCGCAGCTGGAGCTTCTTGCCGTTTTTGCAGCGCCACATCTCGCGCAAGTCCACCTTGAATGTCATCTGTCGGTGGCCTGGCTGTTGCCGACGCCGGGCAGCTGCCAAAAGTCCCCGGTGAAGACAAGGCCTGGGAGCCGATCTGCCCGCATCTGGTGATTCGCTCGAACTGCTCTGCGTCGAGCTGCGAGACCTCGTCCACCACAAGGTCGACTGCGCAAGGGCATCAAAGGTGTTCATCTGCTCGGTCCTTCCACAGCCAAAACGCCGCCGCGCAAGTGTCCACGTCTGCTGTCGGGCGGCGGCTTCTGACCCCTGGCCGCTTGCTGGGCTGTGGGTAGCGTAGAGCACCGGCCGCCGCTCTCCAGGACCCGGTCATATCGCGACCGGCCCTAATGGCCGCTTGGCTCCCGCTCTTCGACCCGGGCTTGCGCGCCTTGCCCCATCCGCGCTTGCCTTCGCTCCCCGCTCGCCTTGCGCCGCCGGAGCTTCGCGCAACCTTTTCTTTTCTCTTGCAACAAATCGATCGAGTCGCGCCGCGCAAAGTTTGAAATAAGAACGAGAAAGCCCGGCCCGAAGGTGTGCTGCTAACTCCGGGTGGGTTGGGGCGGGCCATCTAGCCCTAAGCCTCCATCCTCTGAGCACACCCTAAACCCTAAACCCTAAACCCTAAACTAAAGCTCGCGATGTTGTCCTGCTCGCTTAGAGCGTCGTAGCATCGCGAGCGCACGGCGCGCTTAGCGACCTGGCTGCGTCTAGCTGCCCTGACTCCTGACAAGGTGAGCAGGAAGAGTTAGCTTCCTGCTCCGTCCTCGCTCTTGATGCGATCATAAGAAGGTCCTTGTGCTGACAGCACTAAAATGGAGCGGTAGCTCCTATATTTTAATACCCTAAAGCCCGAGGTCGCGACCCTAAATGATACCTGAAGTCCTCTCCTTAGCAGCTTCTTTGCAAAGGCTGCCTTGGCTTGATAAAACGGCCATCGGCCTTGATAAAATGGGCGTCGGCGCTGATAAAATGGCCATTGGCCTTTGACAAGATGGCCGCTCCTTGATAAAACGGCCATCGGGCCGCTTTTCGCTAAAAGAAGCTCGACTTTTAGCTACAAATGGCTTGGCCTGGCCGCTGATAAACTGCTTGTGCGGGATCATGTGGAATTTGCAATCCATGGCTCAAATCTGGGAGTCTGGCAATTTGGCTGCTTGCGCCTTGATAAGAATAGCTTTTGGGGCCTTTGCCACTGGGCCGTTTTTTCTTAAAAGAAGCTTTGCTTGGCTGCTGATAAGCTGCCTGCGCAGGATCATGGAATTGGCTATCTGTGGCGAAATCTTGCCATTTGATTTGGACGCTTCCGCCTTGATAAGAATCGCACTAGAGCCGGCCTTGGCCACTGGGCAGCTTTTGTAAAAGAAGCTTTGCTTGGCCGCTGATAATTTGCGGGCCCACATGGAAATCTGGGGGTCTGGCCCTTTCGCTGCCGGCGGGCCTTGATATAACGGCCACTGGCCACATTGCTAAAAATGGCTTTGATAAATGGCTATTCGAGCTGGCCTTGATAAAAATGCCATTGATAAAATGGCCATCCGCTGACAAAGTTGCAATTTCCTTATGGCCGCCCCAAGATAAAACGGCCGTCGGGCCGCTGGCTTGGCCCGGCCGCTGAAAAAAATTGCGCGCGGGATCATGTGCAGTTTGCCATCCGTGACTCAATCTGCGGGTCTGGCCATTTCGCTGCTTACGCCTTGATAAGAATGGCCATTGGGGCCGGCCTTGGCCGTCGGGCAATTTAAGAAGCCGCTGATAAACTGCTTGTGCGGGATCATAGCATTAGCCACAGAGGCTTGGAGCCGGGTCAGCTTTTTGCTAATGTCTTCGCACGGGCCTATCTGGAAACGTGGAGGTCTGGCCCTTTCGCTGCCGCCGTGATCAGAATAGCCATTTGAGCCGGCCTTGATAAAACAGCCACTTGCCACTTTTAATTAAAAATGGCCTTGCCTGCTTGTGCGGGTAATCCGTGGGTCAAATCTAAAGGTCTGGCTATTTGGCTGCTTCTGCCTTGAGAAAAATAGCCGTTTGGAGCAGGCCGATAAAACTGCCATTTGCATTGTAGCTAAAAACGGTTTGGCCCGGACCGCTGATAAGCTGCTTGGGTGGAGTTGGCCATCCGTGGGCTCAATCTGGGGGTCTGGCTGTTTTGCTGCTACCGTCTTGATAAGAATGTAGCCGTGGACAAGGCGCTCCAACTTGTCGCTGCCCGCCGGGCGTCCTGCGGCGGTCCATCCAAGCCTGAAATTGTTCAGACGGCGCAATGTAAAAATTGCCAACCGAACTTGAAATGTGTAGATCTGGTCATTTGGCTCCTTTTTTGGGCTTTGGCCAGCTGCTGATAAACTGTTCGTGCGGCGCAACGCTTAAAATGTTTCCTCTTGTGGAGCAAGATAAAATTAGCAATTGGGCTTGCGATGACTTCCAGGGTTGAGTAGTTTGTCACTTGCAACGCCCGTCTTAAAATTTGGAGAAAAACAAATGAGTTCTCCTATGTTGTGGGTAACCAATCTGGGTGGGTGGGAAATCTAACACAAAACTTCCTCAATCCATTTGATATACCCTCTAGACCCTAAACCCTAAACCCTAAACCCTAAACCCTAAAGTCTAAGCCGAGCCCACCAACCCCATATGGGCGAGGCTGCCGGAGCGCCAGCGGAGCGCCAATCGTCTTATCAGCTGAGGAGAAGTCTCCGAAGCAAGCTCGGCTGCTTAACTTGCCCTAGGCAGTACTCCCCTTACTCAGATAGGTAAAGACCCTAAAACCTACACTTTTTGGCCGCTTTCTCTTGGCTTGCCCAGAACTTTCTTAGTCTCTCTGCCCCCTCCAAATTCCAAATAAAGCTCCTTATAAAGCTCCCTTATAAAGCTTCTTATACAAGCTTCCTATAAAAGCTTCTTATAAAGCTTCTTATAAAGCTCCCTTATAAAGCTTCTTGTAGAAGCTTCTTATAAAGCTTCTTGTAAAGCTCCTTATAAAGCTTCTTATAAAGCTTCTTATAAAGCTTTTTATAAAGCTTCTGGTTTTGATTCCCTCCAGTCCTCAGTGGGCTGGTGTGAAGTGCTCCGGCTCCAGCAGCCCGCCAAGGAGGTAATCGCTGTCCCACCTCACCCGGCTCATCGCCACATAGCCGCCGGCCTTGAAACGTCTGACGTCCAGCCAGATTGTCACGTGGCTGAGCTCCGCGCCCTGGAGCTTGTGGATATTGCTGGCGTATCCCGGCCGAGCTGGGTGGCATGTCACACGACCATCCTCCAGCTCGTCTGTCAACGGAAAGAGGGCCAGGTCCTTGCCAGTGGCTGTGGTCACGTGCAAGCAGCCTGAGACAGCGTCCAGGTTGCGGACTGTGGCCTCCATCCCGTTCACAAAGTCCGACTTCTTGTTGACGTTGCGTGTCAGGTGAACTCGCATGCCCGCGTATGTCTCTTGCTGGAGCGGCTTTGGCGTGGCTTTTTTGAGGCGCCCGCCTTCTTCGTAGTTGTCTGGGTTTGCCTCCCAGTCCAAGTCCAACGTGCCCAAGGCTGGCTTGCGCAGCTTCTCGAAGAGAGCCTGGATTACAAGCTGGTTCACGACGGCTGCCTTCTGCCGGGCGCAGGTGACCACCGTCGTGTCCGGGTGGCGGCGCAGCACCTCCTCAATTTCGTCCAAGGTTGGGTCGCCGGAGTGAGTCCATGCCTTGTGGCCCCGGCAGATCTCCGCCAGCTGCTCGCGCGTGGGGGCAGCCGTGCGCAGCAGCTCCAGCTTCTTCCGCAGCTTCTGGTCCTTGCAGCGCCACATCTCGTGCAGGTTGACCACGAAGACGCTCCGCCACTTCGGGCTATCCGTGGCTTGGCTGTCGTTGACGCCAGGTAGCTGCCAGAAGTCTCCGGCAAAGACGAGGGCCGGGATCTTGTCCGCCGCTGCCCACATCTGCAAGATCCGCTCGAACTGCTCGGCGTCCAGCTGCGAGACCTCGTCGACCACAACCAAGTCGTACTGCGCCAGGGCGTCAAGGTGCTCGTCGGCTCTCTCCTTCCACAGCCAGAACGCTGCGGCGCAAGTGTCTACGTCTGCAGTCGGGTGTCTGGCGCGGACCCTGGCCGCCAGCTGGGCTGTTGGGAGCGCGTAGAGCACGCGGCCGCCGCTTTCCAGGACCCGGTCAACGCAGTTGTTGAGCACGGTGGTCTTGCCCGTGCCGGGCGGGCCAAGCCCGGCAATCGGCCTTGTGTTCTTGATCGCGGCCTCTCGGAGGGCGTCCAGCTCATCCATGTCTTGCGCGGCGCGTGCCTTGGCTGCCCGCTCAGCGCCGCCTAAGACGCTGTCCCTCAGAAGTTGCTGCTGCCGATTGAGCTCCAGACCCTTGTCTGGGACCGGGAAGCCGGCTTCTTCCAGGCTGCGGCGGGCCCCCGCAGCGTCTCCTCTGACGATGTGGCCCGCCAGGTACTGCTCCACAAGGTGGCGCTCCGCCTTCAGCTTTGCGAGGAATGACTTGACCTTGGCGACGCCCATGGCCTCAAGCTCCAGCTCTTTGGCCACCGCCTCTTCGTCGCTCCAGTGCTCGGGGCAGCGGGCCAGGGCGCTTCCAAGTTGCTGATACTCCTCTGGCACCTTGTCCGCAACCTCTGGGTCGATCAAGTCCTCCAACGCTCGAAAAGGCGAGCGCAGCGCCAGCCATTGTCCGAAGTAGCGGTCGTTGAAGACCGAGACTGTCTCCACTGCGATGAGCTTCTCGCCCTCCATCTCGCAGCTGTTTGCAAAACTCTCTAGGCTCTCAACGCTGCCTTGCTTGTTCCGCTTGCGCCGGACCCACTGCGCGATCTCCCCCTGCTTGTTGGTCTTCCGAGCAAACTCCAGCAGGCTCATGTCCTCGCGGCGCCAAGCGCTCTCCTGATAGAGCTGGACGATCTTCGGCGCTGCGTCTGCCCTCATTCCCGGCCACGGCGCACGCAGCTCTTCCATGGTCCCGCTGTAGCGGCAGGGCGGGAAAGTTTTTGCTGCCAGGTAGAGCCACATCTCCGGCTCGCAGGGCTTGTAGTCGAAGAGCACCCGCCGGGCTACCGAGAACGCCGAGGCCTCATCTGCTAGCCACTCCTTCTGGAAGGCGTCGGAGAACTTCGGCGTGTAGGTCGCGCAGTATTTCAGCAGCGGGCCCCGGTCGTTGCCTAGCAGCGCGTCCTGGTGACACTTCGCGATCTCCAGGGTCTCCGGGAAGTACGCCCTGTGCCCGGACGCGGCGTCCTCTGCCGTGTGCTTCAGCCTGAGGAGCTGCGCCGCGTCGTCCCAGCAGGAGTCTTCCTCGTGGATGGGCCAGCCGCTTGCTGCGCCTTCCCGCCTTGGCCGTCCCAGCACATAGCCTCGCAGCGTTGCCTCCTCCTTGCTTGGCTCCGTGGCCCGGATC
The DNA here is from genome assembly GCA_963377175.1 of Effrenium voratum. Lineage (NCBI taxonomy): Eukaryota > Dinophyceae > Suessiales > Symbiodiniaceae > Effrenium > Effrenium voratum. Next base: position 78,597 of record CAUJNA010001364.1, on the reverse strand, counting down.
TTCTCCTCAAGCCTGGCCCTCTTAGGCTCTCGCAGATAGTTGAGGCTGTGGCAGTGGACGCGCCCACTGCCGTGGTAGGCTTGGGTCGCCGCCTTGCGTTTGCCGTCCTGATATTCCAGCCTGAAGAAGAAGGCCTGACTGGTCTCGGGGCCATCGTCGGTCGGGCCCAGGATGTGCGTCTTCCAGGCATCTCCGCCGTCGGCGCTGCTGCGCTTGTTCATTCCGGTGTAGAGGCCCCGCTCCAGCTCTGTGAAGACGTGAGCGTGGTGCAGCGTCTCCAGGCCGGCCAGCTCCTGCTCCGGCTCGCCCTCCGCCATGGAGCCGCCGCGCCGCCGCCCCGCCTGCGCCATTTCGTTGAGGATCCAGGCGTGGTAGGGGAAGCTGGGCTCCCACGGCGCCATGGTCTTGAAGATCTGCGGGTGGCCACACTGCCGCTGGAGGTCGATCAGCGCGGCGTGCCTTGTCTTGAAGTAAAGCGGCGAGAATGTCTCGCCCTTGAGAACCAAGCGCAGGGGAATGCTCTTGCAGGCTTTCTTGCCCCCGCCGATGCGGCTCCACAAGCTTAGGTCGTAGATGAACTGGAGCAGCTCAAAGTCCTCTGTGTAGCCGGCGATGGGGCCCAAGACCTTCTTCATGAAGGACTTCTTGATGCTCTGCCGCCCCCCGTCTTCGCCCTCCTCCAAGGCGCTGCCTTCAGCGGCGGGTTGCCCAAGTTGCCTGCGCTGCTCCGGCCGCGGCCCGCCGACCTCCTGGGCTGGGTCGGCCGCGCTGCGGCGCCGCTGCCTCCGGATGTCGCTGGCGCGGATGGATGTCTCGCACATCGTCTCGGCCCAGCACAGGTTGGGCCACAGCGCGTTCTCCAGGCCGGGCGTCTCCAGGAATTGAAGGGGCCGCTTGCGCCGCTGCTCCGGCGCCTCCTCGCCCTCCCGCTCCAGGAACTTGTCGTGCTTTTCCACGAAGTCGCTGTAGGCTGACTCCTCGGAGGTCATCAGGAAGTCGTAGGCTGCTCGGGCAATCCTCCTCTCCTCATGCGGCAGCTCCCGGATCTTTTCTAATACGCTCTCAGCCGCCCAAGCCAGCCGGATCATGGCGCTATGGACCCGGTAGCCGTAGGCCGCACGCCGGTAGGGGCCTGCGTCAATGTTCAGGGGTCGCAGCGCCTTGACAACTTCCTTGGAGAGGTTCCGAAGCGGCCCCGGGATGTCCTCAAACTTTGGGATGTGGACCTTCCCGTTCTGGCACGCCTTGCAAGCCCGCGGAGCGATCTCCGGCTTGGCCACCCTGCGGCAGTCGATTGGCTCCAAGCGCCGCGGCTGCAAGGAGCGGCAGTCCTTGCAGATGCCCCAAGACCCAAACTTTGCCCAGAGCTCCACGAAGCGGCCCTGCTCCGAGAGGGCCGGCGCCGGGAGGCCCGCGTCGTTTTCCGCAATGTCTTCAGCAGGCGGCGCCTCGATGTCGTGGGCTTCGAAGAACTTCTTCTGGACCCGCTTGCGGTCGGCCTTGACTTGCTTCTTGTGCTTCTTCATCTCCGTCGCGGTCAGCGGCCGCCAAGCGCGCTTCCGAGAAGCCAGCGCCGTGGCCCATGAAGTCTTTGGGCTTGAGCCCGCATGCTTCTCCCTCCGCGTTGCCGCCCTGGGGCCCGCTTGGAGCACCGCCTTTGTGTGGAGATCCTCGCGGCAGTTGTCTGGGACTCGGAGTAGGGCTGAGTTGTAGACGTGGGGCTTCTTCTCATAGACGGCGCGAAACTTCTTCAGCCCTCCCAGCACATTGCTGCGGCCCGCGGCCGTGCTTGCGGCCTTTCTCATCGCCTCTGCGCTGCAGAAAAGGCACTGGCGCGCGTTGCCTCGGTAGTTGCCGCGCTGGCCGGGCCGCTGCAGGCTGTAGAGGCAAGGCCGGTCGCCGCCCCGCCCAGCGCACTGATGAGTGCTCGCGCCAGGGGCTCGGCTTCTTCTTGGCTGCCACTTTCGCTTTCCCGGCCTGCCTTGCGGGCGCCGCTTTCGGCTGCGTGTCGGCCTTCTTCGCAGGCGGCCGCTCCTCGACCTTCTCGAGCTCCGCCAAGGCTTCCTCCAGGGGGTCGTCCGCCCGCGCGTCGCTCTTGCCGAGCACCTCCGCGGTTTCGTGGGGCTGCGGCGGTTGCTTCCCCCGGGCCCGGCGCCTCTGCGGTCTGCTCTCGCCCTCGCCCTTGTCAAAGTCCCCCACCTCTCCCGGCTCTCGCTCCACGCCGGCTGCGGCCGCCTCTGCTGCCTCCGCCTCATCCACTTCCGCGACCATGCTGTCGACCCACCGGTCCCAAGTCATCCGACCAACTGGGTGCTTGAGGCAGTCCAGCACCATAGCGCCGGGCGTCCGGCCCTCCTCTTCCAGAAGTTTCTTCACCCAGCCGCCCACCATAGTCTTGTACTCTGAAAGGTCCGTCTCCTGGTCGAAGAGCTCGCTCACTTCGGGGCGGTTGCGCGAGCCGCCCATCCGCTTGTAGATGCCGTAGACGAGGTCCCCGCGCCAAGCGTAGTAGCAGGCCATTGGTCAAGAGGGTCCGTCCTGCAAGTCAGTGTTGGGGGGCTGCCGCTCTGACTTGAGCTTTGGAAACGCGTCGGCGCACGTCACGAGTTTTCGATCAACACAACATCTCAGACCCAACCTTCCGTCAACTTCTGTCTCCCAACTTGCCATGTGTGTCGGGGCCTGACTTGGCGGGGGGGCTTCTAACCTTGACTGGGCGTTTCTGGCTCCCTCTTCCGTTTTTTCCGCTTACCACATTTGCGTCGATGTTCTGAAACGATCGACAGTGTCTTTGGATACGACCAGTTCAAACATATCACATAGTGAAACCAAGTGTGAGACAGCCGGCCCGCTCACTTGAGGCCTCCCAAGGGATTCTTCTCCGGCCGCCCTGCGCGCCAAGGAACGCGACGGCCTCCATTGCCGGCTGCGGTTGCCGCCGGGCGCCTTCTCCAGCCGCCCCGGCGCAGGTCCTGTCAGGGGGCGGGCGAGCGACCGGCAAACGCAACTCCGTGTGACAAATCAAGAAAGCTTTCAGCCACTTGTGTTTTTCTACCTTGCGGGGCATGACCGGCTCCGAAAGCGGCGCGTGCGGGGCCGACCGAAAAGCCAAAAGTAAAAACTAGAAAACGTTGCTGCCTAGCATAGTTCGTAAGATTGTTCTCTACTCAATGGTTCTGGAAACCCTCGCGATTGGTCGTTTCTAGATTGCCTCCGAAAGCTTCCCGGCGCCTCCGAAGCGTGTTTTTTATATGAAATTATCAGACCGGGGGGGGGGGCCGGTCGCGATATCCGGGGGGGCCGGTCGCGATATACTTTGACCGGCCCCCCCCTGAGGAGGGGTCGGTCGTGATACGGATCGCGACCGGCCCCCTTTTCGTACATCGCGACCGACCCCCGGGGGGGGGGGCCGGTCAAAATATATCGTGACCGGCCCCCCCTCGGATCGTGACCGGCCCCCCCCACCAATGGCCGTTTTATCAAGGCCGGCCCTGATGGCCGCTTGGCCCCCGCTCTTCGACCCGGGCTTGTGCGCCTTGCCCCGTCCGCGCTCGCCTTCGCCCCCCGCTCGCCTCGCGCCGCCGGAGCTTCGCGCAACCTTTTCTTTCTCTGCAACAAATCGATCGAGTCGCGCCGCGCGAAATTTGAAATAAGAACCAGAAACCCCGGCCCGAAGGTGTGCTGCTAACTCCGGGTGGATTGGGGCGGGCCATCTAGCCCCTAAGCCTCCATCCTCTGAGCACCCACCCTAAACCCTAAACCCTAAACAATTAGTTTCTATATTAATTTAAACCCTATACAATTTTACCCGATTTGTGTTCTGTCTGGTTTTTGCTGGCCCTGCCGTCATTTCGGAGCTCCAAGGCTCAAAAACTCGAGGTTTTTTGCTGTTTTTTTGCTGTTCAAAATTTGCTGGCCCTGTCGTCATTTGCGGGTTCGAACCGTGGAAAACTCAAGGTTTTTTTGCTTTTTCAATTTGCAAAGTGAACCCTCTCGGCACTTTGGCTGCGCTGACCTTCAAAAACTCGTGGTTTTTTTACGTTTTTTTTCGGCCCTCGATCCTCGTTTGTGGGGAGCGTTGCAATTTTCTTCTGGAAAACCAAAAAAACTCGAGGTTTTTTGCTTCGCTTCTGAGGCTTTAGCAGGTTTTTTCATGGTTTCCGGCCGCCAACTCTAAAAAACTCAAGGTTTTTTTGGTTTTTTAGCGCTCGCTGCGATAAATGGGTCTTTCTTTCAAGCTGCAAGTGGCAAACTTCTTGCATTTGAGCTAAAATGTTTCATTTTTTCGTAAGATTTAATAAAGAACGGCCAGCTGATTCAAAATCGTCGGCCGATCGAAATCGTCGATTTCCTATTAACCTGTCTTTTAAGAAACGCACTTTTTAGTCGATCTGCGGTCATCCGGACTTTTGCGCTCGCATTTTCCAATTTTATGCAGCCGACCCGAACTCGTCGATTTCCTATTAAACTGTCTATTAAGAAACGCATTTTTTGGTCGATCTGCGGTCGTCCGGGCTTTTGTAGTCACATTTTTGCAAAATTGGGCAGCCGACCTGAACTCGTCGATTGCCTATTAAACTGTCTATTAAGAAACGCATTTTTTGTCAATCTGCGGTCATCCGGACTTTTGCAATCACATTTTTACAATTTTGGGCAACCAACTCGAACTCGTCGGTTTCCTATTACACTGTTCATTGAGAAACGCATTTGTTTGGTCGATCTGCGGTCAGCCGCCAAGTCGAGCTCGTTGATTTCCTAATAACCTGTGCAGCCGATTCGAGCTTGTCGATTTCCTATTAAATTGCGATCAAGAGTCTCATTTTTTGGCCGCTCGCGGCCACCCACGCTTTTGCGCTCGCATGTTGATGGCAGGCCTGCGGCGCTTTCGACTTGCGGGCGCCCGGATTCTTTTTAACCAAATGTGATTTTTGGCCCCGAATACTTTGGGAGCTTGGGCGGGTGGTGTTTTCCAGCCAACAGCTGTGGGTCCAACGTTCCAAGTGTTGCTCGTTTCCTGAAATCGGATTGACCCTAAACCCTAAACCCTAAACAATTAGTTTCTATATTAATTTAAACCCTATACAATTTTACCCGATTTATGTTCTGTCTGGTTTTTGCTGGCCCTGCCATCATTTCGGAGCTCCAGGGCTCAAAAACTCGAGGTTTTTTGCTGGTTTTTTGCTGTTCAAAATTTGCTGGCCCTGTCGTCATTTCCGGGTTCGAACCGTGGAAAACTCAAGGTTTTTTTGCTTTTTCAATTTGCAAAGTGAACCCTCTCGGCACTTTGGCTGCGCTGACCTTCAAAAACTCGAGGTTTTTTGCGTTTTTTGTCGGCCCTCGATCCTCGTTTGTGGGGAGAGTTGCATTTTTCTTCTGGAAAACCTAAAAAACTCAAGGTTTTTTGCTTCGCTTCTGAGGTTTTAGCAGGTTTTTTCATGGTTTCCGGCTGCCAACTCTAAAAAACTCGAGGTTTTTGTGGTTTTTTAGCGCTCGCTGTGATAAATCGGTCTTTCTTTCAAGCTGCAAGTGGCAAACTTCTTGCGCTTGATCTAAAATGTTTCGTTCGTACGTAAGATTTAAAAAAGCTGATTCAAAATCGTCGGCCGATCGAAATCGTCGATTTCTTAATAACCTGTCTATTAAGAAACGCACTTTCCGGACTTTTGCGCTCGCATTTTCCAATTGTTTGCAGCCGACCCGAACTCGTCGATTTCCTATTAAACTGTCTATTAAGAAACGCATTTTTTGGTCGATCTGCGGTCGTCCGGGCTTTTGTAGTCACATTTTTGCAAAATTAGGCAGCCGACCTGAACTCGTCGATTTCCTATTAAACTGTCTATTAAGACACGCATTTTTTGGTCGATCCGGACTTTTGCAATCACCTTTTTACAATTTTGGGCAACCGACTCGAACTCGTCGGTTTCCTATAACTGTCTATTAAGAAATGCATTTTTTGTCGATTTGCGGTCATCCGGACTTTTGCATTCGCATTTTCTTATTTTGGGCAGTCGACAGTTCCTACTACACTGTTTATGCAGAAACGCATTTGTTTGCTCGATCTGCGGTCATCCGGATTTTGGGCAGCCAAGTCGAGCTCGTTGATTTCCTAATAACCTGTGTGTTGAGAAAGCATTTTTTGGCCCGATCTGCGGTCATCCGGACTTTTGCAGTCACGTTTTGCAATTGTGGGCAGCCGACTTGAACTCGTCGAGCTCCTATTAAACTGTGAATTAAGCAGCACATTTTCTGATCGATCTGCGGTCATCCGGATTTTGGGCAGCCAAGTCGAGCTTGTTGATTTCCTAATAACCTGTGTGTTGAGAAAGCATTTTTTGGTCCGATCTGCGGCCATCTGGACTTTTGCAGTCACGTTTTGCAAAAAGTACACATGTGTTGTTCGACTCGCGACCAATTTCCTGTTGATCCGTTTCTTGAGAAACACACTTTTTGGTCGATCTGTGGTCACCCGACTTTTGTAGCCGCGTTTTGGCAGCCGGCTTAAATTGTTTCTTGGGAAACGCATTTCTTCGCATTTTGCAGCTTTTCCCATTAAACTGTCTTTTTGGAAACGCACTTTTTGATCGGTCTGCGGTGTTGCTTGAGAAACGCGCCTGTTGGCCGATCGACAACTCTCACAAAAAATCGATCTGCGGACATCTGGGCTTGGGTGGGCATATGTTTTTGTGGTCTCCGAATGCTTTGGGAGCTTGGGCGGGTGGTGTTTTCAGCCAACAGCTGTGGGTCCAACGTTCCAAGTGTCGCTCGTTTCCTGAAATCGGATTGACCCTAAACCCTAAACCCTAAACCCTAAACCCTAAACCCTAAACAATTAGTTTCTATATTAATTTAAACCCTATACAATTTTACCCGATTTGTGTTCTGTCCTGTTTTTGCTGGCCCTGCCGTCATTTCGGAGCTCCAAGGCGCAAAAACTCGTGGTTTTTTGCGGTTTTTTTGCTGTTCAAAATTTGCTGGCCCTGTCGTCATTTCCGGGTTCGAACCGTGGAAAACTCAAGGTTTTTTTGCTTTTTCAATTTGCAAAGTGAACCCTCTCGGCACTTTGGCTGCGCTGACCTTCAAAAACTCGAGGTTTTTTGCGTTTTTTTTCGGCCCTCGATCCTCGTTTGTGGGGAGTGTTGCATTTTTCTTCTGGAAACCCTAAAAAACTCGATGTTTTTTGCTTTGCTTCTGAGGTTTTAGCAGGTTTTTTCATGGTTTCCGGCTGCCAACTCTAAAAAACTCAAGGTTTTTTTGGTTTTTTAGCGCTCGCTGCGATAAATCGGTCTTTCTTTCAAGCTGCAAGTGGCAAACTTCTTGCATTTGATCTAAAATGTTTTGTTCGTACGTAAGATTTAAGAAGGAATGGCCAGCTGATTCAAAATCGTCTGCCTCGAAATGGTTGATTTCCTAGTAACCTGTCTATTAAGAAACGCACTTTTTAGTCGATCTGCGGTCATCCGGACTTTTGCGCTCGCATTTTCCAATTGTTTGCAGCCGACCCGAACTCGTCGATTTCCTATTAAACTGTCTATTAAGAAACGCATTTTTTGGTCGATCTGCGGTCGTCCGGGCTTTTGTAGTCACATTCTTGCAAAATTGGGCAGCCGACCTGAACTCGTCGATTTCCTATTAAACTGTGTATTAAGAAACGCATTTTTTGTCAATCTGCGGTCATCCGGACTTTTGCAATCACATTTTTACAATTTTGGGCAACCAACTCGAACTCGTCGGTTTCCTATTACACTGTTCATTGAGAAACGCATTTGTTTGGTCGATCTGCGGTCATCCGGATTTTATGCCGCCAAGTCGAGCTCGTTGATTTCCTAATAACCTGTGCAGCCGATTCGAGCTTGTCGATTTCCTATTAAATTGCGATCAAGAGTCTCTTTTTTTGGCCGCTCGCGGCCACCCACGCTTTTGCGCTCGCATGTTGATGGCAAGCCTGCGGCGCTTTCGACATGCGGGCGCCCGGATTCTTTTTAACCAAATGTGTTTTTTGGCCCCGAATACTTTGGGAGCTTGGGCGGGTGGTGTTTTCCAGCCAACAGCTGTGGGTCCAACGTTCCAAGTGTTGCTCGTTTCCTGAAATCGGATTGACCCTAAACCCTAAACCCTAAACCCTAAACCCTAAACCTCAAACCCTAAACCCTAAACCCTAAACTTAAAGCTCGCGACGACTGACCGCTCGCTTAGAGCGACATGGAGTCGTGAGCGCACGGCGCGCTTAGCGCCCGGGCAAGAGCTCCGAGCTATTGCCAATAAAGCGCCAGCAGCCATGCAGCTGCCCCAAGGGCCTCCCTTCTCTTGGGACCGTGCCTGCAGGCACAAAATATGCGAAGCAATATTTTAATACCCTAAAACCTAGGTCCTAGACCCTAACCTGGCCGGGAAGACCGCGTCGAAGCTCTCCTTGATAAAACGGCCATCGGCCTTGATAAAACGGCCATTGGCCTTGCGATTTGCCATGTACCTTGACAATTAGCATTGATAAAATGGCCATTGGCCTTTGTAAACTTGATAAAATGGCCATTGAAGCGGCCGTCCGGGCTGGAAATGGCTTGGCCCGGCCGCTGATAATTCTTTAGACGGGGTCATATGAATCTGCCCATCCGTAGCCCAATCAGGAGACCTGGCCATTGGGCTGCCCCTCGGCAAAAAATCTTGATAACATCAAAGGGTCTGCCCTTTCGGCCTAGCGACAAACCTGTTCCGGCCGTTTTCCTTGGCAATCGCAAAATCGTTGAAGCCGTGGCCTGCGCTATGGCCCCCAACGCTCGCGACAAAATCGCAGAAGCCGCGCCCTGAGCGATGGCCCCTGACTGATCCGTCGCTGCCGCTTTGCGCTGCGCTTCCAACGCAGCCAGCGAGCGGACAACGGCTTGTTGCCAGCCTGTGCAGCCAGCAAACGGCCGTCAGCTCGTTGCCGACCTCTTGCTTGCCTTCGAAGCAGATCGCCCGCGCGTCGCATCCTTTCCCCGCGCGCGACTGCCCCAGAGCAAAGCTTTGGTCCAACCGTCGCAGCTGCGCCCTCAAGCGGAGAACGTATCTGCAACTCCTAGCGTTGAAATCGCTGCAGCCTTGGCCTCAACTATGGCCCATCGCTCAAAGTTGTTACAGCCGTCGGCCCCTCGCCGGCCTCAAGCAGACACGAAGAGCGTGTGTGGCTCCCAAGCGCGCGCAACTTTGGGTTCAAGCCAGTGCTGCAACTTTCACGCGGCAAACGCTTCTGCGACTCAGCTCGCTCCAGCTGCAGCGCTCGGCTAGCGCTAGCGAGGAAATCGCTGCAGCCTTCGCTTGAACTATCCTCCGCCGCTTGCTCGCGGCGAAATTGCCACAGCCAGCCGTCGACCCCTCGCCGGCCTGCGCGAGCCTCGCGCAGCTGCGACACACGCGCCCACTTCTCCTTTGGATGTGGTGTCTTTCGGCCAAGCAACGTGGCCGCCGCGCGCGACTCTAGGAGCTCAAGCCGTCGCAGATTGAGGATGCAAACTTCAAGCGTTTGCGCTTTTGCGCGATCAAGCGCTTCCCGTATCACTCGCCCTGCCGGGGCCCAAATTAAAACCCTAAACCCTAAAAGATTTGTCTCTGGGCGGTATTGGGGTGGGTTGAAGCAGCCGCCTCGGCGCGCCGCCCCGCGACCCTCTGGGTCGAGGCGCGCCGCTTCCGAGGGCACCCTAAACCCTAAACCCTAAACCCTAAACCCTAAACCCTAAACCCTAAACCCTAAACCCTAAACCCTAAACCCTAAACAGGCGAGCATGCCTCTGGCCATATACATGGGCATGCGAGCCGCCGGGCTCGAGGTCAAGCCGAGACGCCGTTGCAAATCTGAGGGCCTGCTAGGGTCAAGCCTAGCAGGACAACCGCTGTGCGGCTCTGCAAGTGGCACGACGACCCACACCCTCTGGCGCAGCCAGTATAGGATTACCCTAAACCGTGCACCATTTGCATGTGGGGGTGGTTTAGTGCACTGTTGATAACTTTTGCATACGGGTAATAGCGGGGACCTGCCCCGGCTGGGGGGGGGTACACGCCGCGCAAAAGGACTTTTTGTAGGTCGCTTCTTGCACTGCTGATAACTTTTGCATACGGGCAATAGCGGGGACCTGGCCCGGCTGGGGGGGGGTACACGCCAAGCACAAGGAGGAGCCTTGCAGGTCCTTTCTTGCACTGCTGATAACTTTTGCATACGGGTAATAGCGGGGACCTGCCCCGGCTGGAGGGGGGGGTACACGCCAAGCACAAGGAGCCTTGCAGACAACTTCAAGCGTGCTTGGCCCATGCATGTTTGGGCAGCCGGTCTTGGCGCCTTGGCAACTCCACGCTTTGCAGCATGACCCACGCCTGCGCAAGAAAAGGTTAGCAAAGCAAGCAGCTGGCGGCCACCTTGCAGACGCTGAGGATTATGTAGACGCCGTCTACATGGTACTTGCCGCCGCAGCCCACGCCAAGGCAAACGCAGCGTGCGACGCGCTCGTGTGGAACCCGCCCCATGGATCAGGTAGACGGCGTCTACGTGGTGCTTGGCGGCCTGCGCAAGCCTAACTCCATGCACTGTGTCGTCCGCCCGCCTTGTGGACGCTGAGGATTATGTAGACGCCGTCTACATGGTACTTGCCGCCGCAGCCAGCACCCATGCCAGCAGCGCGACCCACGCCTGCGCGTTTAGCGAGGCAGGCAGCTGGCAGCCCAGCTGCTTCAGACGGCGCCACGTTGGCTTGGAACCCGTTCAAGGGTTCCACCTCGAATGGAACCCTAAACCCTAAAAGTCTTTACCTTGGGTGGCTGGGCGGGCGAACTTGGCTACGCAAGGCGAGCGGCTTGGGGGATTTTATCCCCGAGCGAGCAACCACATCTGCACACCCTAAACCCTAAACCCTAAACCCTAAACCCTAAACCCTAAACCCTAAACCCTAAACTTTTAGTGGCTCGCGCCAATGTGCGCCAACACAGCAATTTTTTGAAACGGGCGCTTGGGGTTTGCGAACACTTCCTTTCCCAATAGATTTTGGCATTTTCGGGGAACTGGTGTTGAGCGCGGCGGCGGGGCGCGGCTGCGTCCCAACCTGAGCGCGCAACGCGCGCGGAGCTCAGACGTGCGGTTTTCACAAATGACTTGGGTCGGGCCCGAGGATATAACCGGTCTCTGTTCTCCGCTTTCGCGCTATAGACTTTGGAACTGAAATTGTTTGATTTTCATAAGGATGCAAACGCGATTTTAGTTGCCGCTGCGTTTGCAAAAGTTCGAAAACTGGCAGGTTTCGGGCTCAAGGCCAAAGCTTAAAGAGGCTTCGGCCCTAGAGGCTGAGCCTGCGTCTGAGGCTCGGGCGCGGGGCAAAGCCACGTCGCCGGCGAGCTCGAGCTCCTGCGCAGCGCTTAGCGCGAGCTCTGGCCGCCTGCCGCTTTTGAGGCGCCCGCCCGACAGTGCGAAGAGCGTCGAAGGCGAGGTCGGGCGAAGATCGCGCCTTGCGCCGAGCGGCTTTTGGCCGCGCGCGACCTAGAAGCTGAGTGAGGCACAGGCGCGCGGACAGACACCTCGGCGCGCGCAGAACAAAGTACGCTCGCAAGCGCGAACGAGGGCCGGCCGCGAACTTGCCGCCTTTTTTTTCCTCTCTGTTTCGCGCTGGGGTCACGGGGCTCACCTTAGAAGAAACGCGGCAGGCGCTCGCGCAATTGACGACGGGGTGGCAGTTTGGTCTCAGGACCCTTTGGACCACCCACGAATGTTTTCTGTTGTGGTTTCAGCAAGTTGCTACGCCGCTCCCTGGGGGTGGAGAAAACTAGATCGCGGCCGAGCTCCAAGCTGAGCGACTGAGGCGGAGGCGCGGTGTGGAGATTCCACAGCGTGGTCCAGGACGGGGAGCGGCCGGGGCGCGAGCTGCGAATGTACGCCAGCATGTCCTGGCCGCGCGGGGCGCGCTTGGGGCCGCGCAGACGAACCGAAACCGCAACGGGTCCCGCACGGCCAGGCGCTTCGCAGGCCAGCTGCTGTAGGCGCGGAACTTGGACGCCAGCTTTTGGTAGACGAGGCCATTGACCTCGTCGAGCTGGCGTCTGTCCTGGATCCTGCGGCGCCGGACCCAAAAAAGCGAGCGAAAGAACGGGCTTTTTGCGACCTAGCGGCCAGTGCAGCGACTTCCGCGAGGAAGCCCGCGGCGCGCGCCCCAAGGACGATCCTGGCTCCTGAGGGCAACGGTTCGCGCGGTTCAAGAGATTGTTTAGCGCCCTCGCCCGGCCTGCGGGGGCCCACACGCCGCCTCGACGGCCGACCGCGCGGCGCTTGAGAAAGCTTTTTGCCTTGCGAGCAAGAGAACAAAACACTGCTATCTAGCTTGGGCCGCGGCTGGCGAGCGGCTGCCATCTTAAGCTGAGGCGCCACCCGCTTGACGGCCTGGTCCCTCGTCTCGCGAATGCGCTCCCCCGCCGCCTTGGCCAAAACGCTGGACTTGAACTCCTGGCCGACGCGGCGAAGCAAAAGAAAAAGCCTGCGACCGCGGAAGAAACGATGGAAGAGCGCGCGCGCGGCTTGCGCTTCTCCTGCCCTGTCTGCGCGTCGCAGTTGTTCCGGAAGACCCCGCTGGCGAAGCGCCAATACTCCAGGGTGGGGAACTTCTTTGGAGCGTCGCAAGCCTGAAGCGCGCGAGGGAGAAGCGAGGCACGAAAGTGGAGGCTGAGCGCGCGGCGTGGTGCGCCAAGACGGCCTGCGCCAGCGCCGCGTAGAGGAGCTGGGCCTCTTCCCCAACCGGGCGGGCTCCTGCAAGGGCGCTTGCCCGCCGCGGGCTGGCGCGCGGCGCTTGCAGACAACGGTCCTCCCACAGCGTCCAGTGTGAAGCCGTCGAGGAGCAGATAGGCCGCCCGGTCGAAGAGGCCGCAAGCCTGCGCGAGTGTTTGGGCGCGGGCGCAAGCGTGGGCGGTGGCTTGCGCCTTGCCCCGGAGGTTCATGGTGCAGGCTCCGGCCAAGTACTCGACGTAGGCGTCGCCTAGGCTTGCAAGTCTGGATGGCAGGTAGCCTCTGGAAGTGCGAGTGTAACTTGAGCGGCGCAAACTATCGCCGTGGAAACCCCGCGCGCGTTCAAGGTGTGTTCCGCGTTTTTTTTTCGCAGTCGAGGCTTGTTGGCTGGCCGCGCTTTTGTCGCACTGCTTTGCACTTGTGCGCGAGTTTTCCTCAAGGCCCGCGGACTCACCAAGCGCAAAAGGAACGTGTAGAAAAGAGCGGCGCGCGCGCGCCAGATAGACCCCAGTGAGTCTCATTGCTAGAGAGAAGAAGCTCCTGAAGAAGCTTGCGAAGGGCCACGCGCAATGCCCAAGTATCTCTACATTGAGTTCTGCTCAAAAATGCAAACCCCATCCGTGCCAAGAAGTCTGCGTGGTTTATTTGCTTTTTTGCTTTGCGCTTATTTTACACATTTGGCGCAGACATATATTGCTCTGCAGTCAGTGCTAAGTGACTCAAGCTGCGCAGAAACTCGCAAGAGTTGCGCGGCCGAGCAGCGGCGCTCTTCGAAAGTGGCGCCCTGCGGGAAGGGCGTGGACTCCCTGGGAGCGCGCCCGAGCAAGTCCTGCGGGGGCGGGAAAAGCGAGGGCGCTCGAAACGGAGCGATCGATTTGCGTCCTTCTCCAGGGCCTCCAACATCGGCGTGCAGCTGGCGACGTCGTCCGCGGTCTCCGTGACCAGGCGCACGAGCGGCCAGTAGAAGGAGAAGAGCACGCCGTCGCCGTCCAAGTCCCCTCCTACGCGCAGACAGAATTGCGAGCGCGAGCTGCAGGCTAGCGGCTTGACTTGCGAGGCTGCGGGCTCCTGCCATGTCAGTGTTGCCAAACCCCTCCGCCGAGTACACGATGCAGTTCCTGGGAACTGCTGCGCCCGGCGGAGGGCGGACGGCTTCGAAGATTTGGACGTCGCGGACGCTGTAGCACGGGTAGCGCCACACCTGCAAGCGGCGATTGAAGAACAAGCGCGAGCCCAGGCAAGCGACAGCGTCGAGCCCTGAGCGCGCGGCCGCCACAAGCCCTGTCTGCACGACGCCATCCACGCACGACGACCTGGTGCGGGGCGAGGATGCTGGGCAGGTCCCCCTCCGCCGCCGCAGTCACACATCCAGAGGTCCCAGGCCTTGCGCGGAGCCAACTGCGACGAGCACTTGGCGCGCGCTGAGGCCGCGGCAACGTCAGGCCGCCCTTCAGCAAGTGCTGCTTGCGCGATTTGCGGTAACGGCCGAAACCTGGCAAGAAAAAGGTCGAGAGCCAAGACAAACCCAGAAGCCGCCTGGCCTGACTTCAGCGCGCCCCGAGCGCCCAGAGCGATCGGCTCAGGCCCGACGCGCTTTGTCCGCAGCAGCGGCTGCAGGGGCTCTCGGCCTCCTGAAGGCGCAACGGAAGCTCCGAGCGCTACTAGACAAAATTGCCGCATGAGAGCAAGAGGGCGCGACGCGCAGCCGAGCCGCGTTGTCGCGGGCGACTTCCAGGTGGATGTGCTTCCGGGCCACGCGCAGGCTCTGCCAGTCGGCGCCGGCCGAAGGGCTGGGCAGGAGTGGAGCTCGCTTGCAGTCAGCCGCTTCCTTCTCGCAGCGAAAGGCCTGGGGGAGGCAGGACGGGGGCGCGGCTTGTGACGCGAGCGCCAAAATGGAACGGACTGAGAGCCGCGCCCGCGCGGTCCACAGCCTGTCCTGCTTGTCCTTGAGGTCTCGGACAAGGGCCTGGCGCGGCAAGGAACAAGCCTCAAACGTGCGCCTTTGAGGCGCGCCTTGATGTCCTCCTCAATATCTGGCCGCTGCGCCAGGCGAGCCCGGAGGAGGAGCGCGACAAGCAGCTGTGGCGTCAAGCCTGGCAAAAGACAGCGGCGTTGCGCTTTAGGGTTGCCAGACGCAAATCCCTTATACCAGGTGCCCTTAAGCAGCTTGAGTCACTCAACAATACTTGACAAGGGAACTTTGAGCGCAAGCACTCCTTTTCAGCACACGGGGTAGAGCATCAAGGTAAGGAAAGGTCCTTCTTAGAAAGGGGGGGACCCCAAAAGGGAGAAAAGGGTTCACACCCCAAGAAGGCCTCAGGGGGTGAGGGCAGGCAAGCACCCCACCCGAACCCAGACTGAAAGGCAAGCCACATGGTGTGGCTCGCGTAGCCAATAAGCTACTTGGTATAGTAGGCATAGCCACTCACTCGTCCAACCTGGGTGGGTGGGTGGGAGAAAAATCTAAGGCCCTGAAATTGGAAGGAAAGGAAAGGTTTGAGCCTCAAGCTGCAACTCAACAGTTAAGGGCACCCGTATAACGCCGCGAGTGCAAGCACTAGCAATCCTTATACCAGGTGCCCTTAAGCAGCTTGAGTCACTCAACAATACTTGACAAGGGAACTTTGAGCGCAAGCACTCCTTTTCAGCACACGGGGTAGAGCATCAAGGTAAGGAAAGGTCCTTCTTAGAAAGGGGGGGACCCCAAAAGGGAGAAAAGGGTTCACACCCAGAAAAAGGGGGGTCCCCCAAGAAGGCCTCAGGGGGTGAGGGCAGGCAAGCACCCCATGTCAAGAACTCGCACGCACCCCCTGTAAACTGAGTGCTCGACCGTGTGAAGTGACCTGAGGCGGCACAAACGGATTGTCACGGAAAACACATACGTGTGAATAAAGGCATAAGAGGACGCTGTGTGCACTTCATGCGCAAGGAAAGAAACGGCACAAGAGCAAGTAAATTTTACAGCTGCAGCTCGCTCCAAAGACTATTCCAAATGCTTGGTGTAACGTGGGACTTCTGGGATTGAAAGGAAAGTAGTTGAGTCTCATTGCCTCGACTCGGGGCATCGGCAACATTCACCTCGGTAGGGACCCTATGGATCCATGTATCGAAGGTCATCCGTTGCTCAAGGCGTAGGAAGTGTTGGACAAGCTGGTCGGCCGCATGGTTGTCGCATGACATGCGAATGAGAGAATGAAGTGCAGCTTCGTTGTCCACATGAAAGAAAATGGCCGTGCCTGAGAGCAGGTCTGGCCAGAGGTGAAGTGCCACCAAAATGGGAAGGATCTCGAGGTGCAAAATGCAGTGAGATCCAAAGGTTGTAAGCACTGAAAGAGCCGGGGGCTCAAATGAAAAGTGAAAGCGGGGATGCCCAAAGAAGTCCACGAGGACGCCTCCTATGGAGGGCTTGGAAGCCTCCAAGGCACCATCTGTAAACAAATGCCAAACGAGGCGGTCCTTGCTGCTGACTGCTCTTGGCATGGAATTGACAAGAGACTGCAAACAGCGCTGTAAAATCCTCACAAGCGACGGCGGGGCGCGAGAGCCTGGTGCCAAGGCAGAAAGCTCATGCAGAGAAGAGAGGCATCGTGAATGGTATCGTCCCGATAATTGACCGTGCGCAAACTGCATGCGGCCCCTCAATCTGCGAGCCTCTTTGGGTGAAAGGGAATGGCTTGTCAAAAGCTCTTGCAAGCTAGAAGCCAGGAGATGGATTCGGGCCTCGGTGTTCGCCACTTCGAAGATCCCGGAAACTGCCCGCGTGAGGTTGAAGGCAACCCCAAGCGCCTGAAACACGGCTGCAAACGGTGGGTTTTTGGAGGGCTTGTCACTGACCTGGAAACCCAACAATGTGAACAAGGACTTGATCAGGTGCGTAGCAGCGTTGGCGAGCGGCTCGGGAACCACTGTCGGGAAATCGTCATAGAAGCAGGTCCAGGGCAGGCGAAAAAGGCGAGCGCCAAGCGCATGAATGGCTAAGCTAGTGCGCAAAAAGGCGTAAACCGAGGCTGAGCTGCCAAATGGCATAGTCAGCATACGGTAGCACCTCGGGCCATGCATGGGCTCGTACACGCAAATGAACGAGTGTGTTCGGTGCGCAGGCGCAATCGCCAGCTGACGGTATGCGTCCTGAAGGTCGAAGGCTCGTCCACGCCAGGGCACTTTATTGTAACTGCAACACCGCTTGAGCAAGGCAGCGATAAAATCAGTGTCATGCAGGACGACCTTGTTGGCGGAACCGACGGCAGAGTTCAAAAGATTGAACGTAAAGTCGTCAATAGGCCTGCATTTGTCAGACTGCAAAACATAGAAACGCGGGCTGATGACGGAAGTGCTTGGCACGTCCGGGGCCAAAAAGGGGCCATCTAGCCAGCCCTGCTGCAATTCCGCAAGTGTAGTGTCAAAAAGTGTCTGGTCAGCTACTGGATCATCTGTAGGCTGACAACGGGCCAAGGCGCGGGCCTGCAACGCTGGGGCCATGCGCTCTAAGGAGGCAACATCCACTGCAGGTGGCTGTGGATGCCTGGGCAGGAAGCCATCCAAACAATGGAAAACCGGCAGCTAGCTCGTCAGCGATGGCAGTGTCCTGATAACCAACGGTCTGCAGGACGTGCTTGAGCAGCAAAGTGCGCTTCTTGGCGTTGATGCGCGCAACATGGGCATCGCACGAGGCGAGCAACTGCTTCTGACGCGGAGCAAACTCTTCGGCCAGCTGAAGCAAGGATCTGAGCCTTTCTGCCCAAAAGGACAGGGCATCATGCGTGGGACATGTTGCAACGAAGTCGACGGCCTCTTCCAGAAATCGGCCGAGAGGGGGCAACATGTTGGCTGGGTGCAGCACTCCACTCATAGAATGCATGTGCTGCACAGGGTCCTTAGGGCATGCAACCCAAAACTGATCTGGAGCAGCTTCTGGCGGGTGCAAAGGCAACACGGAGCCTTTTGGCCAAGGGCCGGCCGGTAGCCGCTTGCCGCGAAGCCATGCTGCGTCGAAAAGGCTTCGCGGGAACAACTGCAAATCAAAGGGAGACGGTAAATTTGGAAACACCCACGAACGAGGCTGAAACTTCACTGCAGCTCGAAGGAATAATGCATCATCCCTCCAGTGTGGCAGCGCCTGGCCTAGAACCATCGGCCGGGGGCGGCTGTGCGGAGGCAAGGAGTCCCTCAAACATAGGCAAATGGCTTGGCAAAAGGGAAGTGGGTAAGCGGCTTCCTCGGCGGTATGAATGCCGCAGGAATCTTTCCACGGGGCATGGGAATGGTTGCCGTCACACGTGCGGCAAAGATTTTGCAACCAGGTGGGAGTACCCTTCAGGACAGTGCGCTTGCGGCGAGCACCCCCATAAGCGCAAAAGTGGACCTCGGTCTGCGAATGCTCTGGGAGTGCGCTCATCATGGAAGTGTCCCACATATAACTGCGAGCAGGGTTCTCGATAAGCCATGGTATGCCGTGCTGGCTGCACATGCCAGCGACAGCGGCCGCGAACGCATAAAGGCTGTTGGCACTGGTCACCCTAGCGAGGTCCTGGCCTTGAAGTGAAGGCAAACCGTCTGGATGCTGGCCCGAACGGAGCGGGCGCGCAATGCGTTTCCCATTGCTGTAGGCTGGAATATCCCTCGCGCGGGAAGCAGTGCCGCACGGGGGTGCAAGCACCACCAGGGCCGGCAGCAAGCACCGGAGTGTGCTGAGCAGCAACTGTTGGGCGCCAGGCTCGCGCAGGTCCAACTGCAGAACATGCCACCGCTTTGCTGGTACATGATCCACTGCTACTGACTGAAAACCCATGGAGACGGCTGTGGAAGAAAAGTTGCACGAACCTGCAAAGATCTCGACCACACAGGGTGCGCGGCCCTCAGGGCTGCGGGCAGGTGTGCAAACAGAGGGACTGGCCGAGGAAGCGAGATCCTCGGAAAGGCCGGAGGCTGAAGGAAAGGCACGGTCACTGGCAGGGCAAGGCCCGGTTAAAGGCCGGGCACAGGGTGCTGGGGTCTGTGTGCCCGAAATATGACCGTGAAAGGAAACTGTGACTGGAGGAACGGCGGGGTGCACAGGGGCACACCCGCCAGGCACAGGGGCCGAGGGAAATGCACCCGCAAGGGGAGCACTGGGCCGCACAGGGCCAGACCCAGAAGGCACAGGGGCCTTGGGAAGAGCTTCTCGGGGAGAAGCGCTGGGCCGCACAGGGGCAGGCCCAGCAGGCACAGGGGCCTTGGGAAGGGGAGAAGCGCAGCACAGGGCGAACCCAGCAGGCACAGGGGCCTGGGAATCCTCACTAGGTGAGGTGGCAGGATGCACAGGGGCATGCCTGCACGGCGTGGGAGCCGGGTCGTTTGTAAAAGGAAAAGAGGAAGCGGCTGGCTGATTTGGGAAAGAAAAGGATGGTGGTGGCAAAAAGGGCACTGCAGCGGAACAGCCGAAACTGACTGACCCACCGCTGGCCATAGCATTAGCGGAATTGGCCGGCTCGTGCTCGGGTCACAGGACTGTGCACAAGGTATAGGGGTGAGACCCAAAGCACTTCATGCACTGATGCTTCAATTGGCACGGCTTCTTCTGGCATGGCCGCTCCATGTTGTAGTTCCAGCAGAGCAACTCTCCCTGCAAGTTGCGGCCTTTCAACCCTTTTCCTTGCAAGGGCGCCGGGAAACTGGGCTGAGCCTTGCCGCGGCCCTTGGGCTTGGCGGGGGACTTGCCACGCCCTTTGGGTGAACCCTTGGGAGGTCCTGGCCGATTGACTCGCTCAGGGACGGTGCGCGAGGGCCGAGGGAGCAGCTGCATCGCAACGGGCGGAGTGAGCATGAGCTCTTGGATGGCTCGGTCCACAGGGAAATCATGATCACTTGGCAGGGAGGCACCCACCTTGTGGGATACCCCCATCCACAGCTCCTTGTCTGCCGCCGTGAGCTGCTCCAAAGCAACTGGCGTGAAGCCTTGTGGAGGCTGTTGTGTAAGAGTATTGAGGAGGTAAGTGTGCCACTTCTGCAAGGCGTCGAAGGTGGCGATGCCGGCGATTTCAGCCGCTGCGGCGCGTCTGGACATGGCTTGCTGGACTCGCAGGCCGTCCGAAACGTTGGCATGGCGCGAGGCCTGACCCTCCTTCAAGGAAAGCTTGCCATCCTGGCTTTGCATGACTTGGAGCTCCTTATTGCACGAGCGAGCCGACAGCTCTTGCTCGCGGCTGGTGCACTTGTGAAACGGCACCCAACGCACGGAGCGGGCCTCCAACATGGCGCTGAAGGCGTCCACCAACTCGTAGGACGGTTCTTGATGGCGTGTAAGGTCAATGCCAGGAAGCTTCTCTCGAAGCTTGGTGAGGCGTGCCTCCCGTTCTACTGGCGGGAGCTTCCTCACCACATCGGCCGCTGAGCTTGCGCGGGCCACTTCCTCTTTGAGGGAGGCAATGATCAAGGTGTGTGCAGTGAAAAGCAAGCGCCGAAGCGCGATTTCCTGGCCGAGTGGTACCGAGAGACTGCCAAGCGTCTCGCTGGCCCAAGCTCGCAGCGAGGTCTCATCTGTGGTGCCTGGGGTACCCGCCGCAAAGCCCAGCTGGGCCAATGAGGCGATGCCCTTGTCGCTAAGGGCCTGCACCACTTCTTCTACGAGACCCACCTGTTGGGCACGGCTGTCAAACTCGGACTTGCTATCAAGCAAGCTCATGGCAACTATGAAATTTAGCTCGCCGAAGGAGCTCCTCGAGGAATTCCGGCTTCACGGCGATCCTGAGCCAGGGAAGCGAGCTTTGGGAAACGCGGGTGGTTCTAAGAAGGGCGCGTGGTCGCGTTGCCATGGGCGGCGTGCGCCTCACGGTTTCGGTCCTCGACAGGGCGGCGCCGCTGGAAGAGCGGTGGGCAAAGATCCGCGCCTTCCGCGAGTTGGCCCAGTCAACGGCGCAGACCTCGGCATCAGTACGCGCGAGGGCGGGCGGCGACGGGCACGGGGCGCTTCAAGGCGCTGGCCGTGGCGGTGTTGCCGTTCAA
Source organism: Effrenium voratum (assembly GCA_963377175.1). Lineage (NCBI taxonomy): Eukaryota > Dinophyceae > Suessiales > Symbiodiniaceae > Effrenium > Effrenium voratum. Next base: position 57,887 of record CAUJNA010001364.1, on the reverse strand, counting down.
CGCGTGAGCAACCCTGTTGCGGTCCTGCGGCAGGGGGGCGGCCGCGGGCCAAAGGCGCGCCGCGAAGTCCTTCCGCAGAGTTGCCCAGTTGCAACTGCGGGTCAGCCTAAGCCAGCGAAGGCATCGCGGGCGCGACAGCGCGCGCGTGGCGCAATTTCTAAGGCGCGGGCTCGCGGTAACGCCTCCGGACCTGAGCAGCACTTGGCTCGGGGCGGCCTGCCAAAAGTTCGAAGCCAAGGGCTCCGCCTTCTCCACGTCCCCGCCCGTCCTGAAAAGACACGGCGCCTTGTGAGTTCGCTCGTGGCTTTCTATTTGCAGCCCAGGCGCCTTGCCGCCCTGTGCACTGCGGCGCTCAACGCGGCCAAGTCCTCCCGCGCCGCGTTGCGGCAGGGAGCCTTGGCGCGAGTGCGACAGAGACGCGGCCGAAGCAGGCGAGGCCGCGGCGGAAGAAAGCTTCTGCGCAGCCTTGACAGCCGCAGCGCCACGGCTACAAGAACAGCGCAGACGCAAAAAGCGCACATGAGGGCCCGGCGGCTGGGAGAGAGAGGGGCCGCCACAGGAGCGGTGCCTTGGCGCGACAAGGCGCGTGTTGCACGAGAGAGCCCTCCAGGCGCACGGCAATCGGCTTCTCGCCCGCCGGCGCCTGCGGCAGACCACGAACGCCCGAGCAAACTCTGAGCGGCGGGCGCGCTGAGAGCCGTGCGACGACACGCGCCCGGCGGGACGCCTGTGGCACGCGAACGGCGGCTGCAAACGTGCCGCAGGCCGGAAAGCGCCTTCTTCCCATCGCTCGCCTGCAGCGGCAAGCGGCTCTTGTTGCGACCCAGCAAAGAACTAAGCCCTGAGCCTGCTTTGGGCGCCCGCCTGAGGAGGGCCGCTTCCACCTGAAACAAGCAAGCAGCACGCTAGCGAGCGCAAACCAAGCCGCCCAAGGGCCCAGCCGAGCAAAAGCGCCGCGATGCGGCGCCGGTGCTGGCGGAGTGGCAAAGCTCCGCGGGTCCTGGGAGGACGTGTCGCCGCGCTTTGCGGCGGCGGCTGGGCGTGAAAGTGAGGCCAGGGCGAAGAAGGGCGCTCCGAAGCCGTTCACCTTGCAAAGCGCAAGGCGCCGCGCGGCGAAGCGCGCAGGCTGAGGCGGCGGCCCAAGTCGTGCGCCACGGGCGCCGCCTGGACGTGGAGTTCTTGCTCGTCCAGGCGGGGCGCTCCACCTGCAAGAGAGCGCGGCGCGCTTGAGCAAGACAGAGTTGCGGGCTGGGGGCAAAGGCCCGCGCGCCCCTCTGGAGGTAGTGCAGGAATCCCTCAACCTGACAGTCGCGGACCTTAATTGCTAGCCCGGGGGAAAGCCGTGCGTGGGCCGCCCTGCCTCCCCCAAATCTCCGCCGTTGGCCTTGGCACTTTCGGGCTGCGCAGTTCTCCTACACGGCTTCGAAGACTCGGCTCCCGCGCCACGAACTCCGCCTTGCTCGTGGCCTTAGAAGAAACAATTCTTGCTCGCGACTGAGCGCAGCGCGTGAGGCCCGCGCCCATGTCTCAAGGATGACCTTGGACTGCGTGGCATCCGGCCACATCAGAATGAGGTCCTCAGACAGGGTAGGAGAGTTGAAAGCGTCTACGATTTCCAGGCCTCGTCGCTCAAGTCCTCCCACGCCTTTCCCTTCAAAGAGAACATGGCGAGAAAAGGTAGACGCGATCGGGGTGTCTTGAGAGCTAGTTGCTGAAGCGGCAGCGCGCGGCGCAGATTTGCAAGGTCGCGGCAAAACGCGGCAACTTGCCGCGAGTCTCGCCCACTTACAAAGCAGCTGTAGAATGTGTAGCGCTCACCCTCCTTGCAATAATTGCTGCTGTAAGTTGCGAGACTCGCGGCGGGCGAACGGCCGTGACACTTTGCTGCGGCGCGCAGCCGGCCGAGGCTGCGGCAAGTCACAGATTGACCCAGGCTGCGCGCCTGGCCGGAGTTAAGGGCCGAAGCTAAAACGACTTGGACTTCGCAAAGCTAGGCGCCCGCTTCTCAAGCAGCGAAATCAATGAGACCCGTCGCCGGAAACGAAGCCGCGAAGGCCGCCCGCCTGAACTTGCCGGGCGGCGCGGCCAACTCCGCCCGGGCCCTCGCCTGCGTGGAGCTGCTTTGAATTGAGAGACCCTCGCCCCGTCGCCCGAAAAAGCCTGCGTCGACCGAGGCCGCGGCGCGGGAACTGAACTTGGGGGCGTGCGCCTGGCCGATTGTTTTGCCCGGGAATGGCGTCGCCTGCCGCAAAAAGAAAAAGCGGGGCTCCCTGCTCTCGAAGTCAAAGTCGACGCCGCGCCAAGGCCTCGCGCAAGTCGCAAGATCGAAGGGCTCTCGCTTGTCGGAAACCAAAAAAGCATTTTCTGCTTTGCAGAACGCGTCGACAACATCACGGCTCGGCCGACCGAGGCCGCGGCGAGTTGCAGCTTGACCTCGGAGCGCAGACTCGCTGCGAGACGCGAGCCGCCGCCCACCTGAAGATCTTGGGCAGCTCCGCCAAGGCCGCGCCTGCTTGGAGCAAACTTTCGATCTGAGAAAGGCGCCCTCAGCCGCCACGCACGTTCAGTCTGCGCGCCTGGCCGGGGCAGAGGGGAGGCGTACGAGCCAGCCCCGCGTTGTTTCAACCGAGGAGGCGACGGGCGCCGGACAAGCTCCCCAACGGGCTCCCCGACAGGCTTCCGACAACTTCGTTAGAGGGGCTCTAGCTTAGTTGCAGAGTTGAGCCCGAGCATCCTATAGTTGAAGCTGTTAGGCCCCGACAACAGCGTTGTATTTGCTTGTGTTTTGCGTCGGTTGTTTGGCAACTACGTTTTCCTTACAGAACGAGCGCCCGACCCAGCGGAATGCGTGTTCCAACCCTGCCCTGCCAGTTTCAAAGAGGACGCCCTCTGCTGGATAGAAAGCGAACAAGTGTCAGGTCTGTTTGACAGGAGTTCCAACGCCGCGCCTGCTAATTTGTATATAGCAATCAATTTTCTTCAAGGACTTTCCTGGCGTTCCCTTAATGTCGACATTGCATCCGCCGTTATCCACTTCTTTTATGACTTTATCGCACTCAAGTACAGGAAATCTTATATTAGGATAATTCATCCCTGGCACATCTTCGTGTCTCACATCTCATAACTTTTAGGCGACAACTCTAAGTCTGTGTTTTTAAAGACTATCCTATTACTTCCTTTTTCTTTCTTGATTGCAGCTTTCATGCTTTTATTAACATTACCTATCTGATCTGGCACACTTCTTTTAATGTTGGGTGATCTTCGTTTTAACGCGCTTTTCCTTGGTCCAACTTTTGAGGGGAATCCTATTTTCTCTCAACATTTGCTTTGTTTCTTGCGTCCAGAAGTTTACGTCTTGCTATTTCCTGCATTTGGGATCGTTTCCGTAAAAATTTCTATACGTTTACAGTTGGAAATCTTTGCTAGGCAATCAATGATCTTTGCCACGTCATCTATTTCTCTTATTGGAAGTCTTGTGCGGGGGCATTGCGCGCGTGCTGTAGGCTTAGAAAGTGACACAAGAGCTTATTTTACAGGGGTTGCAATCTCGATCTCCTTCCCAACTGGTGCAAAAATGTTTTGCTTTTTGCCCAGGGCTCCTCTGGCATTTCTTGGCACGACTCCAGCATTCTCTCAGAGCCCCCCAAAAACGCCTTCGATATTCCCCCAGTGTTTTGCTTAAAATTCCCCAGTACTCGCACTTAGCGTTCCCCTAGCAGCCCCTTGTGGTGCAATTTTGTTAAGGGCGCCCTCTATTGCAGGGGTGTTGGACCCTGCGACTCAAGGGGGGGAAGTCTTGGAACAATAAGAGTCTAAGCCAGAACAGCCTGCCCCCAGAATAAGGCCCCGCGCTGCGAGTGTGGTGCAAACACGCTCAAAATTGTCCGGGATCCGAACTTGCGCCTGGTGCATCACAGGTGTAGGCGGCGTTACGCCGTCTACATTAGCACCGGATCCCAGCGAGCAGAAGGACCGAACAAAACAAAAGCAGAACGTGTTCTCAGGGTCTCCGATCCTAGATTCGGACCTGTTGGACCACACTCCCGGTTGAGCCGACACTTCCCTTCTTCTCTTTCTCCCTTCCCTCTTTCCCCTTTGTTTTTCTTTTGGCTGCCCGCCAAGACCTCGCGCTAAGCAGGCATCCAGGTTAGATGAACGCGTTCGATCCGGTCGGCCACGCTTTCCCGCCACAGGGCAGGAAGAGAGCGCGCCCCCCGGAATCGGCGCGAACACCCAACGCAGGAATGGTTGCTCAGCGCAATGGATACTCAGCCAGGCACGCCAGGGCGGAACGCGGTGCAACCCGCGCCCGTACCCTCGGCGTCCTGACCTACCCCCACATGTTGCTGGCCGCCACCGCAGTGGCTTTTTCACCTCCGGCGACCGCCTGCGTCGCCCCGTGATGCACCTTCGGCACCAGCCACCGGAGGTATAGCCATTCATTATCACGAGGATGGCTCCCCGGTCCAGATTGTGGCCTGGACAGCCGTATACCTGGGCGCGGACGTTTGCTTGCTTGTTCGCTCGTTTGTTTGCCAAGCGTTTGTTTGTTAGTTTGTTTGTTCGTTCGCTCCCCCGTTTGCTCGTTTGAGGCTTTGTTTGTTTGTCTGCGTTGTCTTGTTCTGCTCTGTTGCGTTGAACTGCTTTCTGTCCTGCTCTGCCTCGCTCTGCCTTGTTCTAGTTCGTTCGGTCTGACGCGCTGCGCTTTGCCACGTTTTCTCTTGTCTCGCTTAGCTTTGCCGCGCAGCAGTGTTATGGCTCGTTGAATTTTGTTTTTTGATTGTTTGTTTGTTTGCTTGTTTGCTCGCTTGCTTGCTTGCTCGCTTGCTCGCTCGCTTGCTTGCTTGCCTTGCTTGTTTGTTTGTTTGTTTGTTTGTTCGTTCGTTCGTTCTTTTTTTTGGTTGTGTTTTGTTTTGTTTTGTTTTGCTTTGTGTTGTTTTGCGTTGCGTTGTCTTGTTTTGTTTTGTGCTGTTTGCGTCGTTTTGTTTTGCGCTGTTTTGTGTTGCGCGGTGTTGTTTCGTGTTGGTTTGTTTTGTTTTGTCTTGTTTTGTTTGTGTTGTTTTGTGTCGCATTGTGTTGTTTTGTCTTGTTGTGTTGGTTGTTTGCGTTGTTTTGCATTGCTTTGCTTTGTTTTGTTTTGTGTTGCGTTGTGTCGCGTTGCGTTGTTTTGTTTTGTTTTATGTTCTGATTTGTTTTGTTTTGTTGTTTTGTTTTTAGTTTTTTTTGGTTTGTTTGTTTGTTTGTTTGTTTGTCTAAAGCCCTCCAACGTTTCAGGATTGCGGGAAGCGGACCGTTGCTTAAGGGGGTCAGACCCAGTTTTCTTTTGCCGCCCGAGCCAGTCAAGGCCCAGGCCCCAGTAGCGACCTCGGCCGGCCGAAAAAAAGAAATTGATTGTTTGTTTGTTTGTTTGTTTGTTTGCCTAAATCCCTCTGTTCTGCTCTGTTGCGTTGAATTGCTTTCTGTCCTGCTCTGCTTCGCTTTGCCTTGTTCTAGTTCGTTCGGTCTGACGCGCCGTGCTTTACCACGTTTTCTCTTGTCTCGCTTAGTTCTGTCGCGCAGTGTTTTGGCTTGTTAAATTTTGTTGTTTGTTTCTTTGCTTGCTTGCTTGTATTGTTTTGCTTTGTTTTGTTTCGTGTTGCTTTGTGTTGTGTTGCGTTGTGTTGTTTTGTGTTTTTTTGTTTTGTGTTGTTTTGTGTTCTGTTGTGTTGCGTTGCTTTGTGTTGTTTTGTGGTGTTTTGTGCTGCGTTGTGTTGTTTTGTGTTGGTTTGTGTTTTCTTGTTTTGTGTCGTTTTGCGTCGGTTTGTGTTTTTGCGTTGTTTTGTGTTGTGTTGCGTTGTATTGTGTTATTTTGTGTTGTTTTATTTTGTTTTGCGTTGTTTGCGTTGTGTTGTGTGGCGTTGTTTTGTTTTGTTTTGTTTTGTGTCGCGTTGTGTTGCGTTGTGTTGTTTTGTGTTGCTTTGTTTTGTTTGTTGTTTGATTGATTGTTTGTTTGTTTGTTTGTTTGTGTTTTTTTGTTTGTCTAAAGCCCTCCAACGCTTTTAGGATTACGGAAAGGGGACCGTTGCTTACTAGGGGGTCAGACCACACCCAGTTTTCTTTTGCCGCCCGAGCCAGTCAAGGCCCAGGCCCCAGTAGCGACCTCGGCCGGCCGAAAAATAGAAGTTGTTTGTTTGTTCGCGCGTTTCTTCGTTTGTCTAAAACCCTCCAATGCTTTTTGAATTGGGGGAGGGGGGGGCGCGGGGCCGTTGCTTTGAGGGGGGCCCAGATTCAATTTTCTTCTCCCGTGCGAGCCAGCAAAGGCCCAGGCCCCAAAAGCGACCTCGGCCGGCCGAAATTTTGTAAAACGGTTTGGGCGCTTTGGTTGCGTTCTTCCCCCTACCGGCTCTCCATGTTTTTTGAATGCCCCGCAAGGGCGGATCCACAAAAGCCGCGCCCAAACCGTTTTCAGTGGAACCCGAAGGCCTAGACAGCCCCGACGTCAAGGCCCCTGGCCCCCATAGCGACCTCGGGCAACAAGGCAAGCCCCTTGCAAGGAAAAGTTTGCGGCCCAAAATAGGTAAAAAGACAACCCTGTGCCCAAGGGGCCCTTTTTGCAAGTTCTCCCGGGGGCCCAAAAAAAAAATAGGGGCCTCATTTCCCCCCCAACTTCGCGCTCGCAGCCCGCTATGAAAGTCTGAGAGCGGGGCCCTTTGGCAACCTCGGACGAAAAAGGCGAGCCCGTCTCAATGGAAAAAAGAGCTTGTTTGCGCACGCGCATGTTTGCGGCCCAAACTGCGAAAATTAGACGACCGCGCGCCCCAGGGGCCCTTTTTGCAAGTTCTCCTGGGGGCCAAAAAAAAAAAGGGGGGCCCCAGTTTCCCCCCCAGCTTCGCGCTCGCAGCCCGCTGTGAAAGTCTGAAGAGCGGCGCCCTTTGGCAACCTCGGACGAAAAAGGCGAGCCCGTCTCAATGGAAAAAAGAGCTTGTTTGCGCACGCACATGTTTGCGGCCCAAACTGCGAAAATTAGACGACCGCGCGCCCCAGGGGCCCTTTTTGCAAGTTCTCCTGGGGGCCAAAAAAAAAGGGGGGCCTCAGTTTCCCCCCCAGCTTCGCACTCGCAGCCCGCTGTCAAAGTCTGAGAGCGGGGCCCTTTGGCAACCTCGGACGAAAAGGCGCGCACATGTTCGCGGCCAAACTGTGAAAATTAGACAGCCGCGCGCCCAAAGGGCTCCCCTTGCAAGTGCTCCCGGGGGCCAAAAAAAAACTTAGTGGCCTCAATTTTCCCCCCAAGCCCACACTCGCAGCCCGTTGTGAAAGTCTGAGGACCGGGCCCCTTGGCAACCTTGGGCGAAAAGGCAAGTCAAGCCCTTCTCAATGGAAAAAAAAAGCTCGTTCGCGCGTGCAATTGTTTGTGGCCCACGCTGTGAAAACTAGACAACCGCGCGCCCCAGGGGCTCCCCTTGCAAGTTCTCCCGGGGGCCAAAAAAATAGGGGCCGCAATTTTCCCTCAAGTTCGCACTCGCGGCCTGCTGCGAAAGTCTGCGGTCTGGCCCGCGGCAACCTCGAGGGAAAAAAGCGCTTGTTCGCGCTCGACCAACCAAGGAAAAACAACACTCTGTTCAACTCTTTTCGCGCTTGCGAATCACCTCGGCGTCTGCAGAAGTGATTCGCCCTTGCGCTCTACTGTAAAAATCGAGCGACCCCTGCTGTCGGCTGCCTCTGGTGCCTGTTCAGTTGCGGCTTCCTCCAGGCGGAGACGCGAAGTTGCCTTTACTGCAACGGGATCGACGCAGAGTTCTTGAAGGCGCGCGACACGCCGACGCAGGGCGTCCCGCAAGTCTGCGTCTTTGGCATTCGGGCCTGGTGCTGGGCGTCCTTCAAGGGAGTTGCGCAGGCGGTCGACTGCCATCTCTTCTGACTCGATCGCGCCGAGACGCGCAGTGCTTGGAGGCGCGGTTGCTTCGGCTCGGCCTATGTGGCTCGCGTTGCGCCTGGCAAATGCGAGGGCAGAAGGGGCGTCGACCTTCCAGGTCGGCGCGGGCATGCTTCAGCGTGTCCACGGCGCGCCCTGCGCCGTCAAGCGCTGCCCGCAACAGGCCTCGTTCAGATGGCGACCCTTCTGCGGCGGCTCTGTGACCGCGCGAGCCCCGGCCGCGCGCTGCCGCGCTTTGCTCAACTGCTTTCGCGCCGGTTGGATTGTAGGGAGAAAGCTGCCTGCGTTGGGAGATGCGCTCGGGGACCTGCCTGAGTGGAGCCTCCAATGTTGCGCAGACATTCAGCAAGAGCCCCGCGTGGACTTGGCGACGTCTCCCTCCTGGGCATTGGGCTCCTTTCCGCGAACAATATTCAGGAGCGCGCGCGCTGCATTGCAAAGATGTTCAACTAGCCGTGTGTAGGCGGACCAAGAAAGTGGAGAACGTATCCCCACGCTTGAACCTTTGTGGGACCAGTGACAAAGGCCTGAGTTTGGTTTATGTTGCACTTTACTTCCAGTCAGACATTCCCTCATTTTCTTGCGTTTTCAATGCTCGAGCAAAAGGAAATGTGTAACGCGGGCACCCATGATCTGGCAGCAGGTCTCACGCATGAGTCGCTGCTCCGCCAGCCCTTTTTCCACTTGCCAACGACGCCCGTTCCCAAACCATGTCTCTAGCCTGGTAGAAGGCGATGATTGCCCGGGGATTTCCTGTGGGAGGCAAGTCATTCCCAACCTCTGAAACGCATAGGCGCCTAGCGCGCAGGGTCTTGGCAGTAAGAGATGGGCTACTATGTTCTCTGCTCTCGCGCTGGTAAACTGAGTCGAAGAACTCTTGAACCAGGCGAGATGGCAGAACAAAGCGGCCCACTTTTGCGCCCAAGCCTCCATCTGGCCTTGGAAGAAACCTAGGAAGCCAAGGACGCTCTAAACAGTAAGGGAAAACAGACAACAAAGGAGACCGCGCCCCGCCACGCCCGGACGAGTGAATCAAGGAGACAACAACGCGAGCAAAACTGCGGAAACTCTGGAGATGACCGGTTGGCCCCCCCCCACCGTGGAGTTTGAAGAACATTGGGAAACTGACCCACTTTGAGGACCCGATACCGCGCGCAGCGCGACAGCTACAGCCGAAGCGTCGCCATAGTCTCGCGGCACCCGCGAAAGACTTCCCCTGAGGTATTGGCCCACCCATCGGCGTCCACGCCAAAGCTGGGCCTTGATCTAGTGGTGATTTGTGGGACACCTCTCGAGAACTTTCAAGATGTGAGACGATGAAGGAAGTCAGATCTTGCGTTTGAAGTTGCGAGCGATGTGTGTTGGGGGAGCCGTTCTGGGGTTGGGTTTGCGCCTGCAGTGGAAGGTTGCGCCGGCGGTTTTAAGAGCAGCGGTTTGTGCCCCTGCAGACTACAACCCAAGGCACTCGCTCGACCCTTCACTTCCTTCCGAAACCCATTGCTCCAGATTCTTTTCGAGCTACGGCGGTTTTTTTGGGGTGTTCTGGCGCCAAGGGTTGGTTCAGACCCCAGCCGAAACCATATGACGCACGCAACGTCTCATACGACGTGCCCTGGAAGTAGAAGAAGTAGTACTCCGACTCCGGGCCAGTTTAACCTGTTTTTTTGTTTGCCCCTTCAACCCTTCAGCCCCGACAGAACAAAACTTGACAGCCGCGCCCGGTGGGTCGAAGCCGGTCTTCCGAGCAGGCTTCGACATGGTTGGCGGACGGGGGCAAGGAGAGGAAAAAGCTGCGGCGAACGCACGAGCTCAACTCAACGACCCTTGTAGTTACAAAAGCTCTTAATCTTGCCCGGAAAGAAACATGAACTCCCAAACCCTTTTGAGCAGTTGAACCCTGAGCCGCTGAGCTCTCTTGAGCCCCCCAACCGTGAGCCAGTGACTTTAAACCCCTGAGCCCTGGACCCTGAAACTCTGCCTCGCAAGCTCCGCACCCCTGCGCCTGAAACCTTGAAACCCCTGAACACGCTTCAACTCCTGAACATTGAGCCCTTGAAACCCTGAGCCAAGTAGATCCTGTCAAACTCTCAAACCCTCAAGCCCTTGACCCTCGAACTCGCAACTGTCAAGTCTTCAACCCCTCAAACTCGCCAAACCCTTTCTCCAAACCTTGGACCCTCGAACTCAAAGACTCCTGAGCCAAGTCTCAGACACGAAGCCCTCGGACCGTGCAACTCTTAAACCCATTGGACCCCTCAAACCTTCAAACTCCCTTGGGCCTTCAAACCTTAAACTCAAGCTGCTTGCCCTTTCGACTTCGACCGCAACAACAACATAAACCCCGAACCGTTCTTGTTTTTCGCCCCTTCAACCCTTCCTCCCCGACAAGAAAAATAACTCAACGCAGCGACCCCCAAGGTTGCACCTTTTTTCATTCCCAATGGGTCTCTCGCCCGCCTCGGGTCAACACTTCGGTGACCTCGAGGCCCACTGTCTCCCAGGCGACCCCCGGCGGGGGACGTCTTCGCGTCCCGCTCACCGAGAGGCCCCTAATTTGCAGCTCATTCGCCCGCGCGAAAGGCAGGAACCTCCTCCCCTCCGCCTGCAAAGCCGCCTTCGCGGCTTTGACCTTCTCGCGCGCCTCGCGACGGGCCGCCTTCTCCGCCACCGTCATCCCGTGCTTTCCCGACGGCTCCGTCGCCTGCAACGAAAGGCTGCCTGCTAACACAAACCATCATTGTTGGGAACGTGGCCCCTAGCAACAAACACATTTCTTTACCGAAAGCGTTTCCATTTTTCAGGGAGGGCGTGCGTCGTTCGGGGGAAGAGTTTGAAACGGGCCCGCGCGCCTTGTACGCGGCCTCCGCCGCCGCCAGGCCCTGCTCCGCCAGCCGCACAGGCGCCGCCGGGTTCCGCGGCTTGTCAAAGCCAGTCTTGCGAACGGGAGTCGACGTTGTGGTGAAGAACTAAAGAAAAGCCGCGGCGAAGAAACGGACCCTCACAAACCCTCAAACCCTTAACCATCGGGCCCTCAAACCCTGAAACCCCCGGACCCTCGAACTCAAAACCCCTGGACTCTCAAGTCGTCAGAACCTCAAACCCTTCAACGCTTGGACTCTCAAACACTCGAACTCCCAAACTCTCAAACTGTCAAACCCTCAAACCCTTGACCTCAAACTTTCAACTGTCAAGTCTTCGACCCCTCAAACTCTGTCAGACAGCTTCCAACTATTAAACCCTTGCACCCCTCAAACCTTCAAACTCCCTTCACCCTCAAACCTCAAACTCAAACTCTCGGGCAGCCCCCAACCCTCGAACCTTGGACCCTTGAACCCACAACCTCTTGGGCTGTCTCCAGAAGTTCGGAAGTGGTAGCTCAATCCCTTCGCAACTCCTCCTCCTCCGCAAATTCGCTTAGTCGCGGCCCTCCTGTTCCTCTGCGGGCTTTGCAACTTTTCCCCAAAGGCTCTTGAAGCGCGAAGTTGCTAGCAGCTGAAACCCTTGGCAACTCCTCCTCCTCCGCGAATAGCTCGCTTTGTCGCAGCCGAATCCTCCTCCGCCGGTTCTCGGGTCGGTCGCCCAGCCTACTCCTGTTCTTTTGCGCTTTGTCGCAGCCGAATCCTCCTCCGCCGGTTCTCGGGTCGGTCGCCCAGCCTAAAGCTCGGGCTTCGGTTGCAAGACGCGTTGCTCGATCTGCTGGCCTGCGGGCCCTGAAGGCCTGTTCTGGGAGGGATACTGAAACGTCTGGCCCGCAGGCCCTGAAGCAGTCGTGGCTTTGGGAAGTGTCAATGAGGCGCTTCAGGCTGCGGGGGAGGGCCTCGCCTGGGAGGGGTCATGGAAAAATGCCTGACTAACACGCGTCCTACCACGTCACGCGCTTGCTGTTGCGTGTTCTACCGCCTCGCCAGGCGCGCGGGCGTCGACGTTCGCGTGTCCTACCGCGTCGCGCGCTTGCTGTTGCGTACTCAACCGCCTCGCCAGGCGACGTTCGCGTGTCCTACCGCGTCGCGCGCTTGCTGTTGCGTATTCTACCGCCTCGCCAGGCGCGCGGGGCTCGCCTCCCCTGTCACGACGTCAAGAACACACGCGCTCGCGCGCGCAGAGCCGCCCCCTCAGACTGCAGATGCGGACAAGAAGGTTCCAGGGGACCCCCCCCCCCGTCGTCGTCTCAAGGAAGACGAGCGGCTGCAAGTTTCGGAGGCCTTTTCACAGGACCTGGATTTTTTTCCCCTTCGGGGGCTCCTCGTGAAGGGCTGCCTACAGGGTTTGACTGGTCAACACGGTCTCCGGACCAAAGAGGGTTTCCTGACCTTTGGAATAGGGTGTCCCAGGCAAGCCCTAGTAGTGGAGGGCCTTGCCCCGCAAATAAATTGCTTCATACATACCCCCCACCCTACATTTTTTTCATCTTCCATCTTCTACCCTTATTCGTTTTCATCATTTTTCTACATTCCTTTCTGTCCATCTCATCCGTTTTTTTATCATCATTTTTCCAAAATTTTCGCCATCCTTTTCTCCTTTCTCCTCGCCTCATTCATTTCACCAACTACCCTCCAAAATGTCATTTCCTCAATCTCCTCGCCTCATCCATTTCAAAAAAAGAAATTTTGCAAAATGTATTGCAAAAAATATTTGTCATCAAAAAAATATTCGAACTGTCTAAAAACGATTTGTCCATTTCTCAGACAAAAAATAGAACAGCAACAACATCACTCTCCTCCTTCGTTTCATCACTTTTATCATATATTTGTTTGGGGCGTGGTGTCCCTTGTAGGATTTAGGGGGTGCCCTGGTTTCTGGGAATCGCCTGCCTGCCACGCCCCGCACGCTTCGCGGACAAGACCTTCGAGAACCCAGAGGCGTGCTGATGTGTTGGGCTCGGTCATTCGTCTCAATGATGAGGAAACGCCACTGTCGTGACAGTGACAAGGCCCCGTCGTGACAGTGACAAGCCCCCGTCGTGACAGTGACAAGCCCCCGTCGTGACAGTGACAAGCCTTTGTCGTGACAGTGACAAGCCTGTGTCGTGACAGTGACAAGCCCCCGTCGTGACTGTGACATTTCCCTTTTGGTTTCCCGAACAGTGCCGTGAGTGAAAAAATACCTTGAGTGATGGTTTTGAACTTGTGGGACGGCTTGCAGAGGCATTTTCCAGTGACTGGCTTGGGTGCTGTCGTGTTTCCTCCCTCCCCCCTTTGCCTTATGTGTTTGTGTTTTTTCCTGCGCAGGTATTCACTTGGTCTTCTTCGCCTACGAGACTGACAACATCTAGGTATGGTCTGGGGCCGGGCTGGCGGGCTGGGTTGGTTTAATTTTTATAGTAATATATAAGGGGAAACTCTCGCCAATTTTTCCTGCCCTGTTTGGCAATTGGCGAGAGTTTCCTGATATATCTATATGAATATTGGTGCTTTATTTGCTTGATAAACTATGGATATTCCCCTTAAAATTCATTATTTTCAAATTTTATAATTCCTATTTTTTACTGTGTTGTCGTTGGATGAACCTAGAAATTTCAAGTTTCAACTCCAACCCCAAACTCGAAATCCTTAATCCGTCAAACTCACCAAGATTTCACAAATTAATTCGCTAGGTATTTTGTATAGGTCTTCCTGCTTATGTATTGTTGGATTGTCTCCCCATTTTTCCTTAGTGCCTGATGGAAGCCGTTGCGCAGTTTCAATATGTTTATTATTCCTGATGTTGCCACAATCCTTTTTACATAATTCTCTAGGTTTCCAAGTTGTAATGTTATTCCATAGCCTAGTCCTCTTTCTATAATTAAATCCATATTTACAATAATCAACATCTTTAAAATCAAACTCATCCATAAACTCCTGATGCTTTAATAATCCAGTTTGTGGATTTTCAATTACAAAATATTTAGGATTGAAATATTTGATAATCTCAATAGTTTTTAAGACAATACGATTTGCATATTCGATATTCCTAATTCCCCTAGTTTTTGCTATGCTGTATTCAGTGCATGGGGGACTACTCCAAATAAAATCAAAATGGTTCCTATCAAATTGTTTATAATCCCATTTCAAAATATCAGTATTTATATCAGCATTTTTCAAATCCAATGAAATAACATTAAATCCAAGCGACTTTGCTATGGTTCCGACGCTTTTTGTTCCGCTAAATAATTCTAATAAATTCATTTATTAGAATTATTTAGATATTAATTATTCAAATAATACATATACTTCATCATCATTTTTTGTAATTTTATAAAACTCTAATGTTTGTTGCTTTGGTTGTTTGATTTTTCCTGTATTCAACATATCACAGTATTTCTTTTGCTTTGTCGGGTAGTCGCCCGATGGTCTTCCTATAGATTTTGCTTGAAATATCTTTTCGAGTTTTTCTTTATCTTCATTGCGTTCAACTGGTTTTATTTTGTCATCAATGGATTTAATCATATCATTTAAAATTTTGATATTTTTACCAATTAATGTTATCTTCTTCATTAAATCATTAATAGTATAATTCTCATTTTCAGACATTGTCTATATATTTATTTAGATAATTATTTATTTAATTATATATTTATAAAGTGCAATTATGTTAAATCTACTCTTTAAATACTAATTTTTCATGATTTGTTTAACAGTTTCCTGAGTTTCGTTTTCATTATTATCGGTTGGTGTTGCTTGCCTACCAAATTTAAAAGTTATACTATGTACATCAGTTTCTAAGTTGATACTGTCTTTAGTTTTATCAATATTCATTTTCTTATCATTTTTACTTATTTTGAAACTTGATGGAATACATGAACATTTACAACTTTTATTATTTTTTATTTCTAATTCATTCTTAAGTTCTAACATTCTTTTACATGTAGGACAAACAACCTCAATAACTGATGTTTCTTTAACAATTTCTTCATCAGTTGATGAAACACTTAAACCTGTCTTATTCTTTTTGTTTTTCTTTTTTCCCATTTATATTAATATTTATATTTTTAATATATTGTATCAAAAACTTAATTAATTCTAAAATAAAAAAACATATTTTTTTACATCTATTATCAGTTATTAGTACTTGTTCTATATTCTCCATTTCATCTATTATATTAGTATAATCTGAATAACTCCTTTTCATATTAAATAATAAGATAAATTATTTTTCATTTCTGTCTTTCTTTTCTTGTAAAGTTTTTTCATTGTATCGTCTTTATTCCATCTATATTCTACAAATTTCTGATGATGTTTTGAATTTAGATGTTTAAATAAATATTTGTCATCATAAGTTTTACAACAATTGCAATGGATAACAGTCATATAATAATAAGATAAAATAATTATTTAAATTATTTAATCTTATTTTTTTCATGCATGATAGAATATTCGGAGGGCACAGCACTTGGGGTTTTCTTTACAACGCATCAAACTAATTAGCTTCAATGCTTATTAATTGAAGCAATGGACGCATCGGCGATGCCTCGTGAAGCTTCGCGACAACCTGTTCCATTATGTTATTCACCGCCACTCATAACATAATGATGGTCGCGTTAGCACGCGAGGCTCGTTCCTCACGTCCATTTAATAATAATTACAAGTTAATTTTTAAATATAATTTTCTATATTTCTTTAATATCAACTATGTCAGATGTTCCAATAATAAAACCAATAAACATAACTGAATATGAATTCAAACAATCTAAATATGAGCACGTGCCAAAATTACCATTTAGAAGTATTATAGTCGCGAGTTCAACGGGCGGGAAGACTGTCCTTATTCAAAATTTAATACTGAATGTTTATAGAAATTCATTTGCAAGAATATTTATATTTTCCCCCAGCGTCCATAACGACCCTACATTTACAGAAGTTAAAAAATATATCAGGGATGAATTGCACGTGGATGATGAAAAAGAACAAATATATTTTGATAATTATAATCCAAGTGATTTAGAAAATGTAATTGAAAGACAGAAGAAAATAATTAATTATATGAAATCTAAAAAGATAAAGAAACTGCATTCAATATTAATCGTTATAGATGACCACGCAGACGACCCTAAATTTGTTAGATATAGTAAATTATTACATGGATTATTTACAAGAGGTAGGCACGATGCAGTAAGTCTGATTTGTTCAACACAAAAATACAATGTTTTGGCGCCTATCATTCGTTTGAATGCCAGTTCATTATATATTTTTAGGTTGAAAAATGCCAGTGAATTCATGAGTTTTATTGAAGAAAATAGCGCCATTGTTGATAAACAGCAATTATTAGATATGTACCATCAAGCCGTTAATTTTGCTCCATATTCTTTTTTCTACGTGAACATGAATTCAAAAGACATTAACAAAATGTTTCATATCAATTTTGAACAGGCGTTTCAAATTACGAATGATGAATAAAGATATTCTAATTTAATATAATACAATAATATGCCAATGAAACTATGTAGATGTGGTGGATTTTATCGTAGAGGTAATTATAATTTTCATACTAATTCTTGGATACACAAACTTTATAAAGTGTTGAAAAGAAGGGCAACAGACGTGGAATTATTAAGATTTCAAAATAATTTTGTTGATGAAGACGCTTCGCCAGAGGCTCGTGAGCTTCGCGACGATTTAATAGATGATATAAGTAGTACTACTTCAACAACAATACCAGAGGATAAAATGACAGATTATGATAGCAATTAATAATATTATTATATGTTAATATTATTAATTTAAATTAACGAAGCATTGCAAAATTGTAAGCAGGAAGTTTATATATTAATTTGTCAGATTTTTCTTTCTCTAGTTTTTCAATTCGTGTCACACATTCTTGAATAGATTTTATTATTAAAGTATCTGCTCTTGTTTTTTCATCTACTCTTAAAGTCTTAATGTCTTCCATACTGTTATTTGCATCATTTTTACTTTGACCAATACCCATTATATATAATATTATTTAGATTTTTAATTTTTCAAAATTGAAATGTTGGTTTTCTTCTTCTTCTTCTTCGTCTTCAGTTGGTGCTGGTATTTCTGTTGGACTTTCGGATGAAGAACTATGAACAGTAATAGGTGGAGAACTATGAACACTAATAGCTTCATTTGATGAATTGCTACTGCTACTTTGTGCATTTCCTGCTGTTATCTGATTAACTAAATCTGCGATATTTATTGTTGTTGCAATTGCGCTGTGTGATAAGTTTAATATGATATCTGCTACTGTAGCGCCGTTGTGTAGCATTATTTCTATCATTTTTGTCAGTTTGAACTTCTTTTCTTCTTCATCGCTGTCATCCTCGTCTGGTGGTTTCTTTGGCGGTGGTTCTGGCGGTTTGTTGTTGTCGAGCATTTTAGTAAAGGCTGACACCATTGCGTCGCGTTGGTTTTTCAATGTTTGTGTTGCCTGTGTTCTTGTTGGCTCATTTCTTTTGTATGTGTTGCGCCAAAAGTTTTTAAGCATTATTTGAAACATATTGTCCTGGTTTTCCTTTACCTTAAACGCTTCAAATGTCACGTTTAATGGTTGGTCTGTATCATTGTATAACTTTTCTTGCGTCTCTCTGGTTGCCGTAGCAATAGTATCTGCGTTGGTTGCAATGTCAACAAATTCTCTCGGTATGCCCTTTTTCATCAGTTTCGGTGGTTGTATTGTTGTTGAAGTGTTTGGTTTTGTTAGGTTATGTATTGTAAAACTGTCGTCATCATATTTATCATTGAATTTCTGCTTCTTTCTTTTCAGTATGTTTTTAGTTAATATTATCATTAAATATACTTATATTATTATTTACTTTCACCGCTTCCTGCTGCTCGACTTGGAGGTTTTGCCATCTTTTTGGTAGTTGCTCCTATTACTTGTTGGGGTTTGGCGATATATTTGTAATAAACTAAGTCGCCATACATTTGGGCGATTTGGTCTGTTATTGGTTTCTTTGTATCGCCTTTTGCGTTCTTATGAAGTCTTGCTAGATGTGAAAATTCTTCAAATTCCGTTGCCTTAATTAGTTGTATAATATATAAATCATTTACTACCTTGCTCATTTCAGTCAAATTATTGGCAAAAATTCGTGGTTGTCTGTCCCTTACTGAATTCAATATTTCAAATGCTTGTTGTTTAAAATCCGGTTGAATGTCTGGGTGTAGTTCATCAATTCTTGATATAATTAATTTTTCTTTTTCACTTAATTGTGATTCTCTTGCTGTCATCATTTCCTCATCTGGTATTAATTCTGGGCTGTCGGTTATGTCGCTTGATGTTGAGCGCCCTAACATTAAGCGATTGAAAATAGACGACGCGCCTTGTGCAATAAAGTTTCTATGTTGTTCTTGTGCTTCTTGCTGTCTTTGTGTTGCTTGTTGTGCTCGTTGTTGCAATTCTGTTTGCACAGGTGCTATTGTTGGTTCTTCTGGTTGTGTCGGTTGGATATCATCTGTTGTTGTTGCCGGTTCTGTGTTTCTTCTATGAACTGCATATGTGTGTCCATTTCTATGTGCTTCTTGTTTCATCATTGCCTCTCTCATTTGTCTGTCTAATATTCTCATCTCTTGGTCTTTCAATAATTCTAAATGGTCGCTTCCATCAAAAAAACTACCCTGAGGACTTGCTTTGAAGAATGTAGCATCTCGGTTAGGTAGTTTTCCCGTTATTAAATCATTTTCGCCAATTAGACCTACAATTTCTTCATAAGTAGGTCGTCGTTTCAATCCAAATTTTGCATATGGATTTATTAATTCTAGACTTGCTGTAGTTGCCATATTTATTATAATAATAGTTAGATTATTAATATTATTATAATAAATCTTAAGTAAATATTAACTTTTTTGTATCTTCATACCATTTATTTAAATGTTCTTTTGTTGCATGTGGCAAGTTAGGACGATATAATTCACCCATCATCCTATCCAGCTCATTTACATAGTTTGCTCTCTTATTTCCTTCGTCAATCTTTTTCCTTAATGCTACTGATGCTTCTTGTGAGTTTCTTAACTTCATTTGTTCGTGCAGGTGTTCTAAATATTTTGTATCTTTTAAATCAAATGGACTATATTTAATTTGTGAGGATTGTAAAAATACTTTACCTTTATTTTTCTTATTATTTATTTTGTGGAATTTATACATTATATATTTATCATAGATTTTAATTTTAATCGTAAAGCACGCTCCCACTTTCGCGTAATTCCAGAACAGACTCCGAAATCATATGCACAAACACCTCGCGGACATCTTCATTATCTGTCAGTGTTCTGTTACTTCCTTTTAGTTTAAAAACGAGTAAACCTCCCATTTTAGTATTCTGTCCAGTAAAATTAGTGTCTGCCATTTTCTCAAACGATATACCAATTACAAATTTATCTTCTCTAAATCGCTTGTAGGAAATACTAAATGCATCTTGGTCAGGGTTCAAATAGTGTAATGTTCGTCTTAAATAATATGCAGTTTCTGCCATCGATTGACATTCAAACTCTGGATATTTCTTATTGTTAATTTGTAATTGCCACGTTAAATTTAAATCTTTATCTTGAAAGCCTTTACCTTGGAATCGCTCACGATCAGCACCATCTGGATTAGGACCATCAAAAATACGAGAATTAATCATAGGATTGTAAAAATAGTTCCATCTCTTATAAATATAATTATCGTGTCTGTAATATTGGCATTATCAGCATCTACACCTGCTCTTGGCGCACGATACAATGTAATGAAACAACCATTTAATTTAGAAGCGGATTTAACAATGTTCATATTAATTTCACCTCCTCCTCCTGCGCTGAATGATTGTGTCATAGTGTGATACATTGGAAATACCAATTTCAAACTTTGACCCTCTAATAAATGTTTAACTATATTATTATTGACCGTGTTGTCCAATTGAATTACCTCAGCTCTAATGATTACGTTATTTAATTCCCACTGCGTTGAGGTGTCTCCAGTTGTGAAATAATAACCTTTGGCATCATTTTGAGTGTTGGCATCAGTTACGGTAAAAGGCGTAACTACTGGTATATGTTCATCTGATACAATTGTAAATTCCAGTTCAAGTGGAGCATAACGAAGAGGTAAATAATAATTGCTTTCTAACAGTCCGCATACTGGTTTATGTCCTAATCTCATATAACCATTGGCGCCGGGAATTCCTGCTACTGAATGGCGAGTATATCGTGCTGTTAAATCTCCCCAGTTGTTGTGGTCTCGTGTAGTTGGAAATGTTGTTGCCACGGGGTCAGCAGCAGGGTTAGTTCGTTTATTAACATCTAACATTTCTGCTAAGCCAGTGGCATATGTATGCCTCAAGTCATCATCCCAGCGAGGATTAGCACCGCCTTCTAAATCATCCATATCTCGGGCATCTTGACTTTTAAAAGAATTATACGTTTCACAGTGCCTATTGTATTCAATAATATCCTGAGCTTGCTGACCTCCAACCGTGCATCTATAACGACTGAAGAAGGATGATAAATTACCTAACGGTCGTAAAAAATGACTTCGTGTTCCGTCAGTGTTTTGAAGATTTGCAAATAAACGAATACTTGATAAATCAATATATGTGTTGTCTTCTCCTGATATATGAAATCTAATATTTTTGTTTCCTGCATTTGGATTATAAACATTACTACCCGATGGAAAATAATTAACGTGTCTTCTGTCTGTGATGTATTGTGCTGTTTCTGGAAGTCCAAAATTTAACGAGTTAATCATTGTAGTTTCACTTTCTGCAATTATATTATCCATTACTTATATATGATGATATAGATTTTTTTAAAAAAAAACTATATCAAAATTAGAACATGATAAACTTAGATTTTATTTTTTTATTTTTATATTTTTCTTATGTGGGAGCATTGTAGTAGAATTATTTGAAGTTGTATTTTTTATAGTATTTATTAGATAATTATTTTTTGTATCAACTATATCTTTTAAAGTGTCATAATCTAAATTTTTATATTGTTTATCGTATTTTGTAGGTTCTTTTGTCAGTTTCTTCTCTAATGGAATTTTGTTTTGTTTATCTTTATTTCTAAACATTATTATTAATATTATTGATATTTTATTGTTCTGGTGTTGAATTAGGGTTGAAACGCGAAGCATTTAACCCGAATTATCATTCGGGTTGAACCCGTTTGAAACTGCCGTAGTAGGATTAATTTCAGTCATACCTTGTCCTGTCCAATTATTGAAACTGTGTTTATCTAATAAATTATTGCTTTCTATTTCTCCAGTTATCGCTGCGTCATCAAATGCCGCAATTACATCTCCACGATTTCTAAATCGTAAGTGTCGCGGGTTTTTCTGTTGATTAATCCCTGATACAAAAGGTGATGAATAAACAGTACTAGCATATTTGTTGCCGTGTCTGTTGTTGATTTCTTGAACAACGGATGAACCGAGGCTATGTCCAACAATTCTATCACATCTGGATTTTTCCTTAATTCTTCCATTGCGTCTTTATATCTTTCGCTTAATTGAACATTATGAGTAGGAATAAAAAACAAATCTGCAATTACATCATTGACTTTGTGATTTAGTCCCGTTTTAGCACCAGTACCACCAATATATAATGTGTTGCCTATTTTTGTTATTCCATTTACATTAGAATAGGCCGCGTCTAAACCCTTGACATCATCGATTTTATTTTTATTTTGAACATTAATTTCTTCAGCATATCGTGTTTTATGTTTCATTATTGCTTATCAAAATGTTTATTGAAACCTCCTATTTTGTCTTCCAATGTCTTTTTATGATTAAAAAATACATCTTCTATTAAATCCTTACCTGCCGTATATGCTTTATCACTTGCTACACCTGCCATCATTTGCGTCGGCGTCCTGCCTTCTATAGCACCTAATAATAATTGTCGTCCAATCATATATTATTAATATATATTTTTTAAATTATCTATTAATAACAATAATTTCAAAGTAATTATCAATAATAATTATATTATAATTTCTATTGTATATTATATTTATGAGTGATAGATTAACATATAAAAAAATCTATGTTGATAGTGCCTACAGATTGCAAGAAAGTAATTCTACCAGCGATTTTATTATAGAACTTGACCAAAACTTTGAAATTCCACCAAGAACAAAAATGTTCGTGACAGAGTGTTCATTCAGCACTCCGTTTTATACAACAGAGAAAGGGTTTTACGAACGCTTCTATATTATGTTGTATAATAGTTCCAATGTCTTATTAAGAAGCACTGCCGTTGATGTATCCGGTGAAATTTATTATGCCAATCAATTATCATTTAAAATACAATCAGAATTAAACGCGGCATTTAATGATATTGTACCTGACTTATTCTTAACAGTATATGGACAAAGCGAACGCAAAATGGAATTTAAATTAAATGACCCTCTAAATTACAAAATCAAAATACCTACAGATGAAGAATTAGAAACTTATGTAAATGACAAATGGAACAGAGGACAGTTTGAATATGACAACTTGAGACCAAAAGCTATTAATTATTTATTAAGTAATTATATTGCCTATGAACCTGCGTCATCTTGGTTAAGTGGATACTTTAATTTAGTTCCTTTTCAGAATATATACATAAATTGTCCTCAATTAAGCGATTATAAATATTCAGCACCTAACAATTTCAGCAGTTCAGTAATTAAAAAAGTTCAAATCAATCAACAACTTGGCGGAGTTATAACAGATTTTACAGCGCCCATATATGCAGATTTTATTGATGTAGGCGGTAAAAATATTAAGAGACTACACTTTAGAATAACAACTTCAAGAAACGAATTAATTGATTTTCATGGCGTTCCCATTTCTTTTAGCATTCTCTTTCAATTAGATAATTGAATAAACAACCTAAATATTAATATTTATATCAAATTATTAATATTAATATTTCTCAATTTGTCCATATAGACAAAATATATAAAAAATATAGACAAAATATATAATATATTATATATGTCAGAAGTTGAACCTGAAATTACTAATACAATTGAAGCAGACGAGCCAGTAAATGAATTACCACCAATTGAAGAAGAAGCACCAAAGGCAGAACCAACAATAGAAGCACCAACAGAAGCGAAACCTATAGAACCATTGAAAAACAACTCAAAAACTCAAGCACGCAATGAAAAGAAAATAACCTGTCCAAAATGTGCCAAAACTTTAACATTAAAATCTTACAGATACAGCCACGAACGCAATTGCCAAGGACCATTAGAAACTAAACCTATAAAACCTAAACCAAAAGCAGTTCCAATAGCAAAACCCCAGAAGGTAGAATATCGCGAAGAAGAAGAGCAACATATTCCACAACAACAGCAACAAAATAATATAATAGCGAACACACCACCCCCAAGAAGAATGCAACCACGCGAAGCGATGCCACAAGCATCACAACCGCCTGCAAACCCGCTACAAAATATAGCACAGCATTACCAATTATTGCAAAATGAATATTTAAGACAGAAGCAAGAAAAATACAATGCATTAAATAAAGGTATATTTGGCTCAAGAGGAAAAAAAAGATAGAATATAATTATTTTATAACCTACTATATAATAATTATGTTTTCAACATTATCATTGGATGGCTCAAGCAGAATTATAGCAAGCGAATTAGTATTAATAAATTCAACAGAACCATCAACCTTAAGCAGTGTTTATGCTACAAAGCAAGAATTAGCAGATACAACAGGCGCATTGGGCGGCGGTTATACTACTGAAGAAGTTGATGCTCTTATTTTAGCACAGAAAAATAAGATAGATGCCAATATTTTAGATATTACTGAATTAAACGCAACATCAACAACAATGTTTGACGAACAAGTAAATCAAAACGCAACAATTACAAGCAACCTTAATAATACTACTGCTTACGGACTTACAATAACTTCAATACTACCGACTATATCCGCAAATACAATTAAACTTGACACAAATGCTAATAATATTAGTTCTAATACTTTTTTAATCAGTAATTTAAACGCTACAATAACATCAAACTTCAATACTATTAGTTCTAATACATTCTTAGTAGGAAATTTCAATAATACAATCACTTCAAACTTCAATACTATAAGTTCAAATTCTTCACTAATAACAGGACACGGAAACACAATATCAACAATTTTAGCAGATGTATCAACATTATATGCAAACGATACTAATTTATTCAATACAAATACCGCATACAGCAATACATTTTCTTCAATCATATCAGCCAACACTACACAAGATTTATTAATAACTGAAAATTCAAATACGATTAATAGTTTATTAGCAACGGATTTACAAAAATTAGATAAACTAGATTTAAGCAATCAATCAGTATCGGGTCCGGTTACATTTCATGACTCTATTACAATGGTTACTGGCAATACTTTATTTTGTAATAATTATAGGGCGCCAAGTAATGGATTACACATTCAATTCGTAATGTTTAACAGAGAATTTAATATTAATAGAGATGGCAGAATGTGGATGAGTAGTTCAGGAGGTCAATGGGAAACTCAAATAGGAGATGCTAATGTTGGTCGTGTCTGGGTCAAGGATAGGTTTGGTTTAGGTGCTGTTGGTGTTTCTGGTTATGTTTTAAACTGTGCCGGACAAGCGAGATTTACCAGTGCTGTTCAGTTTGTAGGAACTGACAACGCAATAAGTCTTAACAATGGTTCATTTTTAAATTTTAATAACAATGGTTCAATACGAAGATATACACCAGATGCTACAGAAGGCTTATATATGGCGCATAATAATTTTCTTGCTTGTAGTATCGGAGATATAACCAATGCTTCTAACCAATATTTTATGTGCGACGGTGCAGTATCAAAAACCATTTTCAATAAACCAGTTGATATATTAGGTGATGTATACACAAACGGCGATTTAACAATGGTTTCTGGTAAGAAAGTTGAAGTCAATCAGGTTCAGTCAGTATCAGGAAATACTTTATTATTACAAAATTCACCGAGTGGCAATGTTCAATTTGGCAACACATCAAAACTAATAATTGATAATGCTGAAATGTATGTCGATACAAATGATTTAATAATCAGGAATAGCAACACGTCAAACTCTATTAATTTGGTTGTTGGATTATCTTCAACATATGCTGATAATAAAATTATTTTGAATAGTGGTAGTAATAGCGAATTACGAGGCGACTGGACTATTGACGGTGATATGACTTTTGGAATTGCTCATAAAATCAATTTGAGACATTTAAATAGTGATGCTGTTTTAAGATTAGAAGCATCAACAACTATTGATAGTTATATTGATGGCGCTAAATATTTACAATTGGACGATACACAATTTTCATCATTCAATGGATTAATTTAAGTAGTGATAAGAGACTGAAAGATAATATAGAAGATGTAGAAGATGACACTATAAATATGGTAAAAAAACATTAAGATTAAAACATTTGTTAAAAATCAAAAAACTAAAAAGACTGAATTAGGATGGATTGCTCAAGATGTTCAACAATACACAAATCCTAAATATAATATTGTAAATGATACAGGAGAATACTTAACGATGTGTTATGACAGAATGGCTTGTATTAGCTGGGATGCTTTATCAAAACTTATTACTCGTGTAGAATATTTGGAAACTAAATTATTGAAAAAGAAAAAATCTAAATAATTAATAATATTAAACAACATAATATTATTAAGTATTTCATTTTGTGAGCTTGTCAAGTAGTTCTTGAGGGTTTTTAATTTCATCAATATCTATATTTTGTTTTTCTATGTATTCCTTTATGGCTTTCTGACGATATGCCTTTTTGCTTTGTTCAATTTTATTTTCCATCCATCCTTCTTTTTGTAGGTTCTTAAGATAATACAAGCGGTTGTATATAGCCATCTGTTTTTGTATCTCTTCCATTGTGTAGTCATCCGGGTTCAGGTCCTTAGTAACATCATGATATTTTGATAATCTGGGCATTCTGTTAATATATTATTAACACAGTATTTCTTTAAATAAGTTTTACATAAAATATAATTATATACTATAAATTATAATTAAATAACATTTCAAGAAAAAACGCATTTAAAGAAATATTGACACTATAAAATATATAATATAAATATTATTATGACATCAAAAGCTGTAAAAAGAAATATTAACTCTTTAGAAAGCAAACTCGAAAGGAACAAGGGGAATTTATCAACACAACAAAAGGCAAAGGTTAGAGACATTATAGGATTATACACCGACAGGAAAATATCACAATACACAACAGCGGAGAAGATAGTTAATGATTTCATAAAGGCAAAATCAGAGGATGAAAAGAGCAAGGCAAATCAAAAATACGACCAGGTTATGAACACATATGAAGAGAGAGAACCACTAAACGAAAGAATGAAAAAGAACAAACAGGAGAACATAACAAGAGGACACAAAACAAAACCCAGAGATTACACAATCGGATTTCGTTTTTTTACTATGAGTGGATATGCATCATATAAGGTGAAAGCATCGTTTAAAGACATTCAAGGCGGGACATATTATCCCATGCATTTTGATGATAAGCATGCTGGAGTGAAGACTGGAAGATGGATAGAGGAATTAGTC
The DNA here is from genome assembly GCA_963377175.1 of Effrenium voratum. Lineage (NCBI taxonomy): Eukaryota > Dinophyceae > Suessiales > Symbiodiniaceae > Effrenium > Effrenium voratum. Next base: position 31,457 of record CAUJNA010001364.1, on the reverse strand, counting down.
AAGAAGAGAATTTTTAGACTGTATGACAAAAACCTTTTTAAGAAGGTTATTAAAACACTGGCGCAAGATGACGACATCGCTAGGCATTACAAGACAATGAAGCACTATATAGATGCAGTAGTCATTTATGATGCCGACACGGTAGAAGGAGATATTAAAGATTATGACCCTAAAAAGAAGAACTTAAAAAACGCAAATAATATTGGTATTTTTCATAGATATATGGAAACAGAACTCGACCCAGAATATTGCACTTTTGAGGAAGCCATTAAGGTAAAGCATTATGTTGAAAACGAATGTTGGATTAACACATTGAATGATTTTTACGGACAAGACAAGAACATGAAGAAGATGACCAGAGAAAGTATTTTGAAACTCATAGACAAAACAGACGAGGAATTCAAAAACCATGGTGCTTCAATAGAAGACATGAACAAGGTATTTAAAGAGTATGCCATCACCGCCAGAATTTTCGATATTGTGGGTAATTTGATTTTTACATTTGACCCACCAAAAAGAAACCACCATATCAAAACATTCTACGCATTAATAAAGAATGACCATATATATACATTAAATAAGGACTTGAAACAATTGAAATCAAATTTAGGAATAAAGAAAGAGTATAATATCAATGTTAATGCTTCTACCGACTTTTATTTAAATCATAGAGAGGAACCCATTAAATGCATCATGATTGAAGAGCTGGATGACATATTAAAACACACCGAACAGGACGAATACACAATGATATATACACACAATGATTTGGCGAAAATGTAATATCAAGCAAAGCAGGCGGGATATGACCCGAAAATTAAATTTAGTGCGTGTATCATTTCGGAGCTGATGTTTCAATTCAAGATTAAGAAAAGAATAATTACATACAGGATAAAAACACAAAATTTGATTAATGCCTTCAATGCAAGTATAACAGTAGAAACTGAAGACACCTATAATAGGATGTCAAGGGCGATGTTTGAATTCAATAAATCATTATTTAATCCACTGCATAAATCTTATTATAATGATATTGATGTAGAAATTTTAAACAGGTGCAGGACAGTAGCACCCGCTGGTAAATTTCATTACTTTTATCATAGTAATGAATTACATATAGAGATTGACCAGAACAAGGCATATACACATAATTTAACTAACATCGTAAAAATTCCAGTGTTTAAACAATTTGACATTTGGATGCCTTATGAGTATGGTAAACATGATTTTAATAACATGTGAGAATTATGTTTATTCTTAGTTAAGTTTACTGGAAAACAAACATCATTATTTTTTAATAAACAATATAATTTAATATATGGCATGTTTTTAGAAGAGTTTATTGACGAAGTCGAAATTATATATTTTAAAAAGCCTTCTTCGATTTATGAAGTAGATTATAAAAGTATAGTTGAGAACCTATGGAAGACTAACATATCAAATAATTTAGGTGAAGACATCAAGTTTAAAAAGTTGATTTCGAATGTAAATATCGGATTGTTAGAAAAGGGAACTAACAAGTCTCAGAAGAGTTTAGTATTTGATACATTAAGTGAAGCATTGTATCATCAAAATCTGTATGGAGGAAGAATTAATAAGAGTAGTGGATTTTATGATGATAAGGTTTTGACAGAGATGACAGATGAATATATTAAAGAATTAGACAGGAACATAGGCGAGGGATGGGTTTTAGAATTTAAGGCTCATGATAATGATGATGATAGGTACCGGAATTCTGATGACGGTACATATAAATTTTGGAAAAATAATATGTATTATAACAATCATTGTCGTGAATGTTATAAAATTATAGATGGTAAAAAATACGATATCAAAAACGTTGAGAAAGAATCAGAAGTCAAATATTACACATTGACAACGACACATAAACAAGACTTAACCAATGGCTTTAGTTATATTAAAGAGCTACTCATGCAACGACATAATTTTAAAATGCATAAAGATTATAAAACATTGAAAAACAACAATATCAATGTGCATAGTGTTAAAACCGATGCATTCATTATTGATAGGAAAAATATTGACAAGGCCAAAACATTGATTAAGTTTTCAACCAAAAGGGGAGGATGGAGAGCTGAAGATAATAAACAAGTATCACCACCGAGTGATATATACAAAATCAAGGTTAATGAGTTATCAGAAATTCCGACTTACAATAATGTAAAAATTCGTGTTAAAGACGAATACGACACCAAAAGCATTTGTGAGCAAATTGTGGCGTGTCATCCGGTTTTACTAAAAGCAAAACTGGCTGGAAGTGGCAAGAGTTATATAGGCGAATATATGAAAAATCTAGGTTATAATGTGTTATTCGTATGTTCTAATAACAAGCAGAAGCAAGAAACCGAAGCAGACGCCGTAACATTAAACAAGTTTTTCAGTATTCCAATAGAAGCTGGAGAAAGACTACCGACATTTGACCATTCTGATTATAATTGTATTGTGTTTGATGAGCTAGGTATGGCGGGCAATTATATTTTGAACAGAGTTAGGGAGTTTAAGGATACATACCCAGAGAAGATAATTATAGGAACTGCTGACGGGAAGCAGTTGAAACCTATAGCTGATTTAACTAACACCCAGGACCACGAGACATATTTAAACAACTGTCTTAATCAAATATTTAAATATAAGATTTATCTTAAGATATCTAAGAGACTTAAGACAGAAAAAGATAAAATTACATTGAATGATATATATAATGACATTTGGAAAAATAAACTGCCCATTAAGGAAATAGTAAATAAACATTTTGAAACTACAAGCGACATCATGGAAGGAGAGCATAACATAGCATATACTAATGCTAAGTGCAAATGGGTAAGCAAGACCGTAAGAAATAATTTAGGAAAGACAGATAAATATGAAATTGGAGAGCATGTGATATGCAGAGTTTATAAAAAAGAAATGGGGCAGGTGTTTAATGTAAATATTACTTATGAAATTATTAGTATTGATGATTGGAAAGTAGAAATCCAAGATATCAAAAGTAAAACTATATTCATGACAAACACCACGACTTTAGACAAGCACTTTATACATGCTTATTGTGCTACATGCCATTCGTCTCAAGGGGCTTCTCTAGATAAAAGCATTACTATACACGAATGGGACAAATCGCATTTGGTCAGCCGTGAGTGGATTTGGACAGCCCTCACGAGATGCAGAGATATCAATAAAGTCAAGTTTTTCAAAGCAGACGTAGATGATACTGATTTAAATGAAGCACAAGTAACCAGATATTTAGAACATAAGATTAAACAATATAAATTACAAGACATGAAAGCAGAGAGAGAGATAGACAACAAACAATATATTGATGTCAAATGGTTATTTGACAGGCTTAATACCAGATGTAATAAATGCAGTTCAGATTTTGACATAGAAATAAATAATGGAGTAATAAATAGCAATATGACAGCCCAACGAATAAACAACGATTATGCCCATCATAAGGAAAACTGTATATCTTACTGTTTAAACTGTAATCGCCGGGAAAAATAATATCTATCTTATTTTATATGGCATCTAAGCAAGATATTATTAATAATGTTTATTATGATAAAGGAGGCTTCGGGTCAAAGAACCGCACTTTACAAGAAGCAAGACAAAAAGATAAATCAATTACTATAAACGATATTAATGAGTTTTTTAGGAAGAATGTAGAACAGAAAGCCAAGCCAAGAGGACAGAATTCATTTGTAGCTCCTAACGCATATTATGAGTTTCAAATTGATTTATTTTTCATTAATGATATCCCTAAACAAAAAAATGAAAGTTGGCATGATGTGTATTGACATATTTTCTAAGTATATGGTTGTTGTCCCGCTTATGTCAAAACAGCCAGCGGACATTTTAGCAGGACTGATGGAATGTATTAAAAAAATGGGTGGAAAGCCCAAACTAATTTATATTGACGATGAAGGAGCTTATAATAATCAAAGTGTTATAGATTTCTTGAAAGATGAAAAAATAGAATTACATAGAACCAGAGGTCACCCAGCATTCGCGGAGAGGGCGATAAGGACGTTTAAAGATAGCTTGTATAAGAGGGTTGAAAACGATGAGAAAAAAGGAAGGCTATTCAATGGACAGACTACATACACGAGATTATATTAACTTATAACAATGGAATAAAGCACACTTCGCACGGCTTAACACCGTCAGAAGCAAGAAAGCCTAAACATCAATTAGAAGTGAGTTTAAATTTAGGTATGAAAGCCAAAAGAAATAGAGTTTATCCAGATTTAAATGTAGGAAATGAAGTTAAGATATTCAGGAAAAGGAAACCAAACGAAAAGGAGAGAGTAGGAGTATGGACTAAACAAACCTACAAAATAGCAAAGATTGAAAAGAAGTTAGGACAGGAATATTATTATATTGAAAATTATGACAGGGCATTTTTGAGACATGAGTTATTAAAGGTATAAATTTATTTCTTGGAAAAAGTATTTAAAGAAATAAAAACTATATATATTATAATAGAAATGATGGAAACCGAAATCAATAATTATATCAATAAAAAATGCTATGATTGTTGCCACTTAAAAAAAGAAAACATGGAATTGTATAAATTGAATTTACCTAATGGAATAGTTAATCATATTATCGATTATGCTTTGAGTGAAGAAGATGAATGTAAAATTTGTCAGGAATGGAGAGATAATCAAGAATTAATCAGATGTCATTTAAATCTGAAAAGAAGACATAATAGAAATGTTGAAGACAACATTATAATATTTCTAACTGTGTATCAAAGACCACCTTATAGTTATGTTAGAGCATTTCTCAAAATCAGTAAGAAAAGATATGAACTGATTGACCACAGTTTATGGATGTTGTTGCATCGTAGAAGAGAGGGGTCTGATTTAAAAGAAGACATTAAATCATATATTGAAAGCAATAAGTTTAATGTGAAAAATACCGTGAAAACTATTAATATTATTTTTGAACTGATGCATGACAAACGTAAGATATTTACACAATTTAATAATCATCAATTAACTTATTATCCTGAACTTAAATTATAATCATACTATAATAATAACATCTAAAATATTATATGTTATAATTATATTTCAATATTTAATTTTATTTCTTGTAAAAAAGTATTTAAAGAAATAAAAACTATATATATTATAATAGAAATGATGGAAACCGAAATCAATAATTATATCAATAGGAAATGCTACGATTGTTGCCACTTTAAAACAGAAAATATGGAATTATATAAATTGAATTTACCTAATGGAATAGTTAATAATATTATTGATTATTCTTTGGGTAAAGAAAATTTATGTAAAATTTGTAGAAATTGGAGATATTACCAAGAAGCAATCGAATATAATTTAGATATTAAAAGGTTTAATGAAAGAAATGTTGAAGATGACATTTTGATATTTTTAACTGTGTATAAAATACCACCTTATGATTATGTTAGAGTATTTATGAAAATCAGTAAGAAAAAGTATGAAATGATTGACTGCATATTATGGATGTTGGAGTATCAAAGAAAAGAAGGGCTTGATGTAAAAAAAAACATTAAATCATATATTGAAAGTGAAAAGTTTAATGTTAAAAATACAGTGAGAGATATTAATAGTATTATTAAAATGATGTATGAAAGAGGAACGATGTATCAATTAAATTATTATCCTGAACTTAAATTATAATCATAATATAACAATAACATGTAAAATATTATATGTTATAATTATATTTCAATATGTAATTTTATTTCTTGTAAAAAAGTATTTAAAGAAATACACACTATACATTATAATAGAAATGGAACTTAACAATTTACCATTAGAAATTAGATTGAATATTATGTCATATAACTGTTATGATATATGTCCTTACAGGTATAACGATATCATTAAACACCCTTTTCCAACTTGGGAAAAGGTAAAACGAAATCCATTCTGGATAATGTCTTTGACTGAATATTTAGATGGTAAAAAATCTGAATATGAAATATACTTAGAATTAAAAACATTTTACGATTATTCTTACATATTTAATATTGAATATAAGTTTAAGCATCTATGGTTTATTAATAATATTGATGATATGAACATTAATGGTAGAAAAATACTGACAAGTCAATATTATGACGCTATGAGAGCACTTTTATCAATGATGCCATTTAGAACAGAAGCAGAATGGCATATCCGGTTTTATCATATATTAGGCACTGAAGACTTCTACAAAAGCGAAGAAGAAGTTAGCGAAAATGAAAGTGTTGGTAGCTATTATTAATTTCATAACCATACTATGATTATAACATTTATACCCTTATATGTTATAATTATAATGTCAGTATAGCGTTTTATATATTGAAGATAAAATCCTACAAGGAGGATGCGAGCGTTAGCGAAGCTCGCAAGCTATGCGACCACGCCCCAAAAAAATATATGATGAAACTGATGAAACGAAGGAGGGAGTGATGTTGTTGCTGTTCTATTTCTTGTCCGGGAAATGGACAAATCGTTTTTAGACAGTTCGAATATTTTTTTGATGACAAATATTTTTTGCAATATATTTTGCAAAATTTCTTTTTTTGAAATGGATGAGGTGAGGAGATTGAGGAAATGACATTTTGAGAGGTATATGATGAAATGAATGAGGCGAGGAGAAAGGAGAAAAGGATGGCGAAAATTTTGGAAAAATGATGATAAAAAAAACGGATGAGATGGACAGAAAGGAATGTAGAAAAATGATGAAAACAAATAAGGGTAGAAGATGGAAGATGAAAAAAAATGTAGGGTGGGGGGTATGTATGAAGCAATTTATTTGCGGGGCGTGGCCCTCCACTACTGAGCCACCCCGCTGACAGCGAGTGGTGCTCCACGGACACCTCTGGTGTGTCGTCAAAGAAGGCCTGACTCAGGAGTTGCAGTTCTGAGCGCACGGCTCGGGCCGACTTTGCTTCCATGCGCTCCTGGTATTGCCGTGATGAGAGGCGATATTGCCAGGGCACCACGCGTTCGGATGTGAGCTTGGGTGGCAAGTGCTCTGCCCAAGATGCTATTTGATTGGGCTGAATGCATGGCGACCTGGAATTGGCGGCCGGTTCGGGAGGCTCCGAGCGCAGGCTTAGCCGATGGCACTCGGCTAGGGCTTTCCTAAGGCGCGCTGCTGCCACACTGGATTCTGGATCCTCAATGTTGTTGGCTGTCCAGAAGTCCCTGGCAGAGACTATGAAAGGCTGCAATTCTGCAATGGTGGGGAAGGCAAAGGCGAAGTCAGATGGACAGTCAAAACCTCTGGGCGGTGAAGGCAACATGACAGGCAGCGAAGGCAATGAGCTAGTATGGACCCCAAGGGCAGCAGCCTCTATGGGTACATGTCGCATCCACTCAATTTCCAGGTTTAGATGTGCCTGTGAGAGGGCACCCGCGAAAAAGCCACGAGGAAAGAGTTTGCTGTCAGCACCACATCCACAGGCACACACCGACTGTCTTGTCCAATGGCGCCTAATGAGGAACCAAGTGTCGCTTTCCTCGTCAAAAGCCCACTTGAGGACAGCCTGCCGAACAGTAGGCGCAACAGTCTTATGTGGCAATGCATGAAGGAGAGTTAAGAAAGAAATGTCCGATCGATCCTTCCAGGCGGCAGTGGCCATACGGCGAGTTAGGAAGGCAATAGCACGCTCTTCCTCAATCAGACCAATATATTTGGCAAGATGGGTCTTCATAGCTGCGGCCGGCTGTCCGCTTCCAGGACATGAATTCCAAACTTCACGAATGCGCGGGAAGGCGTAGAGCAGCCTGCTAAGCACATGTCCCAGAGCCTGGGGGAGAACCGTCAACGCGGATTCCCAACTCAGGAGGTTCGGAGCCAACAACCGACTGGCCAGCCCGATAACTGCCTTGAGTACCAAGCAATCTGGAGCGAGCACAGGCGCAATGCGCAAATAGCGCAGTACTTCCGGCAAGGCGTTCATGTCAATCCATGCACGCGAAGGATAAAGCGCACGGGCAAGGAGGCGGCGGTGGTTAGTAAATTCCTTCGCAGATGGCCAATGCACACTGTACGCATATAAGTACGTGGACTGCAGGTAGAAAGCACAAAACATACCGCGTTCCCGCACGGACAGATTTAGGTGCCTAAAGACGCGCAGTCTGTCTGTGCAAGCGGCGTGTGCCTTAGCAGCAAAGGCTGCTGCGATACGAGGGGGGCCAAGGTCTTGACCGTGTCCGTGTAGGGGCAGGCCCAGCATGGTAGCACCAGAAGCAAGAATGCGGGCCCCCCAAGGGGCAGCGTCAGCGACACTGATGTCGTGGCTGGTGGCATTGCTGGAACCTAGTAGATGCGTTTTGCATTTGCAGGCGCATTCAACGTCTAGGAGGTGTGCCCAAATGTCTCGGAGCCTGTCCTGACCATCAAGGAAGTCGGCAACATCCGCACTGGCAAGACGGGCGCGGCGAGTGGCGCACCCCAAGATGACATCTGCCCCTACTGGCATAGAGACCAGCGCCTGAGAGAAGGATGGCCTCCCTTGCTTGATTAGGGTCTGGTCTGGGAGAGGCTGAGTAGTACCCGCACTCTCCGCAGACCAAGCCCCAATACAGTGATGTCCAAGGACCTGAAAACCTGCCGTGGGGCCAATGTGAATGCTCGTTGTGCTTCCGAGAGCCACAGCCCATCTGCACCACAAGTAGCGTTGTCGACCATGTAGCCCTTGACACTGAGCACGCCAGGGATAGCGTTCAGAACGACGTATATGGGGTCCATGGCGACACAAAATAGAAGAACTGAGACAGCACGTCCCATGTCGACTCCTTGATGTACTGGGATGGGTGGGCGATAAAAGCGTCCAACACGATGGCGCACCGAACGGCCAAAGAGGACGTACGTAGCATACTGCAGCACCCAAACAGGTGCATTGAGGATCTGAAGGATACGGAGGACCCAATGCGGATTGACTCGTTCGAAAGCTTTGGCTAAGTCAGACAGCAGCACAAAGTATGGCCGCCGAGGTAGGTCTGCATATCCAGGAAATTTCCCTGGGGTTCCCTGAAAATATTGACAAGAGTCTGACTAGGATGAAGGGAACCTCGAAGGGCTGAGTACATTTGCACATACACAGCTTGGTCAATGATGCGGTCAGCCGTATTAGGGAGCCCCAGCGGCCGAAAGTTGTCCGCGTACGACCCTGCATCGGCTTTGGGAATGAAGACTAAAGCCTGTACCGGAGCCGGTGCTTGGAGGCCGACATAGTCATGTAGACGGTGCGTAAGCACACGGGATGCGGCATTAGGCGCCGCCCGGTAGGCCGCGTAAGGCAGCCCGTCAAGGCCAGGGGCGCTGTCCGGAGAGCGTGCCACAGCACGTAAGAGGTCATCATCAATAGGCAGGGTACATTTGGCAAAGGGTGGTGGTGAATACTGTGAAAGCAACTCCTCCCACTGTGCATCCCATACTACAGGCTCGTCTTGCCTCGCATGGCTTCATCTACCGCCTCCGTGGTCCTACATTGCTGACCAGCTTTGTCCAGCACAAGGCCACTGGTCCGGGCAACGCGCGGCGCAGCGACTCTGCATCTATCCCAAACTCGGGCCTGACCTGGTGTCGCGGCAATTCGATTAGTGTCGTGAATGACCCCTGGATGCGCACTTGCTAGTGCCCGACCGGCTTCGTAAGTGTTAAGAATGGCTTCGGCAACTAGGCGAGGCACCAAATAGGCCTGATCATTGATGCGCAAGGAGGAAAGAGGGACAGGAAGCGACATCGTTTCGCAGAGACTTTGCATAGTGGCGAAAGGGACATGCACGTTGCCGCCCTGGGTACTTTTCAAGGCTTTCCGAATCAGGCAGTGGGCAGGCAACGTTTGTCGTGGAAGGGGCTGCTCACGCCACCAGGTCCATACAGCAGCCTTGAAATCACAGAGGTCATCAGCAGCATGGACCCTGCGTACCAGTTTGGTAGACGACGCCGTGGTGAGATGGTAAAGACGTTGGTCTCCGGACCAACCGGAGACCAACGTCAGACAGTCGCCGGGGTTCGATTCCACCCTGGTACACGGATAAGTCTCAAGTTAGCCGACCGATGCCACTAGGCTCAAGGCGGCAGGGTGAAAAAAAAAAACCCTGCGTACCAGTTTGGAATACTGCTCATCGGACGCGGCACCTCCCCCTCTATGGACAAGACACTCTGTGGGTACGACTTGCATAACTGAGTCCCCCGGGGAGGGAGAAATGCTAGAGGCGACCTTAAGCGTGCCCCACAGCGCTCCATGCTGGCTCGGACGGGTAGCAGGCCAGCGTACATGGTATGTGACCCGAGCACTGTCATTGTCCACCATGGGGTGCCTGAGCAGGAGGCGATCAAGCGCGGATCCGATACCACCGCTCAAATAGGTAGTAAGTTTGGGCGATACACACGAGAAGTGAGCGACCAGGTCTGCCCACATTGGAGTGTTGGAAAGTTGGTTGAAGTCTCCTCCGAGGACAACACACGAGTCGGAAATATGGGCGAGGTGTGAGATTAATCGCGCACCAACTTCCTTAGTCCGAGCGGGATGGACGTAGACGTTGATGACACGGACTTGAGCTCCATACTTTTCGTAGAATCCCGGGATAATTTCAGTATGCTCGATCTGAGTCCACCCTAGGGGTGGGAGGATGCACACACCACCACTGCCTGTCTGGTCAGGCGGAAGATTGCTGGCAGCAATATTAATATGTGGGTGGACAGTGGTTAAGGTGGCCGGTTGAGCAGGTGTCCAATTAGTTTCCTGGAGCAACACAAAGCCTTTAACACGGCCGACCTGAATGTGTGCGAGCTTATCATGGTGATTTTGCAGTGCGGCAAGGCTAGTAACATTCCATGTGCAAACGTGGAGATTGGGGGGGCAAGCCTGTGTGTATACGGCAAGCCGCCGTTGGATAGCATGCGCTCCCAGCCCTGCCCATAGATCGGGGTCAAAAGTAAAGAGGTCAACTCCCGGATACGCAGCCCGGAATTCATCAAATGTGAAATCCACAGGTAATTCACAGAGATAGCAAAAGCAGGCGAGACTGCGGACACGGAAGAAGGACCTTGATTGGAGTTGGCCGGCATGCAACGTATTCCATGCAAGCCTCATGGCAGATGTAAGATTGAGCAGAGGGATGACTTTGGAGGAGCGAGGGAGCCATCGAACCTCAAAAGTACCTTCATCCCCAGTCATTGTGGCTACTCTCGGCACGGCCCCAAGGTCATGGCCTAAGAAGGCAATAGAGGGGACGAGCTTGTGCACGAGAGCAACGCACTCTCTGTCCCGCACCGAGAGAAAGATCACAGAAGTGCGATCATGGGTGGCCGGAACAGAGACTTCAGGGAGGAAGGTGTACCATGTGGTCGGCACCCAACCAGAGTCGGTGGGGAGAGCGATAAGGACGACAGTATCAGCACATGCGTGCGCAATGAGGGCTGCAATTTGACATGACAGATCCAAGCCAGGTCGAGGTTGATAGTTATGCTTGGAAGGGGGGTGGGCGGGCACGTCCTATGGCAATGAGTCCTTCGTAAGGCGTAGGGTGATCAATACACTGCCACGTGATAGCTCCCTTATGGACATAGCCGAACTCACTAAAGACAGGGAGAGAGTGGTCATCAACGAGTGTTGTTCTCAGAATGATGCCTTTTTCAATTTCGGCCGTGGCAGACTGAATCAATGGCGGCACCTGCAAGCGAGCAATCGGTGAGAAACAATTGTCACTGAGCACCTTGAGGAAACCGCCTCTGGGCGTAGTGGCAAAGTGTGACCAATACACTCGAATGAGTCGCCCTGGTGAGAAAGTGATGATGGCAGTCCAGCAACCGGGGGGCTGACAACCGACAGTGTGCACAGCCACTCGATCTCCGCAGTCACCAATGAAGAGTACACAGGAGCGTGCTGCAGGGGCTGTTTGCTCCCACTGTCGAAGCCATAAAAGCATTCCCGCTAAATTGGGCATGTCAGGGTCACAAGTGCCGAGCATGTCAAGGAGGCCAAGCAACTCAAGCTTCGGGAAGAGGGGCTCTTCACCCGAGGACAAGGACCTGAGAGTAAATTCAACCGCAGGCGAGCGCCGAATGACGTTCATAATAGGCTGTTCGCAATCAAGGATTGATCGTGGCTCTGACGGTGCTGTCGCGGGTTCTGCGAAGAGCGCTGGCGGAGCAGGCGCTGCGTTGGTTAGCTTGGGCCGCTGATACGGCATGGCCCGAAGAGCATGCCAGTAGTTTTCATCTCCAAAATTGCTCCCAAGCGGGAATGGATTTTGACAGCAAAAGCCTTGTAGGGTCTTATCGAGGTCTTTAAGTACTTGCTGTCGGATGGTAGCGTACTCAACAAGTAGGACGGAGGGAGTGCATGGCTTCCATGTCTGCGGTTCGACTTCTCCGCACTTGAGCTTACGCAAGTAATGTTTGCCGCCGAGAGCAGTGACAACTGCGCTGGGCTTGAAGTAATTTCCAATAAGATCGTGCATGAGACGATCGGGGATGTTGACGTCATGCATAGCATCTTCACCAAAACTGGTGAGTTCAGCATCAACAACCTTTTCTTCGAGGGATGGGAGTCGAAAGGGGAAGTTTAGGCTCGGATTGTCGAAGTATTCGGCCAAGATAGCGGCTGCTGCTTCCTGCTCTTTGTTCGGGAGCTGTGCAATGGGTGCCCCCCACTGAATAATTTGCTGTAAGGCTCGGACAGCGGTGGCAGGCAGAAAGTCAGCCCAAGGGAGGTCAGGCCAGCCTTGTTCGCCGCATTTTTCATGAAAGTCAGCAACAGTGCCAAAGTAGTCAATCTTGTATAGCAGGTGTCTGGGGTGATAGGCACTAGTTGTGAATCTTATGTGCCCACCCGGCGTGATCCCTCTCGTTCGCAGCCAAGGGGGCATAGGTGGCGAAACCGGCTTGTGCCTAGGTTTAGGCAGCATCCATCCTTGTTGCCAAGGGTCGGCTTGCCGCGAGGGCACGATATAGGAGGAGTTACTGACAAAAAAGTAACGATTCCTAGATACTGCTGACCATTCGGCAGTATTGATGCGATGTATGCACGACGAAGGCACCCCACACGTGTCCTGGATATATTGTTTGAAGCGGTTGGCCACACTGCCTGCATTTTCAAGCATAGGAACAACCCGATGAGCCAAACCCATTTCGTGGAGCGCATACATGACAATGTAGACAACGTGGTAGTGAACACTTCGAGTGCCTGTAATGCCAAGTTTGCCACCACCCCTTCCAATCTTGGTGTTGTCCTGACATGGCGAGCCCGCACCAAATATAATGAGCGCGTCTTCTGGCAGCAGGGCTAGGAATTCCCTCAACGCGGCAAAATGATGGTGCACAATTTCCCAAACATCCGCAAGGTAGCGGACAGGGATCCTATGGTTGGCGTACGTCCAGATTGCAGGATCAAGATGGTACCCCTGTACGGCCGAAATCACAGTTCTGATACTGGAATCAAGTTCAGCAATGAGCATAGCACATGGAGGTCCCAACTCTTCTGCAAGAGTGTTCGCAAAGCTGCCACTCCCATCAAAGAAACTGATGATGCCATGTGGGCGGGTAGGACCGCGCACCACGTGTCTGAGGCGCAGTTTCCGTCGGGATTGCAGGCACTCTAGGCCAATAGTATCAGCGTTGCAGAGCAGAACGGCCGTAATGAAAGGTAAGAGATGTGTGATTTCCTCACTCAGCAGTCGCACACCTCCCCTGTTGGGGTGGTAAGCATGACCAAATTGGCCATCAAAGTGTTCAACCAGTAGAGGTGTGTCATTCTGGATAACCAGGAGGCCAGCAAGGCGTAATCTGACTTTGACACCACGGGTCGAAAAATTTAAATTTCGCCCGAGGGATTGCACAAGGGTTTTGGCAAGGCTCGGTTCAGAAGAGACTGAGACGATGTAGAGTGGGAAGGATGAGCGCCCACTAGAGGAGGCCGGCAGTGACAACCAGGTGGCATCTACTAAATTTGCGACCGGCTCGGTGTTGACGAACACAGCTTCACGCACAACATTGGGAGTCAGGGAAGCGTCACAGTGACCAATAGGAACACCATCGGCGACGCATTCCAGTAAGGTCTGCCTGGGGTGTTCAATACTGTCTGTAAGTCGCCAAGCACCATACGCAAGCACCCTTAGCGCGACATAGAGATGCCTTAAGTCTGGTAATTTTTTCTTACCGTGCGGCTCATCTGGCTTAAGGGGGGAAAGTGGTTGGGCCTTGATCGGCTCATGGGTAGCGTTGTGGGTACCTTCACTCGTTGTCGCAGCAGCTGGTTGCACAACTGCAGTATCACTGCAGTATATGTAACATTGTTGCTGAACATTTTCAGGAAGGAGGGACATGACTTGCCCAAAACAACCACTGACATACATAGCTCCACCCTGGTGCCAGCCAATGTGGACAAAGGTAGATTCATGATAAAGGGCGATCTTATTGGAACCCTCAACATGAAATTTGCATATAATTTTGGAGTCTGGCGAGGGGACTTGCGCAGACGCAAGTTTGCAATGCATCCAAGGGAACTCCGATTGAATCGGCCAGTGCATACGGGCGAGGACGGCTTCCTCGAATTGATCAGGACCATACGGCATGGCCAAAATGGAAATCGGCGCCTCTAGAAGGAGTGCTTGTATGGACGCATTGTCGTTCGTCAGTGTAATGCAGCTGGCATTGAGGCACGAGCGCTGAAAAGGTGAAAGTTTAGCGGGGTCGGGGACAATCGCAACAGGGACGCGTGAACCAGACACTAGATCTTGGGGTGGTCTAAAACGTTCCCAATGTTGGGCGGGGGTTTCCAGTGAGTTCTTTCTGTTTTTCTTTTTCCCGAGCTCACTCAGCGTTTGCGGCCATCTAATGGTGGCAGTCCAGCTGCCAACGGTAACATGATGTGGTCCCTCGGCAAGTAGGTCTTCAGCGTAGGCACGGGGAACATCAAACCATAGGGCGGTCGAATGTTGTTGCGAAGAGGCATCTTGTACTGTGACAGCTCGAAAATGGTGGCCGCCCGCGTAGGTACAAAGCCACTCTAGAGTAGTAAATCCGGTGTAAAAATCAATTGGCGTTGGTTCATGGTAAGCAAACTGTAGTGTGGTGTCAACAGTTGCACCAGGGTGGACGAGTTTAGCGCATCTGTCTTTGATGACAATACGATACGCCCCGTCTTGACAGCTACTAGGAAAGACAACTCCCTGCTCGTTCGCAGTAAGCCGTAGTGCTTCAAATGCTTCCGGCGTAATTTGGGCAGCAAGGTAACCAATGAATGGAGCGACAGGAATTCCCTGACTGCGCAGGAAGTCACAAACTTGCGTGACATCATAAGCGTGCTTGGTGGGGCCAAGTGCCCCAGGCAGGGTAACGTAGTGTATCGGGTCGAGCCCCCGACTGCGCTCGCTTTTTTCTTTAGAGGGGGTTCCCCAAATGGGTTCTATTCTACCTGACAGGCTCCTAGCAAGCAAACGACCTTGTCCTGCGAAGGATTCGAAACCCAAAACGCTGCGTGCAGGCGTGTGGCTGCAACATCACGACCCTAGATATGCTTGCAAAATGCCCCGCAGCTGCGTTTCTGCAAGGCGAGCTAAAAAACAGCGAAAAAAAGAAAGCCAGCTAGAAGCCAGCCAGAAGCCAGCTGGGGGACAGCGGGTTGGCGTCCATATTGTACATATAGCACATATAGCATGGAGCTGGGGGAGAGCAGCCAGAAGCCAACCAGAGAGCCAGCAGAAAGCCAGCCAGAAAGCCACCAGAAGCCAGCCAAACCAGCCAGAAGCCAACCAGCGGGGCATTTTGCCAAACCGCATATCTAGGGGTCGTTATGCCGCACGCCTGCACGCAGCGTTTCAGGTTTCGAATCCTTCGCAGGACGAGGTCGTTTCCCGAGTGCTAGGAGCCTGTCAGGCAGAATTGAATCCGTTTGGGAAACCCCCTAAAGAGAGAGGTGCGATGTTCTATGTTCGCGCTTTCGCGCGGCGTCTGCAGCTGTCGCGCAGTCGTTGCGCAGTTCGCGCAGCTGCGCATCGCGCTGTGCAATTCGCTGCTCCGGGCTGCGCATTATTGATCCAATGTTGCGCCATTGTTGCTTCAAGGCGATTCATTTTTTTCCTGTGAATTGCCTATGGTTTCCTTTGGGTTCCTATAAGACTTCTTTAGTTTCTATAGGTTCCTATAAGGGCCCAAAAAACTCCGAGCTGCCGCATCAGAGCCACGCCAGCCCGCCAAGTCCTACTCGCCCAACGTGGAGGCTTCGATACCTGGCTCCAGAGGTGGAATTCTTCCAAGAAAAAAACCCTTGAGTCCTTGCTGGGGGAGGAGGAAACCGTGCCTAGTTTCTGCACTACACTTTGGGTATCAGAAGAAAAGGAGTGGCGGAAGCGCACCAGCCTGCCCGCGCGCACCCGAGGACGGTCTTGAGGCGAAAGTTAACACAAATTTCGGGCTTCAAGACCGAAACCGCGGAGCCCAAGACCCTCCAAGACCGAAGCCGCGGAGCCGGCCTTGCTTTGCGGAAACTTCTAACGGCCGGAGTTTGGACGAACAGCTGCTGCAGCTCTGCCACGTCAACCTTGGCCATCTCCGTTTTCACCTGCTGTCCAACAAATTTATAAAGCTCGTGTTGCAGACCGTTTGCGATCACAAGGCAGCCGAAAGTTTCTTTGGTTGCTGTCGAGCTTTCGTACCAGCGCCTCGTCGTTGATTATAAGGAGCTTGCACTGTTGCCCCGCCGTCCCGCTCCAGAAACCCTCTGTTGCCGTGGACGACAGCGTGGCTCCGGCACTGCGTGTTCAGCAGCAGGGGAGGCCGCCGTCTGTTCGAAGGCACAGTGAAGTTCATCTTGGCCGTCCAGGCGCCACGAAGCTGCCGTACAGGGGGTCGTGACGTTGGGCTCCAGAATCTGCTCTTCCAGCCGGGCCTGGAAGCCCTTGCACACCCCCCACAGCACGCTTCCACTTTGTTCGAAGTCGTCCGAGGCGAAGCCCAGCCTCAGGTCCTTGTTCATGTCCGGGCGCTTGTACTGCTTGGCCTCCACAGAGTCAAAGAGCTGCTGGAGCTCCGCCACGTCGGCCTCGGCCATCTCCGTCTTCACCCAGCTGTCCGACAAATTCGTGAAGCAGACCACGTTGCCCGTGTTGCCCGCGATCACGAGGCAGCCGGGGTTCCTCTGGTTCGTGGTCAGGGACAGCTGCGTGGAGAGGCTCGTCTGCACCAGCGCCTCGTCGTTGATCATGATGAGTTCGCACTGGTGCGCCCCGCCGTCCCTCCAGGAAGACCCTGCGCTCTGGTTGCCCAGCAGCCGCAGCTCCGGGCCGCTGTCGGGGGCCGCGCTGTTGTTGGACACTTGCAGCTTGCTCCAGCCCGCCCAGTGCTTCGGCAGGAAGAGATCGTCCGAGAAGTCGGAGGTGTTCGGTGAGCGTGTTGGAGGCGAAGAGCTGCGGCGCGGAGATCGTGCCCGAGCTCGTCACGCCGCACACCACGCTGCCCGTCGACACTCCGCCGCTCGTGGCCGTGAAGGTGCAGTCCAGGCTCTCGCAGTCCAGCGGGCCCGCGGAGGCCGCACCGGTGATGGTCGCGTGGCGCCTGTGAGCGCCCCGGTGGCTGCGGTT
Source organism: Effrenium voratum (assembly GCA_963377175.1). Classification (NCBI taxonomy): domain Eukaryota; class Dinophyceae; order Suessiales; family Symbiodiniaceae; genus Effrenium; species Effrenium voratum. The sequence continues at coordinate 13,857 of CAUJNA010001364.1, read as the reverse complement.
GCTGCGCCCGAGGCAGTCAGCGTGCCCGTGGACACGTCGCCCACCGTGGTGAAGTTCCCGGCGTTGGCCGTGTTGTTGATGGTGAGTGTGCTGCCGGTGATTCCTGTGGCGGAGCTCAGCAGGCCCACACTGGCCGCCGCTGATGCTCAGCGAGCTGCCTGACACGGCCCCTGTGGACAACAGCGTGGCTCCGCGACGGCGCCGGTGGCTGTGAGCGCTGCGCAGGAAATGGCGCCCGAGGCGTCCACGCCCGTGGTGAACACGTCAGTGCAGTTCACGTCGTTGCACAGCAGCTGGTCGCAGCCCACGTTGCCCTGCGCGGTGAGCCCGTCCAGCGTGGCCGAGCCCGTGAGGGCCAGCGAGTCCGCCAGCAGGTCCGTTACTGAGACAGACTCTCCCTCGAAGGCAGTGGCCCTGATCTGCAAGCTGTACAGGTCCAGCGTGCCCGCCGACTGCTGCACCAGCCCGGGGATAGAGCCGCCGAAGGCTCCGAAGTGCAGCTTCGCGATTCCGCCCGGCGGCACCGAGAAGTCCAGGCGCGCCGTGCTCCAGACGCCCTGCGAGGGCGTGCCGAGGAAGGTGCCGGTGACGCCCAAGTAGTCGTTGTCGGCCGCGCTGGACTCGTAGCTGAAAAAGCCCCCCAATCCCAAGCCGTTAAAGCTGGCCGAGGCCACGGAGCTCTGGCTGTTGGAGCGCACCAAAAATTTCCTAATGTGGTGAGCGTGGGCTCCAGCAGCACCTCGCCCAGGGTGGCCAGCGTGACGTCGTCGGCCCCTCCGTCGAGGAACTCGTGCTTCAGCAGCAGGGCCGAGGCCGCCGTGTCCTCCTCCTCCTCCGTGTTGCCGACCTCCAGGGTTGCGTCCAGGATCTGGAGGCCGTAGACGTCCACCGTTCCTGCCGTCTGGTTGGGCAGGCCCGGCGCCTGGAAGTGCGCACCGAAGTGCAGCTTCGCAACTCCGTTTGGCGGCACTGTGAAGCACATCTTGGCCAGACAGCAACGTCGGCCTCCCACATCTTGAGCAGGTCTCGCTGCGAACCATACAGGCTTGCGGGCGCGACGGAGAGGCCATGGTCTCAAGATGGGAGTAGAGGCAGCTGTGTTTAAAACCCACAGGCGCCAGCCCGCCCGCCGCGGCAGAGACCACCGGAGGCTAGCAGGATGAACGCACCGCCACCTGCCCGGCATCGGAGCCCGCGCCAAGGTCAGAATTCTTCCCAGGATTTTTTTTTCCAGTTGTCCTGTGGACCACTGTCTAAAGTTTCGGCAAACCTGCCCGGCATAGAAGCCAGCCACCTGCCGCACCTCTCGCCTGGAACGCATTGAAACGAACCCACTTCGAAAAACACAAGTGCCACTTGTGCTTTTCGAGCTGTCGACAGTTTACCGAAAATTTCGGCCGTCCTGGCGCGGGCCTGGTGCGGGCCTGGTGCGGGCCTCGCTTTCAAGGTCACCCACGGACTGTGACACGTACTTGCGGAAACTTGTGCCGAAGAGGGGTTGGTGCGTTTGACGCACCAACACGCGGTGACGCCTGTGAGGGGGTGGTGTGTCAAACACACTACCCCCGAATCACGAGGACAAGGAAACTTCTCCGAACGGCCGGAATGCCACGAAGGACCTGTGAGGTACGTTTGACGTACCAACAAGCGCTCCTTGGCCGACTACTGGACTAAGGACCTGTCACGGGCAACATCCCGGAGGTCCTGGAGGTGACTGACGGCACGCACGTCACCGCAGGGCAGCTGGCCTGGCTCTCACGCCATACGCTCAAGTAACGGACCTGGCGGTGAACACGGCAGCCTCCGGCAACAACGCAGCGGCCATCCAGTCCCTGGACGACAGAGTCACCGCCGAGCTGGCCTCAAAGCTGGACAGCAGCGCGCTGGCGCCGGCAATTGCGCCCCTGGCCACGGCGGCGGCCTTGGCCACCACGGACGGCCAGGTGGCCGCGCACGGAAGCAGCATCGCCGCGCTGCAGAGCTCGCTGACCACGGGTCTCTCCAACAAGGCAGACCAGTCGGCCTTCGACGTGCTGGAGGGCGTGGTGGCCACAAGAGCACCCCGGACGGCGTGGACCTGAAGCTGTCCAACTACAGCACCACGGCGGCCATGAACGGCTCCATCGCCTCGGCCAACAACGCCACGCTGGCCACGGTGGCCGCCAACTACGGCCTCAAGACGGTGGTGGACCAGCACTCCCCAGACATAGCGGCGAGGATCACGCCGCTGGAGGTGGACACCAAGGTGGCCAACGCTCTCCTGGGGGCCGTCACCGCCGCGGCGCTGGCCTCCGAGCTCGCGAGCAGAGACGCCACCATCTCGGGGCTGCAGGCCTCCAAGGCGGACGCCAGCGCGCTGACCGCGTACGCCCTGCAGTCGGCCGTGGACACTTCCTCCGAGGTGGACTCTAAGATAGCGGCGGCCCTCCTGGGCGCAGTCACCACGGCAGCCCTGGACGCCGCCCTCCTCGGCAAGGCGGACGCCAGCGCGCTGGCCGCCCTGCTCTCCATGGTGGACGGGCTGGACACGCCACTGGAGGTGGACACCAAGATAGCAAATGCCCTGCTGGGTCTCGCCACCGAGGCCTTCGTCGCAGCGCAGCTTGCTAGCCGGGACGCCAGCATCACGGCGCTCCAGGGGCCAAGGCCGACGCGACGCTGCTGGCCTCATACGCCACGAACGCCGCGCTCTCGGCCAGCGAGACCACGCTCCAGAGCGCCCTCGACGCAATCCTCGCGAAGCTCGCCGCCCTGCAGCTTTCCCCTGCAGCGGGGATTTTAAACCAACCGCCGGCCTTGCGGGCTCACAACTGGGACTCCTTCATCCGCGGGAAGCAACGTCGTTCCGCAACCTGCACTTCAATGCGTCCTCTTCACTCTGCTGCGCGGCCAACGCTACGACACCAGAGCATTCACGGTCAGACTGCTACTCCGTCGCTTGGGAGACTACCACACAGGGGCAGCGCAGGACGCTGAGACGACCAGCGCCATCACAGCAGCGCTGCTGGCCTACTACACCTCGGCGCAGGTAGACGCGCTGTTGGGAGACTACCGCACGGCAAGCGCGCAGGACACGCAAACGCAGGCCGCCATCGCGGGCGCGCTGCTGGCCTACCGGACGGGCCCGGACCAGGACGTCTTCACAACCAACCAAATCACCTCGGCGCGGGTGGCGTACCGCTCAGCCGCAGACCAGGACACGGCGACGGCCTCGAGCATCGCCGCCGCGCTGCTCAGCTACTACACCATCGCACAAGTGGACGGTCTCCTTGCCAACAAGCTCGGAGTCACGGAGGCGGCCTCGGCCCTGCAAATAGCCGTGCGCTTTCCGGACGACGGAGGGGCCGACGAGGTGGTGGCCGCCATAGGAGAGCAGATCCTGGGCCCCACGGACGTCTCACTGTCAAACTGGTGGACGGTTCGCCCCAGCACACTGCGGGAGTGAGCGTGGACGGCTACACCCTGACCCTGGCGGCGAACCCGTGGAACATTGTGCGCACCTACAACTTGACCCCGGGCCGAGAGCTGCTCTTCGCCTGCCGGTACCGGCTCGGCACGGCCTCCAACTTCGTGGTGTGCATGTCCGAAGCCGACAACGTCTACGACCCATTGTACGGCAGCTTCGTGGGCGACCAGGGCGCCTGGAGCTGGTTCGCAAACCAGAAAAGGCTGTACGACGCCCAGAGCCAGGAGCCCGATGAGATGCGCCGGCTGCACCTCGCAAACCAGCAGTGGGTGCAAGAAGAGGAAGAGCGACGAGAGGAGGAGTCGCAGCGCAAGCGCCGGCGCACAGATGCCGGGATTGCGTGAGCAGATTAACATCGATGTCGGTCGCCTTGATGAGATGACCCAATTCGACGTCAACGCCCACTGCGAGCGGGCTTGTGAGCAGAATCGACGCCCTTCAGGGGCTCCGGCGGGGCCAAACGCCGGTCTGAGGGGCTTCGGAGCAATCCTGGGGTGACAACAGGATTGAAGGAGGCAATCCTGGGCTCACAACAGCATTGAAGGAGGCAATCCTGGGGTGACAACAGGATTGAAGGAGGCAATCCTGGGGCCTCGCAGCCATTGGCAAAAAAAAGCGTGCTGTCCTCCCCCACGGGAGGACTGGGAAGAATGGGGGAGGACTGGGAAGAATTCCGTCCCGTGGGGCTGGCTCCGATGCCGGGCAGGTTCGCCGAAACAAAAGACAGTTGTCGGCTTAGACGACAACATTGTCGGCTTAGACGACAACCTACATTTTTTTTTGCTGGGAAGAATCCCGACCTCGGCGCGGGCTCGGCAGGGCTCCGATGCCGGGCAGGTGGCGCGCTAGGTATCGAAGCCTCCACGGGCTGGCGCGGCTCTGCCGGGCAGGAATGTGATGCTGGAAAGCATAAGTGCCACTTATGCTTTTGAAGCGGCCGGGTGGGAGGCTCCGATGCCGGGCAGGTGGTGCGGCCGGGCTGGAGGCTTCTCTGCCGGGCAGGTGGCGCGGCCGGGGTCAGACGATGATCCTCCACGCTGTGCTGGGAACCTCGCATTTGTGACATTGGTGCCACCAATGTCAAGGAAACGAGGTTGGGCGAGCCCGTACTCATTGGGCGAGCCAGTACTCATTGGGCGAGCCAGTCTTATTGGGCGAGCCAGCAAACGAGGTTGGGCGAGCCAGTACTCATGGGCGAGCCAGTACTAAGGGGCGTTGGGCGAGCCCGTACTTATTGGGCGAACCCGTACTTATTGGGCGAGCCACTCAACCACTTTCACAGTGGCCCACAACGCCTGCGCCTGCTTGGCGCTGTGCCTGCTCGGCACACAAACAAGTGCCTCGGCACGTCTACTTACAAGTGCACTGCAAGTGCCTGCTCGGCACTGCAAGTGCCTGCTCGGCACTTGCCTGCTCGGCACCGGGGTGCCTGCTCGGCACCGGGGTGCCTGTACAGCTTGTTTTTTTGCATAACACGTGGAACAGCTTGTGTTTTTGCAGACACGTGAACAGCTTGCACGGTTTTTCGCACGGTTTTGCATGTCATGTGCATGTGGTTCAACCCCAAAGTGCCCCCCCTGTTTTTTTCCTGTCAGGCTGCCGTACGTAGGTCGGACATCCTGGAGAACTTCGCGAGGCACGAGCGGGCACCTAGGTAAATGTGCCGAGCAGGCACAGTGCCGGGCAGGCGCGGCAGGAATGTGGCGTTGTCCGTGCCATGGGTCTCACAAGGCAAGCCACTGAACATCCACTCTCCCCCGGGTCCTTGCTATACGTGCTATATGTGCTATATGGGTCTTACAAGGCAAGCCACTGAACATCCACTCTCCCAGGGTCCTTGCTATACGTGCTATATGTGCTATATGGGTCTCACAAGGCAAGCCACTGAACATCCACTCTTCCCCGGGTCCTTGCTTCTCGTGCTTTGTGTGCCAAAATGAGCTCCTTGCTATGTACTATATGTGCTATATTATTCTGTACGCGCGAAAATCTGTAGTATATGTGCTATATAGGGCCATATAGCACATATAGTACATATAGCATGGACCCGGGGGAGAGTGGATGGCTTGCCTTGTGAGACCCATATAGCACATATAGCACGTATAGCAAGGACCCGGGGAGGAGAGTGGGGGTTGCGGCTTGGCTAGCAAGGAGCCCGGAGACTGTGGGGGTTCAGCGGCTTGGCGTGTAAGACCCATATAGCGCATATAGCACATATAGCAAGGAGCCCGGGAGCTTGGCGCGGCAGGAATGTGAACACAAGTGCCGCTGTGTTGAAGCTCTCTCTTTAGAGGGCGTTTTCCAAATGGATTCTATTCTACCTGAGAGGCTTCTAGCACTCGTCCGTCCAGCATTTGACCTTGTCCTGCGAAGGATTCGAAGTCTAAAACGCTGCGTGCAGGCGTGTGGCTGCAAAATAATGACCCCTAGATATGCGCCTCAATTTGGCTCCAGGTTGCATTTCAAGCGATGTCAAGCTTTGCCAAAAGAAACCCCTTTTCCCTTTTTTTCGGGAACCCCTTTTTTTGGAACCCCTTGTTTTCTTTTTTTCCCGAAGCATTGCGAAGGGTTCTTCTTCTAAAAGCGGCTGCCAACTTCACCTGCCAACTTCTCATGCCAACTTGTCGAGAGTTACTTCACCTGCCAACTTCTCATGCCAACTTGTCGAGAGTTACTTCACCTGCCAACTTCTCATGCCAACTTGTCGAGAGTTACTTCACCTGCCTACTTCTCATGTCAACTTTTTGAGAGTTACTTCACCTGCCAACTTCTCATGTCAACTTTTCGGCTGTTATCTCATTCTACTAAAAGCACAAGCTAATTTGTCGGGTGTTACTTCACTATCCTAAAAACACAAGCTAACTTTTCTGTTCTACCTTCACATCTCGACTCTTAATTCTTCTTCTTTTTATGGCGGGGGTAGGCCCGACGGGAGCTTACGAAACGCACCCCTCTGCGGAGATCGTGCGTGTCGAAGCGCTCTCGCTGTGGCCCCGTGCGAATTTGTCTTGAGCTCGGCGAACCCTCTGCGGAGATCGTGCGTGTCGAAGCGCTCTCGCTGTGGCGCCGTGCGAATTTGTCTTGACCTTGGCGAACCCTCTGCGGAGATCGTGCTTGTCGAAGCGCTCTCGCTGTGGCGCCGTGCGAATTTGTCTTGAGCGCGGCGAACCCTCTGCGGAGATCGTGCGTGTCGAAGCGCTCTCGCTGTGGCGACGTGCGAATTTGTCTTGACCTTGGCGAACCCTCTGCGGAGATCGTGCGTGTCGAAGCGCTCTCGCTGTGGCGCCGTGCGAATTGGTCTTGAGCGCGGCGAACCCTCTGCGGAGATCGTGCGTGTCGAAGCGCTCTCGCTGTGGCGCCGTGCGAATTTGTCTTGACCTTGGCGAACCCTCTGCGGGGATCGTGCGTGTCGAAGCGCTCTCGCTGTGGCGCCGTGCGAATTTGTCTTGACCTTGGCGAACCCTCTGCGGAGATCCTGCGTGTCGAAGCGCACTCGCTGTGGCGCCGTGCGAATTTGTCTTGAGCCCGATGAACCCTCTGCGGGGATCGTGCGTGTCGGATCGCTCTCGCTGTGGCGCCGTGCGCATCTGTCTTGAGCCCGATGAACCCTCTGCGGAGATCGTGCGTGTCGAAGCGCTCTCACTGTGGCACCGTGCGATTTTCTTGCTCGCGAAACGGCTTTTGGAAGTTGTCTCGTGGTGCGCGCGCCTGCTTTCGCAATCCCGCGGTCCCGGGTTCGATTCCCCCCTGGTCCGCGGCAGCTCCGGCTTGAAAATCGCAGCTTTTAAGTACAAACGTAGTACGCGGAGCGTGCTCCTGCAGCTTCGGCTGGAAAATCGCAACTTTTAAGTACAGACGTAGTACGCGGAGGCTGCTGCAGCTCCGGCTGGAAAATCGCACTTTTAAAGTACAGACGTAGTACGCGGAGCGTGCTCCCGCAGCTCCGGCTGGAAAATCGCAACTTTTAGATACAAATGGCTGGAAAATCGCAACTGTAAATTGCAAATGTAGCACGCGGAGCGCCTCCGCCGCTCCAGCTTTTTGAGGGTTAATTACTTCACCTGCCAGTTTCTCATGCCGAAACTTCGAGAATTACTTCACCTGCCAGCTTCTCATGCCACCTTTTCGAGAGTTACTTCACCTGCCAACTTCTCGTGCCAACTTTTCGAGGAGTTACTTCACCTGCGAGCTTATCATGCCAACTTTTCGAGAGTTACTACACCTGCGAGCTTCTCATGCCAACTTTTCGAGAATTACTTTACCTGCCAACTTCTCATGCCAACTTTTCGAGAAATACTTTACCTGCCAACCTCTCGTGGCAACTTCACCTGCCAACTTTTCGAGAATTACTTCACCTGCCAACTTCTCATGCCAACTTTTCGAGAAATACTTTATCTGCCAACCTCTCGTGGCAACTTTTCGCAAAATTACTTCACCTGCCAGCTTCTCATGCCAACTTTTCGAGAGGTACTTCACCTGCCAACATCGCCTGCCAACTTTTCGAGAGTTACTTCGCCTGCCAACTTCTCGCGCCAACTTTTCGAGAATTACTTCGCCTGCCAACTTCTCATGCTAACTTTTCGAAAGTTACTTCACCTGCCGGCTTCTCACGCCAACTTTTCGAGAGTTACTTCACGCGCCATCTTCTCGTGCCAACTATTCGAGAATTACTTCACCTGCCAGCTTCTCACGCCAACTTTTCGAGAGTTACTTCACCTGCCAACTTCTCATGCCAACTCTTTGAGAGTTATTTCACCTGCCAACTTCTCATGCCAACTTTTCTCTTGAGTTACTTCGCCTGCCAACTTCTCATGTCAACTTTGCGAGAATTACTTCACCCGCCAACTTTGCCAGCCAACTATTCGAGAGATACTTAACCTGCCAGCTTCTCATGCCAACTTTTTGAGAATTGCTTCGCCTGCCAACTCCTCATGCTAACTTTGCGAGAGTTACCTCACCTGCATCAACTTGCCTCTATGCTTCCGGGCCACTCGTCGTCTAGTTTTGTTTTTTTCTTAGCCCTGCAAAGGTTGGCTCGCTTGAAATGCAACCTGGAGCCAAATTGCAAGCATATCTAGGGGTCATTATTTTGCAGCCACACGCCTGCACGCAGTTGCAGGACGAGGTCAAATGCTGGACGGACGAGTGCTAGGAGCCTCTCAGGTAGAATAGAATCCATTTGGAAAACGCCCTCTAAAGAGAGAGACCGGGGATCACCGAAGGCTCTCAAGTTAGCTTTGCGACTCCACCCGCCGGCACCAAGAAGTCCAGGCGCGCCGTGCTCCAGACACCCTGCGCGACCGTGCCAAGGAAGGTATGACGCCACGTAGTGTTGTCGGAGCGCTAACGTACATACCTAGTTGGAGAAGGCCGTACACCGCGCCAAAGAAGGCGCACAATGTTCAGGCAAGGCGCTTAGGCCTCCAGCCTTCCACCGTAAAGCTGGCCGAGGCCACGATCCGCCGCAGCTGCTCAAAATGTCTTCCGGAGCTCTGGCTGTTGGAGCGCACCAAAAATTTTTTCTAATGTGGCAAGCGTGGGCTCCAGCAGCACCTTGCCCAGAGTGGCCAGCGTGACGTTGTTGGCCCTCCGTCAAGGAACTCATGCTTTAGCAGCAGCCCGCCGTGTTCCGCTGTGTTGCCGGCCTCCAGGGTGCCCAGGATCTGGAGGCCGCAGACGTCCACCGTTCCTGCCGTCTGGTTGCTTTGCAACTCCCGCCTGGTTGGCGGTAAGCGGTACGCCACCAGTGCCAAGGTGATTTGGTTGGTTGTGAAGACGTCCTAAGCCGGACCCTCCGTGGGCAGCAGCGCGCCTGCGATGGCGGCCTGCGTCTGTGTGTCCTGCGCTTGCCGTGCGTCAGTCTCCCTCCACTTGCGTCAAGGTGTAGTAGGCCAGCAGCGCAGTCAATATGGCGCCGGTCGTCTCGGCGTTCTGCGCCGTGCTTGTTCGACAGCAGTCGACCAACAACGCGTCCACTTGTGAGGGTGTAGTAGCCAGCAGCAGCCGCGAGGGCCCGCCGCTGCGATGGAGTTGCAGTCGGCCGTGATGCGCAGCGTGTCGTCACCGTTGCGTTGGCCAGCGCAGCAGAGAGAGAAGCCTCCAGATGCAGGTTGCGAACGACGTTGCTTCCGCAAACGAGCTCCCAAGTAGTGAAGCCCGCCCAGGCCGGCGCGCTAACAACTCCGCCGCTCCGGAAAGCTGCAGGGCGGCGAGCTCCGCAAGCGTCGAGGGCGCTCTGGAGCGTGGTCTTGCTGGCTGAGAGCCGGCGTTCGTGGCTACGAGGCCAGCAGCGTTGTGTCGGCCTGGCCCTGGAGCGCCGTAATGCTGGCGTCAACCCAGCAGGGCATTTGCTATCTTGGTGTCTACTCCCGGCGTGTCCAGCCCGTCCACGGGCGGCCAGCTTGCGTCCGCCTTGCCGAGGAGGGCAGCGTCCAGGGCTGCCGTGGTGACTGCGCCCAGGAGGGTCGCTATCTTAGAGTCCACCTCCGAGAAGTGTCGACGGCAGACAGCTGGTGTCCGCCTTGGAGGCCTGCAGGCCCGAGATGGAGGCGTCTCGGCTCGCGAGCTTGGAGGCCAGCGCTGCGGCGGTGACGGCTACCTTGGTGTCGACCTCCAGCGACGTGATCCTTGCTGCTATGTCTAGGGAGTGCTGGTCCACCACGTCTTGAGGCCGTAGTTGGCTGCCACCATGGCCGCGTGGCGTTGTTGGCCGAGGCGATGGAGCCGTTCATGGCCGCCGGTGCTGTAGTTGGACAGCTTCAGATCCACGCCGTCCGGGGTGCTCTTCGTGGCCACCACGCCCTCGAAGGCCGACTGGTCTGCCTTGTTGGAGAGACCCGTGGTCAGCGAGCTCTGCCGCGCTGCGATGCTGCTTCCGTGCACCTGTCCGTCCGGTGTGGTGGCCAGGGCCGCTGCCGTGCAATTGCCGGCGCCAGCGCGCTGCTGTCCAGCTTTAGCGACTGGATGGCTGCGTTGTTGCCGGAGTTCACCGCCAGGTCTGTTACTTGTGCGTAGGGCGTCAGAGCCAGGGCCAGCTGCCCTGCGGTGACGTGCGTGCCGTCAGTTACCTCTCCGTTGTCCAGGCCCGTGACAGGTCCTTCAAACATGTTACATATGTTCGTGGCTAAGGCGTCGGCCAAGGAGCTAAGCGCTTCTTACTCTGCACGGGGCTCGATTAGTGCCGGGAGGGGAGTTGACTGAGTACCGAACTCCGGCCGTTAGAAGTTTCCGCAAGTACGTGTCCCGTGACACAGCCCGTGGGCCTTTTTCCGACCTGAAAGCGAGGCCGGCTCCGCGGCTTCGGTCTTGGAGCGAGGCCGGCTCCGCGGCTTCGGTCTGGGAGCGAGGCCGGCTCCGCGGCTTCGGTCTTGGAGCCCGCGCCAGGCCCGCGCCAGGGTTTTTTTGGAAGTACCGTGGCTGCAATGATTTGACCGGTGGCGCCGGTCAATCGCGGTACCTGCGCACGACGCTCGAAAATTTCGCCTCGAGGCCGTCCTCGGGGGCGCGGGCTCGGCAGGCTGGTGCTCTTGCCGCCACGTAGCACGTGCTCGGCTACCAGGACATGAAGTGAATGAAAATATCATTCACTTCATGGTCCAGGTCATGAAGTGAATGATATTTTCATTCACTTCATGTCCTGTTCATGATACCTATAGCCTAATGCAGAAACTATGCGTGGCGTGCATAGTTTCATGGGTCAAATAAAAGCGTGCTACAGTCCTCCCCCCAGGGAGGACTGGAATTTTTTCCTGGGAAGAATTCCGACCGGAGAGCGAAGTCGGAATTCCGACCTCGGTGGGAGAGCGAAGTCGGAATTCCGAACTTTGGGTGGCGCGGGCTCGGCAGGCTGGCTCCGACGCCGGCAGGTGGCGCGGCAGGGTGGCGCAGTGCCAAGCCGCCGCATGACCGTATGACCGTATGATCCGTATGATTCGTATGACTCGGCGGGCTGGCGTGGCTCCGATGCCGGGCAGGAATGTGGCGCGCTAGGTATCGAAGCCTCCACGTTGGGCGAGCTAGTATCCTCGTGATTCGTATGACTCGGCGGGCTGGCGTGGCTCCGATGCCGGGGAGGAATGTGGCGCGCTAGGTATCGAAGCCTCCACGTTGGGCTTGGCGGGCTGGCGTGGCTCCGAGGGCAGGAAGGTGAGGCTTATGCCCCACTCTCCCCCGGGTCCTTGCTATACGTCCTATATGTGCTATATGGGTCTCACAAGGCAAGCCGCAGAGCTGTATACTATACACATAGCATCTCAACATGTACCAAATATGCATTGTGTAGCACATATAGTGTATTTTAACGCGCGTCTCGATAACATTTAGTACATATAGGACATATAGCAAGGAGCCCGGAGAGTGTGGGGGTTCAGCGGCTTGGTGTAAGAGCCATATAGCACATATAGCACATATAGCAAGGACCCGGGGGACTGTGGGGGGTTCAGCGGCTTGGCGTGGCTTCAATGCCGGGCAGGCGGCGCGGCCGGGTGGCGCAGCGCCAAGCCGCCGTATGACCGTATGACCGTATGATCCGTATGATCCGTGTGTCGGCTGGCTGACGTGGCTCCGATGCCTAGCAGGGATGTGGCGCGCTCGGTATCGAAGCCTCCGCGTTGGGCAGCTAGTATCCTGGAAAGCGGCAGCGAACTGCGCGAACTGCGCAGCGACTGCATCGCACCTCTCTCTTTAGAGGGGGTTTCCCAAATGGATTGAAGGATTTGAAACCTAAAACGCTGCGTGCAGGCGTGTGGCTGCAACATAACGACCCCTAGATATGCGGTTTGGCAAAATGCCCCGCAGCTGCCTTTCTTTCTGCAAGTTTCGCGCGGCGCAGTCTGCAGCTGTCGCTGCAGTCGCTGCGCAGTTCGCGCACTTCGCGCAGTTCGCTGCTCCAGGCTGCGCATTATTGATCCAATGTTGCGCCATCGTTGCTTCAAGACAATTCATAAATTTGCCTCAAGAATGGCATCGAAGCCTCCGCTGCCGCGCCACCTGCCCGGCATCAAGGCCACGCCAGCCTGCCGAGTCATACGGATCATACGGATCATACGGTCATACGGTCATACGGCGCTTCGGGTGGGTGCGCCGCTTCCCTGCCAGGTATCGAAGCCTCCGCTGCCGCGCCACCTGCCCGGCATCCAAGCCACCCTGCCGCGCCACCTGCTCGGCGTCGAAGCCTCCGCTGCCGCGCCACCTGCCCGGCATCAAGGCCACCCTGCCGCGCCACCTGCTCGCCATCGAAGCCTCCGCTGCCGCGCCACCTGCCCGGCGTCAAAGCCGCCCGGCATCAAGGCCACGCCAGCCGAGTCACTCTGCCGACAATCCTGCGCTGGGCACAGGATTGCCCTCGTCAATCCTGCGCTGGCAACAGGATTGCCCCCGTCCTGCGCTGGCAACAGGATTGCCCCCCGTCAATCCTGCGCTGACACCCAATAGACTAGATTAGACTATTTTCTGCCTAATAGTTAAATCTTATTTTTCTGACTATTAGTTAAATCCATTTAGTTTAAATTCTTGTTTTTAGACAAACGTGATTCTAACTAATATACACATCGATTCTGACTAATAGTTTATTTTTCCGGGCACAAAAATTCTGACTAATAGTCAGCCCGGAATTCTAACTAATAGTCAGGAAAAATCTGACTAATAGTTAGAATTTGTGTTGCTTTTGGGGTCGAAGTTTGGTCGAAACTTCGACGAAACTTCGACCCATACCATGTACACACATTTCAAACTGCGACCAAACTGCGACCCCTCCAGAAACACATATTTAAAACTGCGACCAAACTGCGACCCCCCAGAAACACATATTTCAATCAAACTTTCACTCCCAAGTTCAACCTGTTTTGAGAGCCGGCTTTCACGCGCAACAGCCTTCTTGGCTTGTTCTTGGTGCGTGTCTTTCTTTCACGCTCGAATTTGGCCGCAGGGCGCCTTGTGCGCAGACTTTTGCGAAGCGCGTCGTCAAGCCGCAGTCTCTGCACAAGAGCTTCTTTCATCACACAAGGCGCTACATTTCTGTGAGCGCTTTCACGTTTCCTTGCTTCACGCACTGTCACGCGGGCGTCTGTTTGTGCGCACGTGTGCACATGTTTTGTGCACTATACCCGTTTAAGTGACACAGCGAGGGAACTCACCTTTCACGAAAAAACATCTCAAGAGACCACACTGTGGGGCAGAACAATTGCGAAATACCACTTGGCTTTGAGGGGCAAACTGTCAAACACAACCTTCGGGGAAAACTGTTTCGGGTCGTTTGATGGACACATGTGAGTTTACATTGTTGAGAAACAGCTGGAAGAGTTGCGAAAGACCACTTTGAGGGACAAACATTTGGAGGGACTGCCACCGCGAGAAAATTTATATTGAAGGGAACCAGTTTTGTGAAAGCCCCC
>CAUJNA010001363.1:56620-85645 GCA_963377175.1 Effrenium voratum | reverse complement strand
TGTGTGTGTGTGTGTGTGTGTGTGTGTGTGTGTGTGTGTGTGTGTGTGTGTGTGTGTGTGTGTGTGTGTGTGTGTGTGTGTGTGTGTGTGTGTGTGTGTGTGTCTGCGTCTGTGCGCATGTCTGTGTCTGTGTGTCTGTCTCTCTGTGTGTGTGTCTGTGTGCTTTGTGTCTCTGCGCGCGTGCCCCTTTGTTTGTGTCTCTGTGCGTGTTTGTGTCTGCATGTGTCTGCGATTGTGTCTGTCTCTCTGGGTGTGTCCCTGGCGCGCGCGCGCGCCTGTGCATGCGCGTCTGTGTGTCTTGTGTCTGTGCCTCTCTGTGTCTGTCTCTGTGTGTCTTGCGTGTCTCTGTGTGGGACCACACTGCAACCCTGGCAGCCTGTTCATGGCACGCGGCTCGCGGCAGTGTGCAAATGCGTCACTTCGTCCAATCCTTGCCCATCTCGCCAGAGAATGCTGGGAAATCTCGGGCGGCAGACAATACCCCGTGAGTTGCCAGAGCTGCCCCTAAATCGTTGAGGGGGTAAGTTGTATGCAAAAAGGCCAGCGACATGCTTCTCATAAACTCCCACTGAGAGATCAAAATACGCGCCAAGCTGCCGATGAATCGCTCGACGCGAGACCTGACAACCTGGGCCAAGTGCGTCAAACGCATGCGGCATCGTCTGAATCAAATCCCAGCACCACTTCTGGGCCATTGCCGTCGGGCCCTTTAGTGGGCGGACAAAACCCTGCACTTCTGCGCAACGTGCGAGAAGACGTGCTGCAAGCAACAACAAGACACACCTCACCCCGCTTGCCTCCTTCGCTGTGCTGCTCGCGCTCTTCTTAGAGGCATCCAACAAGGCCGAGACCAAGTCATCCGGCAGCACGCCCTAAGTCCCGCGCAGGAGAAGCCCCTCCAAAAAAAATCCAACCATGGGCGCACATTGAGATTGCTAAAGCCTGGTTCTCAGTGAATCAAAAGAGGTGTTGGAGTTGTGTGGGTGTGGGTCAAAAATAGGTACCCAACATGGAACCCTGGTAAATTGAAACAACAAGTAAAAGCTGCGGTCCCCTGGTGGTTTAATTCTGACCCATACCCCTGTGTTTTCTGTCGATCGTGGCCATTAGTTGCCCCTTGCCTGGAAGAACTCGGGCGCTATGACCTTCTCCTTTGGCTTGGCAGGCCGCATCCAAGTGTTCGGATGCCTAGCAAAGCCAAGCGCCCAGGGCTCAGGGCCTTCGCACGAACCAAAGCCAGCTGGCTGCAGCTGTCATCCGCACCTGTACGCTTTGGTGAGCTTCAGCTGCAACTCAATCCGCGCGATCACCTCAGCCTTCAGAAGAGCAGCCACCGGAAGGCAGTGTGTGCGCGTGTGTCTGCGCTGCAAAAAAGCCTTCCTGATTGCGAACAGAAAGTCTGCTGCACACCAGACAGCACGTACGTGCCCAGGCCAAAACTCCTTAAAAACCCCTCAACACGCTGCTCGACCCCTGCCTGGCCAAACGGTTTCTGCACGAAGTCGTTGGCGCCAATCTTCCTGGGCGCATGGGATTGAAAGATCTGCTGCGCAGGTTGGCCATCTCCCAGCTTGTCAGAGCCAAAGCCGCAAGCACCGCACAATCGTGTCTTTGTCCCCTTTGGCCGAGACCTAAGTTTGCAGCTGCTCCAGAACGATGGCTCTGAAGCATGTTCCCAAATGGGTGTGTCAAAACAAAAAACAGGAGGGGGTTACGCAGGTGTTGGTCCATGTTTCCACCAGGGCAACCCATGTTGGAGTTCCGGTTTTTTGAGCAGCCAAATGCCTGGTTGGCGGCCGCTTGAAGCTCTGCGCTTGAGGCGTCAAACAGTTGCCGCCATTCAGCTGCCCGAAACCCCCTAGCGTGCGGAAGCCTGTCCTAGCGCGGTGACTCCAACCCATAGTTGGAAGGTAAGATTGGTCAACCAAGCTTGTTTCACCAGCGGAAACAGTCTCTCCTTGTCTCTCCGCACACTCTGTAGTCAGTCTGAGCATGGTGGCAATCTACATCACAGCACGTATTGCGGCCGCGCCACCATAATGATTGGCAGGATTTCTGCTGGATAGCTCTTGCGCAACGTCCGCAGGACATCAGTCCCAGACAGTCCTAGGTATGCGGAATCTCAGCCCAGTGCGGGCCCGCTATTGGAAATCCTATCAAATCCTTTGGCACTCGCCTGGCATCATCACCTCCAGCAGCACCAGGGCAGGCAGAGGGTTCTCCCTGAGGAAGTTCAGCGCCTCGCCGCCGTGCACGGCCACCTGGCCGTGTCCCATGTCTATGCACAGATCACCGTTCCCCCCCTCCCCCCACAAAAAAAGAAGAATAAAAAAAGTAGCATGTGTCCAAGCAAGGCAGTAGTATTCAAGCAGAGAGCACCAAAAAAGGCATAACTCGGCCTTCAGGTCGTAGGGTGAGGAAGCCAGCAATGACTTCATCACCTGCTGATTCACGAGGTCATCGTCCACCTGGTGTCCACACGAGAAAGCCGCTTTGCAGAATGCAGCGTCACAAGGCTCCGCCAACTTTTGGAAGTTGATACAAACGATTGGCCACTTCAATCTCATCGACGCATCAATCTGGGCGCCCAAGCAGACAGCACCACGCAGCATGACTCGTCCTCCGGAATTTTCGCTGTGATCTGCAGGTTCTTTGCTGCGACGGTGGCAATACCTGCTTCAGGGTCAATTCGGAGTTGATTGATTGGACGGACTTGAACCATTTGATCTGGGCAAGACTAGTTGCTTGGAGACAGAAAACAACTGGGAGCACGTCAGGCAGCATGTCAACACTTTGCCAGTTTAGCACACAAAGGTTGAAGCTCCTTGGATTCAAGTGAGCATAGAGCTCACATAAGCCAGTGTCAACATTGACCATGTGTCTGAATTTACCAAACTCCCATGCCAAGTGAGCACACAAATATTTGGATATGTGTCAAAATACATACCCATCTTGAACTGCTTGTGTCAAGCTGCTCTCGCTGATTGCCTTTGGACCCCGCCTGGCTTGGAGTTCTGACTTCGCTGCCGTTCGAACTCCAAGACGTCGACTTGGCAGAAAGGTCGGGCGTGCATCTCCGAAGCTTCGCAACATGTAAGGGGCACAGTGCAAGTTGGGTCTGCATGGCACAAGATTCGGCCACCGGAGTCCAGCCGAAAGCTCCCAACCGAAAGCTCCAATCTGACGGAGGTCGCTTGCAAAAAAAACCCGGGAGAGGGCCTACATCGCGGACGCTTTGCACGGACTGCGGCATCGAGTTCTGGCTGGTCATCGTGGTATTGCGGCTCTGCACCTTCGGGGTCGCTGGCAGCAAGCCTGGCGGAAGCCGAAAAAGCCGCGCATGGATCAAACTTCCCGACGGCTCGGGCGAATCACCCTAAGTTGCTGGAAAAACCTCACTTTAGATTGGACAGCAAGGTGATGCCTTAAGGAAAGTGGCGAGTAGAATTCTGGTCCAAGCGACTGCATTCACAATTGAGATCGGAGCGCAAAGGCTTGATTCGCCAACAGCCGCGACTAGTCAATCACTCTCAATCATTAAGACACGGCGAGAGAGAGAGAGACAGAGCAAGAGAGGGAGAAAGGCAAAGATTTAGAGAGAGACAGAGAGTCTGTGTTTTTGCGCCGAAAATTGACTAACAGTATCAGTGAAAGCTATAGGAGTGAACCTCGGGCTGCACTCTAGCGCCTGCCCGGGCAGTCCTAGCTCCACACAGATTACAAGGAAATGCTTGGCCCGCGCGCATCCCGGAAAGCTACATCAGTTAAATGATTGAATCTTAGGGTTTTGACTGGAAGAGCGAATTCACAAACTCAGCAATCTCCAATGATCCGTCGTTGTTCTTGTCGGCGCTGTTCATTAGGTCGTCCAGGTCCCGGTCCGTCATGTTGGGGTTCAAGGACTTGAAGACGGTCGCCAGCTCCGAGCGGCTGATGCGTCCATTGCCATCTTTGTCAAACCTCTTGAAGGCAGCGATGACCTCCTGCACGGAACCCTCTGCCTTGGTGAAGCTGACCACCTTGCCCGTCATGACGAGGCCCTTCTGGTGGAAGAAGCTGAGGCGGGCCAAACCTGGAGTTCCCCTGAAGGTGTCGACCACCAGCGGCCTGTGCGGCACGAAGGTGCACTGCGCCATCTGGCTCGCCTTCAAATCACTGGGGTTCTCAACCTTCTTCCCCTTGGTCTCCCGGCCAACTTTCCACTTGATGGCTGTCAGGGTGCAAGGCGCGTGGCCTGTTCTCACAATGGCCATGGGTGAAAATTTCGGGAGGATAGCTTTGGGCACCTCCAGGACTTGGACCTGAGCATCGAATTCTTTGATCACGCTCAGGCTGGTGTCTGTCTTGTAGATCATGACGTCCCCAATTCGCGGCAATCTAGCCTTGTCCACGCCCTTGATGTTCAAGCCGAGAACGTCACCTGGGATTCCCTGCTCTTTCCTCTTGTGGTGCATCTCTATGGAAAAGACTTTGCCCTCGGCCATTGAGGGCAAAAAGACCACTTCCTCACCAGGCTTGACAATGCCTTGTTCAACTCGTCCGGACACCACACAACCCACTCCCTTGACGTTGAAGACGTTACAGAGCGGCATTCGAAGAGGCGTGTCATCTTTGCGCTGAGGCGGCAAGAAGGCGCGGTCGAGCACATCAAGCAGGGTTTCCACATGGATCTCTTGCTTATCCTTTGTCACAACGCTTTGACCATTCCACCAGCCCATGCGGTCAGACTTCCTTTGCAAGTTGTCACCGCAAATTCCTGAGATTGGAAGCACTGGAACAGCGGTTTCAACAAAGACCCTTCTCCAGCCACTCCTCGTCAACATGGCTTTGGTCTCGTTGGCAACCTCCTGGTACCTGGACTGGGAGTAGCCGGCGCAGTCCATCTTGTTCACGCAAATGCAGAGCTGTTGCACACCCAGAAGATTCATCACACGAGTGTACTCGCGAGTCTGGTCATTGATCAGTCCCAGGTCGCTGTCAGCTGCCACCAAAACGACTGCAACATCTGCCATGGAAGAGCCTGTCACCATGTTCTTGATGAATTCTCGGTGGCCAGGGACATCCACGATGGTGTAGTGCCATTTTTCAGTGAAGAATTCCTTGTTCTTGGATGCAATGGTCATGCCCTTCGCCCTCTCCTCCATCTTATCCATGTAGAAAGCCAAGGCGGAGCCTGACTTGCCCAAGTTCTCAGCATCCCTCCTCAGCTTGTCCATTTCACGTTCCGGAAGCCCACCCAGGTCGTAGATCAAGCGCCCCACAGCAGTGCTCTTACCGCTATCGGCATGGCCGGCAATCACCACGGAGAGATGCGGTTTCTCCGCCATGGCTTGGCTCGCAAATCGATTGCTACCCTGACTGGATCACGGCTTCGGGTCCAAGCCATGGCACCCTCAAATTCAAGCAACTCGCTAACAGTCAGGCAAGCCACGCTTCACTCAAACTCAAGCGACTTGCTCACAGCCAGGCAAGCGCATGCGCCTGTGCCATTGTCACCAGCCACCGTAGAAGCATCATTCTCGTCCTGGACAAGGAATCTGGTCTTGCTGTTCAGTGGGCGAGTGCCCAACAGGCGATCACGCGTTTCAGAACATGAAATAGGGCTCACTGCAACAAATATGGAACACACGCTTGCAAAACAAACTCAGTCCAGAGTTGGACATCCACAGTTGACGATGCTTGCTTGAGCCATTGAGTTTGGGCCACAAAACTGCGCCTTTGGAATCTCACTTCGATGCTTGATTGCCCAAGATTATAGTACAT
Organism: Effrenium voratum; assembly: GCA_963377175.1. Taxonomy (NCBI): domain Eukaryota; class Dinophyceae; order Suessiales; family Symbiodiniaceae; genus Effrenium; species Effrenium voratum. Next base: position 79,882 of record CAUJNA010001363.1, on the reverse strand, counting down.
GTCCTGCCTCCCAAAATTGCACCGGAGGCTCTCTTCGACGTCTATTCAGAATGTGGTCATCTCTAAAACGAGGAACTTGCCCTTTGGACAACTTCGAAGGAAGATAATATTGCTTTCCCGATGCAAACAGCCAATCTACTTTGCAGTCCCTTTCCCATCCACCTTGAATGCTTGTCTTCCGCAAATCAAAATGTGAAAAGCCTGCGTCGTCTACAATGCATACAGTAGCGCTCAAACCGAAGTGTGCTCTTTTGGAGGAACACTTTGGGATGCTGCTGTCCTAAACTGTCCTCCACCAATTTCTCATGATTTCCGAAAACTGCACTTAGTGATTCAATGATTGGGAAGCATTTGGATCAGGCTGCATCTCAAGCCTTTTCCCCATCCAGTCTCCTGGTAGTCACGTACCTTGTAGGGTAGGGTCACGCGGAAAGTCGAGCCCTTGCCCTTCAGGCTTTTGACCTGCGCTGAGAAGGGTCTCGAGCTGGGTTTGTCGATCGGCTCGGAAAACCAAAACAAAAGCCCTTTCCCTAGCTCATCTGGGTGTGGGTCAAAAGATGGAACTCCCAAAATGGGTTGTGGTATTTTTGGACAGACCAAAACCTGCGGTCCGATTCCCGGGTTCATTTTGCCCATCTCGCATCCAAGGCGCCGTGAGATTGCCCCCGTGCTTCTGCACCACCTCCCGGCAGATCGCCAGGCCCAGCCCCAGGCCCTCGTACTTCCGCTGCTCTGAGCCTCAAAGGACACGCCAAAAGCTGCCACTGGGCAGACCAAATTGAAAGGAGCAGAACCAAATCGGAGGGTTGCTGGAAATGGCCTTCTACATTTGTTGGAGGGCTGGGAAAATCAGAGGCTCCCATGGTCTTGTGGTTGAAACTGCGTGCACTTTTCCGTGCCCCCGACGGAAACATGGAAATCTTCTCGCAGGGCCCGCCCTGGGTGCGGCCAAAAAGCGGTCCTCCTGGTCGAAGGGCTGAAATATGGTGTCGATATTTTCCGGGGAAATGCCAATGCCGGTGTCCTTGACCTATCAAGACCAATCAAAACAAGCACTTAAGAAGACATGGCCTCCCCTTGCAACGGGAAACATTCTGGACCCTGTCTTGGAAAATGCCATCAAAGTTGTTGCGCAACACAAACATGGCCAGCCACCGCTGGGCGCGTTTTTTTTGTTCGTGCCGAGAGGCATCCACCGTGACCATCTGTTCCACGTCATCGGCGCTGGCGCTGATGGTTACGGAGCCCTCGGCGTCGGGATTCGAACATCCCGACGGATTCCGGGCGAGCCAAACGGAATCCGCCAAAGGGTTGTTTGCAGACGTGTCATGTAACCGACTCTTGAACCAAAAGCATTCCTGAGTTCCTGGCCTGATTTGTGAATTTGATGGCATTGGAGATCAAGTTGAACATCAGTTGTGTACATCTATATGCATCAGCTTCAATGACCGGCAAGGTCTTGTTGACGGAGTTGATCAACTTCACTCCTCGAAGGGTGCCCTCCTCTCTGCGACCGACTCCGTTTCCCCGCTTGCCGCGCATGCCAGTCTGTGATCCCTCTTGCATGGGCCTCTGCAGCCCATCTACAAAAACTCAATGCCTGGCCCTGCTCGACTGGTGGGATCTGCCTCCTCCCGCAATGAACACTGCGGGGAGGCGGAGAGGGATCTACAGACCCTCCACCGAATAAAGCAAACCAAGCGTGGTCAAACGGAGAAGAAAGTGGCCAACATCTCGCAAAACTGGCCCGAAGCTGATGCGTACGCATGAGCACTGAGTACCCTGAATTCCCTGGTGGAAATTTGCTGCGGCATTCGCACGACCGGCGACTCTCGCGCCAACCCCGGCCCGGGCGCTCCATGGCGCAGGGTGGGCACGCCCCGCTTGTCCACAGCCTGCTGGCAAAGGAGCACCACCTTCAGGGCGCCCGTAAAGCCAGACACAGCATTGCCTTTGTGGGGAACGCAAGAAAAGGGAGAGGATATCTTCTCCACCCTTGGCCTCCTCGATGATGCTGGCAAGCTGCACCGGGTCTTTGGTGATACCAATCCTTAGGCTCAGTACCCCAAGTGCAATTGGCAAACGCCTGGACTTTTCGATGTATTTCCACTGCTTGCTTGGCTGCTCTACACGTATCTACAAGCAGTATCTTCCAGTACTACCCTCGCTTCAGCCCTAGAATGGCAATATCTATCAAAGCGGGTTGCAAGCAAGGGACTGGCTGGAAAGGGTACAAGTGGTACATGCGTTTAAGCATTGCACTTCTGAATAAGGGTTGTTCAGAGCGCACGACCACCATCCGCATGGAGAATGGCACCACGCGCTTTTCGAGCCAACGATTTCTCGTACAAGCTTTGGTTCACATAAACACAACGTAAAGCTGACGGTTCCACTGGCTGGAGGTCATTTGGGTATGGGTCAAAATTAAACCACCAGGGGACCGCAGGTTTTAGTCCATGTTTCCATTTACCAGGGTTCCATGTTGGTACTTTTTTTCGACCCACTACCATTTGTTTGCGATTGGACAAAACGCAATAACCCGAAATGAGCCAGCGCTGCTGAAAACGATTTATTGCTTAAAATCAGCACTTCGTTCATCACCGGCATCTTTGCAAGCGGTCAAACCGGCCTTCTCAGGAAGACGGGTCCAAGAAAATCAACCTTCACAACTGGACCAAACTAATCTTTATTCTCAAGAAACGGGGCCAAAGGTCCATTAAATCCTTACTCTCACAATGAAATCCTTTTTCTCAAGCAACAGGACCAATTTCATTTCGATGTTCAAGAAACGGGACCATTCAAATCCTTGTTCTCAAGGAACGGCACCCCTTATTCCACGGGACCAATAAAACCCTTATTCTCAAGGTACGCGACCAATTCTCAGTCTCAGTTGCCCAAAAAACAACTTTTGTTGCCCGACCTGGGTCCACATTCGTTCAAGGTTAACCATTTTCTGTCTGTGTCTGAAAATTGAATCCTTATTCACGAGGCATCAGTGAAATCCTCATTCTCAGGCAATATCCAAATACGGGCTGTGTGAGCCGTACGCTTGCAAACCGGTGGGCATTGCTAGCGTCCAGAGTCTATAGATTTAAACTGGCCCCGCTGCTCGAGAATAAGGATTTAATGATTTAAGCGGTCCCGTTTCTTGAATAAATTCAATATGTCCCCTTCCTTGAGAACAAGGAAGTAATTGGCCCCGTTGCTGGACAATCATTAATTGCTTCAGAAAGAGGATTTAATTGGTCCCGTTCCTGGAGAGTAAGGATTTCATTCGCCCCGTCAGGATGAAAATGGCCCTGTTCCTTTTGAGAATCCGTTCCTTGAGAATCCGTTCCTTGAGGATAAGGATGTGGTCCTGTTCCTTGAGAATAAGGATTTGATCGGTCCTGTTCAGAATCAGAATTAGGATTTTGATCGGTCCAAAGGCACCAATTTCCTGCGAAAGACAACTTAATCGGACCGGATGCCCGAGCGAGGGATTCATTGGCCCCATTGCCTGCGAATAAGGATTTAATAGGTCCCGTTGCCTGCAAACATGGACTTGATTCCGGCAACTTGTGTTTCAAACTCTGATCCAGAAACCCAAAGAAGTTGCAGAAAACGAAGTATATATTTTTGGCAAGTCATTGTTTTGAAATACAAACATGGCCTAAACCGAGCAGAGCTAGGATTTGGTGCGATCTTATTCGCAGGGCGATACTTGCATTGGAATTATGTTTATGAAAAAAAAAATGCACCGAGCTTCAGCGGCTGCCTCGCCAAGCGCGATGCATCCATCATGTTGCTCACGATGTCCTTGACGGCTCTTTGTGACTAAGTCATCTGTCACTTTTTCCAATTGATCAAGCTCTCCGAGTAAGGATCCCCTTTTGTTCCATTTTTCTGAGGCGTCCATTATGCTTAAAACAATGTCTCAGTCGCACGGAGGAGCCAAACTGCCTAAACAAATGCATGGGCGCCTCAGTAAGTCTGGCAGCGCACATGCGTCAAACTAGACTGTCCCTCTTGCCATGCCAATGGCCAGTTTCATCCCACTTTCCTTTTTCGTTGCCAAAGGAATCACTCATTTTCTGGCCGTACTGCGCACCAGTTGGAAAGAAGGCTTACAAATGGCATACACCACTTGGCAAATTCTGGAGGGATGCGTCCATCCACAGTAATGTTGACCCAGGATTAAGAAACCCGTCCCAATATTAGTGGGGTGTTCCCTCCAAAAGTGAGAAACCCCACTAAAAGGGGACACCCCCATATTAATCAACCAGGGGTTTATTAATCCGGGGTGAACATTATCATGCCCGCGGAGACATGGCTCCAGCAGCCGCATCGCGGAGCTGTTGATCATGGCCAGAGGCTTCTTGGCGCCGCTCGTCGTGGACTCATCTTCCAGGAGCGAGTGGCTGAGGCCGATGATGCCATGCCTTATGCTTTCACGAGTGACACGCGAAGAAAGGTGCTTCTTCCGGCAAGGAGGCTAGACAGAAAGCCTACTGAAGTCAGAGCAAAGGCAAGCTGTCAGGTGCCTTGGCTGCCTTGGCTTTTCCAGCTTTCAGGCGAAAGGGTGATTCGGGCAGCCTAGCTATAGCTGGGGCACAACGGGGACTTGAGCTCATGCGAGACCATGGCCATCATGGAAGACTTCCAGTCATCGATGTCTTTCAGCTTCGTGATGTCCTTGCAAGGAACAATGTGCCGCTCGATTCTCGGGCTTCGAACTGTGGGGCAGCGTGGGTGGCGGGTGGGGCAGCGTGGGGGGGTCATGCAAGCTGCTCTGTTCCCTAAACTGACACCTCAGCTTAGACAAGGGGCACAGCAAAAGGTTGGCAAGTCACGCTTGTGTTGATTGCCGCTTTCGGGCCACCTTCTAGCTGACAGTCGGAAGATGGAGGTCAAAAGGTCAGCGGCAAGCCTGATAGAAATTGTGCGGCTTCGACCCACAAGACGCTTCTTCACTGCCACCCTGTGCATACTGCGGCTCCTGCCCAATGCAAATTGCTCCAGTGGGATTGCCACTGCTGTCTACCAGAGTGGTCGCGTTCACCAGGAGCGTGACCTGCAACAGCATATGTCTGCCATATCCCAACGGTGAATACATGTTGCCAAAATCTCGCAAGCGGAACACACACCCCAAGCAAGTTGTTCGCATGCATGCTGGAAGACGTGACTAATAGTATTGTTGAATGACCAAGTACTGGCAGAGTGTTGGAGACTCGGCAACATTTCAAGATGCTGATGCACTGTGTCCAAGTAAGTTGCCCACGTTGGCTGTCTCCAGGGTGATCTCGAAGACTTCTGTGCGCTTGTGCTCAAGCGACAATTTCACCTCGTGCTTTGTTCACGTGCGGATTTGGTAGGCGACATCGGCTTCATGTGAGTCATAATCAAAACCCGGTGTTGAAATGGTCTACCCAGAACCATGTAAAGAATTAAGAAGGCGGCCGCAGCTATTTACGGTTGGGATTTTCCCTGACTAACCTTCATCTACCCGGGCTTTGATTGTGACTCATGTGTTCATGCCTGACACCTCACACGGCACAAGGCGCAATTGTGCCATGGGGCCATCTTCGTGACATTCAGACGGCAGCTGGCACAAATCACCGAGATGAGCCTCTCCCCCAAGACCTGCATCTTGCTGAGTCCTGACTTGGCTGATGATTTTTCAGGCGAGAGCGCTCCTGGCTTTCTCTGAGCGCACCTGACGCCTCCACCAGCCAGCGATTCCACTCAGTGATGCAGCAGTCCATGCCCACCTCAGCAATCTGAATGCACCGCATGTGTCAAGAGGTTCACCCAAATCCTTGTTTTCCTTCTTGCGTTCCCTTTCGTGTTCCCTTTAACCCCCCCCGCCCCAGCACGAAAAAGCAATGCCCTCAAACGAACACACACACACACACACACACACACACACACACCAACCACCCCAACCACCCCACTGCTAATGTATCCGCCTGAAAGATGGGCGCCGCGGCCATGTCGATCAAGTTGGAAAGGCTAGCGGCCAGCGTCTGCGCTTCTTGCCTCGCGCGAAGGGCAGAATCAGCCGTCCAAGACGAAAAATCAAAAGCCTGCAGAAAACATCGTCAGAACATCGATCAAGTGTCTGGAATGAAAGAATGTGTGCAACCAAATCGCTGGGAACAAATCAAAGATGGTCCGGTTTGAGAGGCACAAGCATCCATCATTGCTCAGCAAACGCTGCTTCCACCTATTTTAGCTTGACCCTGTGAACACATTGGGGCTGCTAGCACAAACGTCCACCAAGGCTGACATGTCGCAATGCACGCAGCACTTATCAGTTTGGGCTAGCCTTTCTATGGCCTGTCGAGCCACTGCCAATAATCTGTGCGGATCTTTGGACCATGGCACAAGGGAAAAAGGCATATTCGAAGAGCAAGCAATAGTCAAAGCTGATTTGGGTGTGGCTCAAAATTAAAGACCTGGGGTTACGCAGGTTTTAGTCTGTTCCAGTTGCCAAGGTGCCATTTTGGTGCCACTTTTTTCAGCCACAGCCATTTGTCAGACTTGCTCTAGGTTTCTCCCTGAGATCCTTCCGGTACCTTCGAGCCGCGCCTCTGAGAGGTGAGCTCCGTGACGTCTTGGCCCACGCACACGGCACCCCGCACCTCTCCGTTCGGGCTTCGCAGAGGAGTGGCGCCTAGACACGGCGAGACGCGCCCCGGGGCCCCGGGAAGTCCAAGCAGTTCACTTGGCTGTGGTCAAAACCCGCAAAACCCTCCTGGTGAACATCAAAATAGGTGGTGCATGGGTGTTCCGCCCCATGGAGAAATGCATAGGCTATCATCCATGGCCACTTGAACTGAAAAAATAAACCCGTATCAAAACCCCCAGCCCAAGTTGTTTTCATTGCCAATCCAAGCGGCGGTCTTCATAAGCATGAGGTCCCACAATGGCATGCCCCTTTAAGTGTATGAGGTCTCATGTGTATACACCGCTGCAAATTGTCTGCTAACAAATTCACTCAGCAAAATTGGGATCTGCAGAAAAAGAAAAAAAAAAGAAAAAAGAAAATGCAAAATACAGAAATGGGCAACTCCTGTTCCAAGCAGTTTGAGGGCATCTGCGGGCTGCGCGCGACTTGCGCGGGACTTGCGCGAAGACTTGTTCATCTTTGGGCCATGGTGATGATGATGATCATCATCATGATCATGATGATGATCATCATGATGATGATGATGATGATGATGATGATGAATCACTGCGTCACTTGCGCTTCGCTTGCGCTTTACTTGCGCAGCCCCATGTTTGACTTGCGCGGCGGCTCCTGCAACACACTCCTGCCCTTCAAATTACAAGCGGCGGTGCAGCTGATTTGATACGTCCAAAACAACTGGGATCATGCATTTCATTGACACATGCAACGGGTTTTCTTTTTCGGCTCACTTGTCCTTTGCAAGGCAAGCTGCTCACCGCCACCGTCACCGTCTCTTCCTTCCCATCCTGCGCAGGCAAACACAAGACTACGCAGCTGGAACTGCAGCTTGATGGTTTGGTGTGACGAGATGGGGGAGGTTGTCGCAAGTCAAATCAAATTTTCATCGTTGCAAGTCTTTGTATGGGCCGCGGTTATGGCTTCTTCTGCAAGCACCCTTGAATGTTGGTCAATGGTTGACCATTTTGAAAACAACCAACGCGTGCGCACCCGCGCACACACACAGAGACACACCGGGGAACGCAGCACAGCGCAGCTGCACATTGAAATTTTAGCCGCTGCTGTGACAAGGAATAAGGAATAAGCCATGGGATTCCCGCCAAAGGCGAAGAAGGTGGTGTGGGCGTGTGCAGAATGTAAATGAAATCATCAATGTGTCACGTATCGTTCCTACTGCTAGGCTGCAACGCACCCCCATTCTTTTTCCCTTCTCATCATTCATAGTCTGCACTGCCCGTGCCTGTAACAACCCTCATCGCCTGAGGGATAATGCTTTGGATTTCCATGCATCTCCTGCATGGACTGTGCTTAGAGGGGGCCACCGGTCAACTCCGGTTGGGATGCCTCTAACATCCTTAAAAGTTCCCCTCCCCTCGAAACAGCACAGTGCGCCCTTGCGCAAACCCCAGTCCCATCGGGACCTTCAAAGTTGTCGGTTACTGGACGCCAGGCTAGACAACTAGGGTGGGTTGGGTGGGGAAACCAAAAAGGTGTCTGCCAATTTGGCTCAGTCTTGATCCAAAATGGCAGACCCATAACAATTGATGATACATGTTCACCCAATGCCTGCCAAGCTCTAAACATGGCATACATCAATGTGTCAGTGCCTGTAACAACCCTCATCGCCTGAGGGATAATGCTTTGGATTTCCATGCATCTCCTGCATGGACTGTGCTTAGAGGGGGCCACCGGTCAACTCCGGTTGGGATGCCTCTAACATCCTTAAAAGTTCCCCAATGCACTTCATCAACTCCCAAAGCACTACAGAAAGCTCGTCACCGCGAGCACGGCACGAAAGGGCAGCTTCCACATGATGGGAAAACAGAAGCAGTGGCATCTGACCAATTGGATTTGGAAGGGATCCACTCCCAATACATCCAAACTTTCAGCCCATACAAAACTGTGTGTATCACGTGGGACATTCGCTCCAGATCCGGTTCTCTGGATCTACCACGGATTAAACACATCAGGGCTGCGGTGTTATCGATGTACCACACTCCCCGCCGATTACGGAATGTATCCGGTCGGCAGAGAAGGGCGTACAACACCATGGACAGCTCCAATTGAGCAATCTTCCGGTCCCCCGGAGTCCACAACTGGTAAAGCTCAAGTGGGATGTCGGCTACAAAAGCTTCCCGTCGCTCGGCGAAGCCGTCGGCCCAAACCATCAGGAAACCTCCCGTCCCCTGACGTGGGCTCTCAAGAGCCGCATCCGAAGCTATCACAAACCTCTCACACGGCACTGGCAACGGAAGCACTCGCCGTGGTTGGGTAGCAAGCAAAGACTGCTTCTAGCAACTCAAGGCTCGCCTTGATAGGCTCAGTCAGCTCAGATGATCTTTCAGCCTGCCGCATCTTGACGGAGCCCAATCCTCCGCATCCCACGCGGCCATAGACTCCCATCTCCAAGAAGTTAGCCAGGCCGTAGATCTTGGCCGCGAGGCCAGGTGCGAGTCTCCCCTCAGAAGGAAACCACGCCGTCGTGCAGGGCCTGAGAGGGGTCATGGTCAAGCCCCAGAAAAAGGCCTTGGGCTGCCATAGGCTGCTTCTTGTCCTCGGAGAATGGCGTGCCCAGTAGCCGGTTCAGCTCTTCCAGCGCCCACTGGCCGGAGCCACCGGCCGACCGCCAATCCGTGATGTGGGCGTCATCAAAGTAGAACGAAACCAGAAGGACCAGCAGTCGTCTGGCCAGCGCTTCCGCCAGCCTAGAGTATCGGTTGAAACTGGTCACCGCCAACGGCAGGCCAAAGAGCAACCCTGCGTACCGCTGAAATGCGGGCGCTCCCCATCCTTGATGCCAAAAGCAAACGATACAGCCCCTTGCCTCCTCACTGCTCATAGGAGAGTGGCGATAGGCATCTGGCCAATCCTCCCCTCCGGATTCCCACGAGTCACCCTCGCGGGCCGAGCGAAGTTGGCTCTCATCCATGCGTTGCATCACCGCTGCAATGTGCTGAGCTGGCCTCAACGGCGAACAGAGGACTAATTTGTTGGCGTCCGAGGACCGGAGGGATTGCCCCCCTGTATCTGCGTTGTCGATCACTGACGACTGTTGTGTGATGACACACCTGGGTATGAGTCGGAACTCCTGCCCTCTGAGCTCCCGCTGCAGCTCGGACAGGGACATCGGGGCCGTGCAAAACCCACGATCAGCGTCCTTCTGCGACTGCTCCAGCAAGAAAGTGTCATCCTTGCCCGGACGCAAACTGGCTAGCACGAGACGATTGTTCTCGCCCGCCCCCTCCAGGACCTCCTCAAAGGTAATCCTCCGCGCGTCTTGCTGGGGGAAAACGCCGTAGTGGGGGGCAAAGCCGACTGCTGGCAGGCCCACCACCAGGCCATGGGGGTATGATACGTCGGGCCATGCCAGCAACATCACCAACAGGCCCAGCAAACCAATGTCCCTTTGTGCTGTCACTGCTTGGAGGGCTGGTGCCTGGAATTGCCTCAACTGATCATCCACCCGTTTCCATCTCTGCTTCAGCTCCCTGACCGCCCCAATGGCGCCACGTCGCAGCTGGCGCAGGTCCCCCCTGCGTGCCGCCATGACTGAAGCCACGAACTGCAAATCCTCATCCATCACTGCTTCCTGCTCCAGTGGAGTTGGTGTCATCTTCATTGCCAAGGCCGTAGCGAAGTGGTCGTCCGGATTGGGCACACCGGAGATCAGCGGGGGCAAGGCTGCCTTGTGGCTCAAGCCCGCTTGCTGCCCCTCAGCTGCGCGCGACCGGATGCGGACCCCCGCCGGGGCCGTGGTAGGGCCCAGGGGACCATCCCAATCCAGCTGCTGCCCGTGCCGCCACTCCGCAAAGTCGGTGAATGGAGATTGGTTGATGAGGTCCTCAATCATGGAGAAGCGGAAGCCCTTGAACCAGGGTTCAGGAAAGAGGCTCAAGAAGCAGTTCACCACTGCCTCTTGCGTCCAACGCCTCCACGGAACCGCTCTGGCATCCACTCCCGGCAAACCGCCCCATGCTAGCAGAACTCCTCGTCTCGGCACTCGGCGGTTCTTCCGTCGTGCTGGCTGTGCAGCCGACTGCTGGACACACTCCTCAAAAACCAAGCCTGCCAAAATATCAGCCTCGCACACCTCCTCGAAGCTGCAATCACAGGCCAGCCTCTTGCCCATCAACTCCGGCAACCGTTCACCCAGGCCTGACTGGTGGACATACTGCACAAAGCGTGGGATCCACTCGTCCCACGAGCAATCGTGCCCCGGCACCCACGGGCATTTCCAGTCGGACGTAGATACTCGATGGCTGTGATGCCCTCGTCCAACGTAAACCACGTCCTCGGGTAGGGTACCATCTTCGTATAGCACTTCGAGGATCACCACTCGCCGCGGCACCGTGGCACCCGAGGCCAATGGGGGGTGGCTTGAGCCCGAGGCTCACCGCCATCGGCGCCATGGCCCATTCGCGTAGGGCCCGTCCATCGAATTCCAACCAGTGTTCCCGGCGCCCTACCGTCTCGATCGCCGGCATCCGCGGGCGTGCCTTGCCGACCCGGGCAGCCCACCACGAAGCCGCCACCGCGATGCTGAATGCCAGCGCGGCCGTATACTCCGCCTCGGCCTTAGACGGGTACCACCTGCCATCGGAACTCTCCTGTGGCTCCCACTCTCGGGGGTGGTGGGTATGATGGCACATCAAAGGCGGCCACTCCTCGATCTCCTGGACGTTGTGTCTGAGGCACTGGAGTTTGCTCCGGGCCCCCGCAAACACGCATGCGGAATACTGCGTGTCTTTCCACAGTCCGGACTCCATCATCGCCTGCTCCTGGGGGAGGTACCAGCGCAAGCTCCTCCATGGGTTCTCCCGCACGGAGGCCCCCCCTCCTTCAGCATGCTTCTGGAGCTGTGTGAGCATCCAGCCGCATGCCGCGTTGTCCGTGTCCACCCGAGCCTGGTCTTTGACTGACAGCCCTGGTAACCCCAGGGGCTGGTCTGCTGACCGGAGGGGCTGGGGCGCTGGTCGTCCATCGTTGAATCCGCGGAATCTCCCTTGCCCGTGACTTGGTGGAGCAGTCCATCGCGGCCGCAATGAAGTCGGTCTCCTCAAGCTGGTCCGCCAATGACTTTTGCCTCAGGGGGTTAGACAGGTCATGGGCAGGGTCGAGGAGCCAGTCCACGGAGATGGTGCGCCATCCACAGGAAGGCTTTAACCACACATGAGATCAGCCATCAACGGTGGTTCGCCACCAGGCAGCGCTGCCGCAGCGGACCCAGAGGATGCAGCCGCCACATCATCCTCCGGGCCCCATCAGGAGCCTTTCCCCTTCTTCCCAGCGCGACAGGTGGACGCTCCGTGGTTGCTGCCCCCACAGACGCGCTCACCCCTGGTCACCAGGCCGCAGCGGTGGGCCCCCTGCTGACACTTGGTCGCCTTGCAATTGCCATGCTGGAATGCTTGGCACAGGGCAACTCCATCCTTCAGCACTTTAGCCACCGCCCGACCGCCGATCGGCTTACCCAGCTGGAAGAGGGACGTGCTCGGGGTGTTGGTCGCCACTTTGCCCACGGCTGGAGTGGCCGGCGCGGCGCTCCCCTCGCCGGCACGCACCACCCAGTGCGGGTCACGGGCCTCAAACACCTCCATGACCACCTTGCCCAGCGTCTTGGTGTTCTCGCGGAACTTGGTCACCCACTCAGTCCGTTCTGCTAGGTCCTGAGTCTGCAGCCATCCTAGCCGCTTGTGGTGCGGGAGCGACTGGAGCACCCGTTTCGCCCGGTGGTAGGGACCTGGACGAAGCTCGTGCTGTCGGCCCCCAGGACGGCCTCCCTAGCCGCCTCCGGAGCACCTGACACCCGGCCCGCGCCAGCCAGGGCGTAGGCCACCAGCAACGTGTAGAGCTTGTCCAGATAGCCCTCCCAATCCCTGGCCACAGTGTCCTCGTCCGCGTCCTCCTCGACGAACAAGGTGTCCGCCAGCTTCCTCTTCTTGCTAGATGACGTGAGCTGGAATTGCAAGGAACGAACTTTCCAAACATCGAAAACACACAGCAGCCTCTTGGACATCTCTCGACTCACTCGGGAAACGGTGGCATCCGAAGGGTACAATTCCGGGGGGAGCCGGACTCGGTACCTGGTCTCGCTGTCTCCCAGCAGTGAATCGAGGTCAGTGGCACTCACTTTGGAACGGTCGGTGTCACACTGCTACAGTGAAACCGCGGACCAGGCCCGCCTCAAACGAGCCACCTGGATCATTCGATCATCTCCCAGATTCAGTTTGCCCAGGAAGGTTTCTACCTGTGCCTCCGAGTCGAAGAAAAACCGAAATTCTTCCAGGTTGGCAATCTTGTGTTTGAGGAGGGCTTGGACGACCGATTGCTCCAAATCGAAGTTGATTGCCAGGGCCCCAAGGGTTTCCTCAATGGTCTTCCCAGGTGGAGGCACCACCAAACTTGCCATCGCCGCCGGGGTCACTCCCCGGCCTGGCCGTCAAAGGGATCTAGTCCTGCAATACGAAATGGGCTGAGGCAGACCCCATCCCATGACCGACTCCCCTCCCTGTCTCCCACGGAAACCCACATGACAGTGCAGGTGCAGTGGAATCAAGCCATGAAGCATCACTTGCGGGGGACTGTCGCTCGCCCTTCCACGTCTCCCCAAAACAACCCAAAGTCCCGGCCAAACTCCACACCCCTTAGGGGGGGGGGGGGGCCTCAGAGGTTCTGGGGCAGACAGTTCGTCCTCAACATCAACTTTCTTCTCGCTCTCAGCAGGGTCGGGCCCGTCGGCACAGGCTGAGGCCCGTGCAAAATGGGGTCCCAAGCTTATTTGGATGCGCCGGGGCGCTACAAGGCAAAACCGCAAAACATCAGCCATAGTCTACTCACTGCGCCGCCACCCAGCTGGAGCTCGCACCTGGCAAAGGTGGCACAAAGTCCGCCCCCACGCTGACGCCTCCTCCCAGGTGTCGCACAGGATCGGATCCCTCAAGCGCCCAGCACCAGAGCGCGCCTGCTTGTGGCTACACAGTGGCGCATCATTCATCATGCGCAGGTGGATGTTCGAGCGTGCCGTGGTCACGTAGCCCACCGGCAAAGGCCACCCTCGTTTCCTGCCGCATTCGCTCCACCCACATCCCGGTGTCCTTGTCGCGGGCGATCTTGCTGTACTCAATGCTTCTGCGGGCACGGATCCACGCCTCCGACTCCGAGATAGTCTCCCGGGTCAAGACTGCACGGGCCAGGATGCCCATCGCCGCGGCCCGGCGCCGGCCCGCCATGCAGTGCACGAGAGCCTGTTCACCTGCCGCCAACGTCTGCTGCAGCACGGCCCACATATTCTTCCAGCCCTCCGTGCGGTCTCGTGGTGGGCATGTACACCGGGAACGCCCCCGGCAATGTCACGCCCCCGCGGCTCTCCGGGCTGCTCGGAAGGCAGATGATCTGCAGGGTCACGGGCGGGAAGTTGGGCGCCTCCGCCTGCTTCGGGAGTCCGGACAACCACAAACGGCCGCCCTTCGCATTCTGGTAGATGCACGTGGCCACCTGCGCAGCGCGTTCCTCCGCAAGGGCATCAAACAGCTGGTCCCCCTGGGCCACAGGGAGCACAGCCGCCGGACGTGAAGGCTGTGACGGGGCCTCCGAGTCACCCTCGGGCCAGGCGTCACGCCTCCTCCGCTTCTCACCAGGGCCGCTCGGTTCTGGCGGCCGCTTCTGGGGCACCGCCTTGATCTTGGGCGACAGCATCATCGCTTCGGCACTAGCCGAGCCACTGCTCGCGGCCCCCGACGGCCGGGCCGGGATGGACGACTCCGGGTCCTCCACCATAACCACCTTCGTCACCCGGCACACGCCCGCTGCATGCTTCCCTCCGCAAGCTCTCCCCGTCAAGCGGACGCATGCACAAAGGTGCGCAAACCCGCACACTCGCTCCCCGGGGCACTGCCCCGCCTGGAACGCCGGGCATAGCCTCTTGCCATCACGCATCACTGCGGTCAGGCGCCGGCCGTTGAGCGAGGCCGGCATCGTGGTTGCTGGCTTGGCTGCCTCTGCCTTGGCTTTGGCTATCCGCTTGAGCTTCTGCGTCAGGGCGAAGCGCTTCTGAAGCTCCTTGGGGCGTGGGGGGGCCGCCCACACCACCTGGGCGTCCCGTGCCTTGGCCTGGGCTGCCGCCTGGCCAGCCTGGGCCGCCTCCTGAACCTCCGCCGGCGGTACCAACTCCCAGGATTCGTGGTGGGTCAGAGCCGCCACCGCTCCCACCATCCTGTGCTTGGCCAACAAGGACGCCACGTACTTGGTTTCGGTGTAGTGCAATGGCATGCGAGCATCCTCCGGGACGTCACCTTTGGTCTGCCAGTCGCCCAACGCTGCCATGTCGAGGGCGCTGAACCCCACCAGTTGGCCCACCGTTGTACCAACCCGCCGGAACGAGTATGACGAAACCATCGCCGGGTTCTCCACCAAGTCCGCAAACTCGTGCCGGACCATTCGGTAGACATCGGACAGCGACCACGGGATCCCCTCCCCACGGAACGCCAGCCCGCAGTCTGCCTTCTGCTTCTCCGGCACCAGGGCAAAGTCATGGAGCCAGGCCGCCGACCAGTCCCACCCGGTTGACAGCTGTCCGGGCACGCAGAAGTCGAAGCCCTTGCGCAGTCGCCGTTGCTTCCCTTTGATGCAGTGCGCATGGACCGTCGACATGGTCACCTTCCGCACCTCCGCCCGAGTGAGGTGCTTGTGGCGTAGGACTCCTCCATAGAGCATCCACGCCGCCAGCAATGCTTGCCAGCGATCATCGCCCTGCGTGTAGAGCTCCTCCATCCGCTGCTCCATCTTCAGCAGCATCACCGGTTCCACCACCGCTGCCTGCCCCCTGGGCCCTGCCCGACGCGCCTGTCCCGCAGGCGGCGTGAGCATGCCCAACCCCAGATCCACCCTCGCCTGCTTGGTCAGCCAGCGCAGTGATTGGGTAGCACGGGCCGGGGCAGCTGTTCCTTCGTGGAGGAAAACATCAAGGTCGACCACTTCTGGCGGCAGCGGTCGAGAACGCGCCTGTATGAAGGTGATCACCTCACCCCATGTGCGCAAGGCATTCAACACCGTGGCCCTCTCCGCCTCCGTCACCAGCCGCTGCGCCAAACGAGTAC
Source organism: Effrenium voratum (assembly GCA_963377175.1). Taxonomy (NCBI): domain Eukaryota; class Dinophyceae; order Suessiales; family Symbiodiniaceae; genus Effrenium; species Effrenium voratum. The sequence goes on along the minus strand of CAUJNA010001363.1, from coordinate 64,117 downwards.
ATGATCCTCTCCACTCGCGCCGCAACTGCTCCGTCAGGACTCCTGTCGGCTTCATCGCTCCCATGTCCTGCAGTGCCTCGCCGAGCCGTTGGACCTGCATCGTGATCGCCTCCGGTTCGTCTTGAACTGCTCGAAGGCGTACCGCCGGAGCCCTCGAAGGCCGAGGGGCCAGAGGCCCCACGAATTGGCCAGGTCCCTGCCGCCTGTAGTCAGCGCCTCCTCAAACGAGTGGAAGGCGAACGCAAAGTCCGCATCATTCTGCAGCCCGTGCTCGCGCCTCCACCTGGCGGTGTGCTGGGCGCCCACCGCCCCCAAAGCCGACTCCGGGTCCCACTGCCCCCCGGCGTCCCCCGCCAGGCGAGCGTAGATCCCGGTCGGTACAGCTGCCATGGCGCTAAGGATCCCCCAGAGAGACCAAATGGCTGAGGCACCACACCGCATGCAAGGGGGGGGGAAAACACGCTCTCCCGCTGCGAAACCTGCCAGCCACTGGCCCAGAGCCCTCCCGGCCCACGCAGTGGCCCCATCGCGACTTCGGCTCATATGCCGCGGCCTGCCTGCCACCTCCTCCACGCCCAGAAGACGGCCTCCCGATCGAGGCCACACTCCTCAAGGCCGGCCAACTCCACATAGCCAATGAAGCGCGCCATGTGCTCGGGGACCAGCTGCTGCACTCGCATGCCCGAGTCAACGGCCCGAAGCTGATCCTCATCCAAGTAGTCCCGGCCCGCATAGTAAAGGTCCCAAGCTGCCTCCGGGCCAACCTCTGCTTGAACCAGGACTGCGCGTTTGGTCCAAATCCCGAGCCACGGGAACTGGAACCCCCCACGCATGTCTGTGCACCTAGCACACCCTGCCACCATGCAGGGGACCTCAACTGCCCTCCACAGCCGAACGGCCTGGTCCCGTTCCCCACGGGCCAGCAGTCCTCGCACGTAGGCCTCGAAGTCCAGGAAAAACCGCCGGGTGCAACATCCGCGCCTGACAATGGGCCACCAAAGGGCCTGCGTCGGCGCCAGACATACCGGAGTCCCACTCCAGTCAACAATGTAACCAAACCAAAAAGGTGTCTGCCAATTTGGCTCAGTCTTGATCCAAAATGGCAGACCCGTAACAATTGATGATACATGTTCACCCAATGCCTGCCAAGCTCTAAACATGGCATAGATAGATAGACGGATGAATAGATAGACAGAGATAGGTGGGTAGATAGATACATTGATTTACAGGAAAGCAAAGCCTAGTTCGCAACGAAGCCCAGGAGCAAAGAGTACGCTTGGCCAGGCACAAACGGGCATGGTACACAGCAAAACTGAGCGGGGCTTACAGAGTCGCCGCGTCTGACTCCTCTGACTTGATGAAGTGGACCTGCGCAGTGTGCGTAACCCTGCCAGCAAGGGCGTCGTTGATGAGCTCGATGGCCTGTGTTGAGGCTCCGAGGGTTCGGACCTCTTGAAAACACAGATTTTGGGCGGAATCCAGGCAAGCCGTGTGACTTAAATGCATATTGCCCCGGCGTCAAAAAATGCCAAGCCGCAGCAGACTTCCACAAATAGTCGTCACCATCGGCGATGAGTTCGTTGAGGGCAATGTTCCTTGCACGGAACGCAGCAAACAGCAACGGCAACCATTGCACCGCTGTCACAGCGGTTCAAGACACCTCTCTCTGTCTCCGAGGGTCGCTGTGTCGGGGCTTCGGCCGGTGAGCTCCGCGATCTTCAGGTTCCAACCATCCACCTGACATCTGGGCTGGGGAGGTGCCATGTTGTCTCCTCGAAATATTAGCTCAAACAATCCTTCTGTCTGGGCTCTTGGCTCTCTGTCACTCAACTATTCAGGCGAATCGCGCTCTCCAGCGGTATGATGGACACGTACGATGGACACGTGGGGTCTACTTTGCAACCTCCTTCTTTAGGACCTTGGGTTCTTGACGGTCACAGCCTACAAAGTGGCCTCTAAAAGTGTCCATGCGGCACCTCCAAATTGTTGTTCACGGTGAAGATGGGAACGTTGGCCTCCTGGATCATGCGCTGCAGATCCGACGCGGCATTGATGGCGCTATTGCGGAGGCAGCACTCCTCTCAGTCATGCGAGGCATGGATGCCCTCACACAACAAGAAAAACTGACCACACGCGATAGAAACCGCTTGATCCCAACTTGCAAGGTTCGAGAGTCCTAGTCTATGCCCCAGGCGTGCACGTGTGTGTGTGTGTGTGTTTCGAGTGCACGTGCGCGTGTGCGTGTGTGCGCATGCAGGCGGGCGCGGGTGTGGGTGCAGGTGCGGGTGCAGGTGATGTGTGTCTCTGTGTGTCTGTGTGCCTGTGTGCCTGTGTGTGTGTGTCTGTGTGTCTGTGTGTCTCTGTGTCTGTATTTTCTGTGTGTCTGCGTGTGTCTGTGTGTTTGTGTGGTTTGTGTGTTTTGTGTGTTTTGTGTGTCTGTGTGTCTGTGTGTTTGTGTGTGCGCGCACGCGTGTATGTGTTAACGATTGTGTGGTGATTGTGTGTGTGTGTGTGTCTGAGTGCCTGTGTGTCTGTGTATGCGTAATGTGTGTGTGAGCGCACATGTGTGTGTGCGCATGTGTGTGCGCTGTGTGTGTGTGTGCGCTGGGTCTGTGGGCTTGCTTCGTGCGTGTGCGTGTGTGTGTTTGTGTGCGTGCGTCTCGTGTGTGTGTGTGTGTGTGTTTGTGTTGTGTATTTTGTGTGAGGGTGTTTTGCGTATGTGTTTGCACGTGTGTTTGCGTGTGTGCTTGTGGTTGTGTGGGTGTGTGCGTGTGCGTCGTGTGTGTGTGTGTGCGTCTGTGTGTGTGCTTGTGTGTGTGTTTGAGTGTGTTTGTCTGTGTGGTGGTCTGTCTTTGGTGTGTGCTTGTGTGTGCGTGTGAGTGTTTGCGTGTGCGTGTGCTCGAGCGCGTGAGCGTGTGACACGCGCGCGCGTGCGCGAGCTTGTGTGCGTGCGCATGGGCGTGCACGTGGGCTTGGGCGTGCACCTGCGTGTGCGCGCGCTAGCTCGTGCGTCTGCGTCTGCGTCTGAGTGCGTGTGCGTCTGCGTCCGCGTGTGCGTGTGTGTGTGTGTGGATGCGCGCGCAGGTGCGTGTGCATGCGTGCGCGTGTGCGTGTGCGTGAGCTTGCGCGTGAGCGTGCGCGTGTGCGTGTGCGTCTGCGTGTGCGTACGCGTGTGTGTGGGCGTGCACGTGCGCGTGCGCATGTGCGTGCGCCTGCGCGTGCGCGCGTGCGCGCGCGCCCCTGCGCGTTCACGTGCGTGCGTCTGCGTCTGCGTGTGCATGTGCATGTCCGTGTGCGTGTGGGTGTGGGTGTGCGTGTGTGTGTGTGTGTGCACGCATGCGCGTGCGCGTGTGTTTGGGCGTCCGCGTGCGTGTTTGCGTATGCGTGTGTGCGTGTTTGTGTGCGTGCGTGTTTGTGTGTTTTGTGTTTGTATGTTTGTGTGTGTGTCATTGAGTGAACTTGTACACGGGCTTGCGTGGCGCGTGCGCGCGCGTGCGCGCGCGTGCGCGTGCGTGCGTGCAAGCGTGCGTGGTTGGGTGGGTGGGTGGGTGTGTGTGTGTGTCTGTGTGTGTGTCTGTGTGTGGGTGTGTGTAGGTGTGTGTAGGTGTGTGTGTGGGTGTGTGTGGCTGTGTGTGGGTGTGTGTGTGTGTTTGCGTGTGTGTGTGTGTGTGCTTGTTTGTGTGTTTGTGTGTGTTTGTGTGTGTTTGTGTGTGTCTGTGTGTTTGTGTGTATGTGTTTGTGTGTCTGTGTGTGTGTTTTTGTTTGTGTTTGTTGGTGTTTGTGTGTTTGTGTGTTTGTGTGTGTGCATTTGTTTGTGAGATTGTTTGTGTTGCTTGTGTGTGCGTGTTTGTGTGTGTTTGTGTGTTTGTGTGTGTGTGTTTGTGTGTGTGTTTGTGTGTTTGTGTGTGTGTCTGTGTGTGTGTTTGTTTGTGTGTATTTGTGTGTTTGTGTGTGTTTGTGTGTGTTTGTGTGTGTTTGTGTGTCTGTTTGTGTGTTTTTGTGTGCTTGTGTGTGTGTGTGTGTGTTTGTGTGTGTCTGTGTTTGTGTGTGTGTGTTTGTGCGCTTGTGTGTGTTTGTGTGTGTGTGTGTTTGTGTGTGTGTTTGTGTTTGTGTGTGTGTGTTTGTGTGTTTGTGTGCTTGTGTGTGCGTTTGTGTATGTTTGTGTGTGTGCGCTTGTGTGTTGGTGTGTGTTTTTGTGTGTTTTTGTGTGTTTGTGTGTGTGTGTTTGTGTGTGTTGTGTGTTTGTGTTTGTGTTTGTGTTTGTGTTTGTGTTTGTGTTTGTGTGTGCATGTGTGTGTGTGCGCTTGCGAATGCGCGTGTGCGTGTGCGTGCGCGTCTGCGTGTGCATGTGCGTGGGCGTGTGCGTGTGCTTGCGCGTGCGCGAGTGCGTGCGCGTGTGCGTGTGCGTGCGCGTGAGCATCTGCGTGTCCGTGTGCGAGTGCGTGTGCGTGCGCGCGTGCGCGTGCGCGCGCGCGCCACGGGTGGGCGCGTGCGCCTGCGCGTGCGTGTGCGCGGGCGCGGGCGCAGCACGGGCGCGGCGCGTGCGCGTGTGCGAGCGCGCAAGGCGCGCGGACGCTCGGGGCGCGCAGGCCGTGGGAGCGCGGGCGCGCGGGGCGCGCGGCGCGCGGTCGCGTGGGCGCGCGGGCGCGGGCGCGTTCGCGCGAGCGTGCGTGCGTGCGCGCGCGCGCGTGCGCGTGTGCGTGTGCGTGTGCGTGTGCGTGTGCGTGTGCGTGTGCGTGTGCTTCTGCGTGTGCGTGCGCGTGTGCCTGTGCGTGTGCGTGTGCGTGTGCGTGCGCGTGTGCGTGTGCGTGTGCGTGTGCTTCTGCGTGTGCGTGCGCGTGCGCGTACGCGTGTGCGTGTGCGTGCGCGTGCGCGTGCGCGTGTGCGTGCGCCTGTGCGGTCACACGCGTGTGCGTGTGCGTGTGCGTGTGCGTGCGCGTGTGCGTGCGCGTGCGTGCGCGTGCGCGTGTCCGTGGGCGTGGGCGTGGCAAGAGCGTGCGCGTGGACGTGGGCGTGGGCGTGGGCGTGGGCGTGAGCGAGCGCGTGGGTGTGTGTGTGTGCGTGAGTGTGTGTGTGTGTGTCTGTGTGTGTGTGTCTGTGTGTGTGTCTGTGTGTGTGTCTGTGTGCGTGTCCGTGTGTGTGTGTCTCTGTGTGTGTCTCTGTGCGTGTGTGTCTGTGTGTGTGTGTGTCTGTGTGTGTGTGTGTCTGTGTGTGTGATTTGTGGGTGCGTGCGTGCGTGCGTGCGTGCGTGCGTGTGCGCGTGGGCGGGTGTGTGGGTGTCTGAGTATGTTGGCAATGGGTGTGCGTGCGCGTGTGCGTGTGCGTGTGCGTGTGCGCGCGCGCGTGTGCGAGCGCTCGTGCGCGCGCGTGCGCGTGCGCGTGCGCGTGTGCGTGTGCGTGCGCGTGTGCGTGCGCGTGCGCGTGCGCGTGTGCGTGTGCGTGTGCGTGTGCGTGTGCTTGTGCGTGTGCGTGTGCGTGTGCGTGTGTTTGCGCGTGTGCGTGTGCGTGCGCGTGCGCGTGTGCGTGTGCGTGCGCTTGTGCGTGTGCGCGCGCTGGTGCGCGTGCGCGTGCGCGTGCGCGTGCGCGTGCGCGTGCGCGTGCGCGTGCGCGTGGGTGTGGGTGTGGGGGGGGGTGCGGTGTGGGGGTGTGGGGGTGTGGGTGTGTGTGTGTGGGTGAGTGGTTGTGTGGGTGTGTGGGTGTGCGGGTGTGTGCGTGTGCGCGGGTGTGCGCGTGTGGGTGTGTGGGTGTGCGTGGGTGTGCGTGGGTGTGCGTGGGTGTCTGTGGGTGTGCGTGGGTGTGCGCGCGTGGTGGGCGCGCCTGGTGGGCGCGGGTCGCGGGTGCGCGTGGCGGGCGCGCGTGGCGGGTGCGCGCGGGGGGCGCGCGTGGGCGGCGCACGGGTGGGTGCGCGTGGTGGACGCGCGTGGCGGGTGCGCGTGGCGGGCGCGCGCGGCGGGCGCGCGCGGCGGGCGCGCCCCCCGTGCGAGCGGCGCGCGGCGGGCGCGCGTGAATGGTCGCGCCTGGTGGGCGCGCGTGGTGCGTGGTGGGGGAGGGCGCGCGGTGGGGGGCGCGCGCGAGCGCGCGCGTGGGCGCGCTGATGGGTGCGCGTGGCGGGCGCACGTGGTGGGCGCGCGTGGCGGGTGCGCGTGGCGGGCGCGCGTGGCGGGTGCGTGTGGTGGGTGCGCGTGGCGGGCGCGCGCGGTGGGTGCGCGTGGTGGGTGCGCGTGGTGGGCGCGCGTGGCGGGTGCGCGTGGTGGGTGCGCGTGGTGGGTGCGCGTGGTGGGCGCGCGTGGCGGGTGCGCGTGGTGGGTGCGTGTGGTGGGCGCGCGTGGTGGGTGCGCTTGGTGGGTGCGCGCGGTGGGCGTGGGTGTGGGTGTGGGTGTGGGTGTGTGTGTGTGTGTGTCTGTGTGTGTGTGTGTCTGTGTGTGTGTGTCTGTGTGTGAGTCTGTGCGCGTGGTGGGTGCGTGTGGTGGGCGCGCGTGGTGGGTGCGCTTGGTGGGTGCGCGCGGTGGGCGTGGGTGTGGGTGTGGGTGTGGGTGTGTGTGTGTGTGTGTGTGTCTGTGTGTGTGTGTGTCTGTGTGTGTGTCTGTGTGTGTGTCTGTGTGTGTGTGCGTCTGTGTGTGCGTCTGTGTGTGCGTCTGTGTGTGCGTCTGTGTGTGCGTCTGTGTGTGCGTCTGTGTGCGCGTCTGTGTGCGCGTCTGTGTGCGCGTCTGTGTGTGCGTCTGTGTGTGCGTCTGTGTGTGCGTCTGTGTGTGCGTCTGTGTGCGTCTGTGTGCGTCTGTGTGCGTCTGTGTGCGTCTGTGTGCGTCTGTGTGCGTCTGTGTGCGTCTGTGTGCGTCTGTGTGCGTCTGTGTGCGTCTGTGTGCGTCTGTGTGCGTCTGTGTGCGTCTGTGTGCGTCTGTGTGCGTCTGTGTGCGTCTTTGTGCGTCTGTGTGCGTCTGTGTGCGTCTGTGTGCGTCTGTGTGCGTCTGTGTGCGTCTGTGTGCGTCTGTGTGCGTCTGTGTGCGTCTGTGTGCGTCTGTGTGCGTCTGTGTGCGTCTGTGTGCGTCTGTGTGCGTCTGTGTGCGTCTGTGTGCGTCTGTGTGCGTCTGTGGGCGTCTGTGTGCGTCTGTGTGCGTCTGTGTGCGTCTGTGTGCGTCTGTGTGCGTCTGTGTGCGTCTGTGTGCGTCTGTGTGCGTCTGTGTGCGTCTGTGTGCGTCTGTGTGCGTCTGTGTGCGTCTGTGTGCGTCTGTGTGCGTCTGTGTGCGTGTGTGTGCGTCTGTGTGCGTCTGTGTGCGTCTGTGTGCGTCTGTGTGCGTCTGTGTGCGTCTGTGTGCGTCTGTGTGCGTCTGTGTGCGTCTGTGTGAGTCTGTGTGCGTCTGTGTGCGTCTGTGTGAGTCTGTGTGCGTCTGTGTGCGTCTGTGTGCGTCTGTGTGCGTCTGTGTGCGTCTGTGTGCGTCTGTGTGCGTCTGTGTGCGTCTGTGTGCGTCTGTGTGCGTCTGTGTGCGTCTGTGTGCGTCT
>CAUJNA010001363.1:27500-55000 GCA_963377175.1 Effrenium voratum | reverse complement strand
GAGCCCAAAGGTCGGCATTGCGCTAAAGTTCAGCGAAACAAGGCCCTTGCCCGCCCTCTGCTCTTCGGAGAGTTCTCGCAACTCGCAGAACCAACAAACTGCAAATTAGAAACACGGCGTTGGGAGTTGAAATGTCGAGGGATCGCCACGCGTCTCAGCACATGACTGCCATTGTCCAACAATTCGCACGCATGTCTTGATGTGCTCGGAAGCTGATATTCAGGAGGGAGGATTGCTCAAACCAAACATGCCAAGCAACTTTTGTACGGAACTCCTGGAGAGGCATGTTGTTCAGGCTGATGCGATTTGCTTTAGTGAGTGCCCGGGTTATGGAACATGGGCTCCCCGATTCTCTCCGAAGCTGCGCAGCTGCGTGCCAGGCGGCGCACAAGTAAACAGTCCCGTGCCCTGCGAAGATCAGCACTTGCAACGCCATCAGCCAAGCGCAGATGCAGTGGCCCTGCCGGATTTCTTGGCTGACGTTGGAAGGGGAGCAAAAAAATATTTTCTAGCAGTTAAGTGGGGATTTCCCACTAAACCACCATAAGCAAAAATGTAAAATGTGTCCCAACAACAGCCATGGGATAGCAAGGTGGCAGGTGGGAGACCCGAAACCTCTCTTCCTGGATCTGCCGAATGCCGAATGCCTGAGTGCCTTGGCCAAGTTTGCGCCGACGTGCTATCTGATGATGGTTTTCCTCAAGAAGCTTCCGCGCACGGCGCGTTTGTTGTTCGCCTTGTCAACCCTCCTTGATGACGCCATAGTGGGTTTAGCACAAACACATCTTGGCAAATCGGGCATCTGCTGTGCCACCGATCCATGGCACAATGAATCAAAGACAACAGGGTGCGCCACGATGAACGGCGATTCGGGCGCTTCATCACTGAAAGTCTTCAAGCGCTTTCTCAACGGTTTCCTCAATGCAGCTAAAACCCTCAAAACACAGCCCAACAAGAATCATTGGAGTGACCGGAGCTGTGCCTGCTCGTTCTTCATCACCACTAGCATGGCAAGTTGCTGCAGCGATGCAACGAAGTAAGCAGAGAAAGCGACGCAAATCAACACCTCAGCGCAAGCTCGGGCCAATTGTGTATGTTTGCGTGTGCTTGTGTGTCTTTGCGTGTCTGCGTGTCTGCGTGTCTGTGTGTTTGCGTGCTTGCGTGTTTGCATATTTGCGTGTTTGCATCTGTGTGTTGCTGTGCGTGTCTGCGCGTTTGCGTGGTTACGTGTTTGTGTTTTGTGTGTATGTGTGTTTGCGTGTTTGCGTGTTTGTCTGCGCGTCTGCGTGTTTGTGTGTTTGCATGCTTGCTTGTTTGCGTGTTTGGGTGCTTGGGAGTTTTGGGTGTGGGGTCTGTCCCGGATCGCAGATATTTTCTCCTTTCGCACGCTGTTCCTCGTCGTCTTCGGTTCTTACTGTTGGCGTTGTTCTCTGGGGTCCGCCCGCTCTGGAGGTTTGTGATCTGAGCCCTGGTCGCAGCCTTAGGCGCCAGCTCCCCGGACTAGGAACCCCCCTGCTTATTCATATGGGGGTGTCCCTGGTTTTAGTGAGATTTATCACTTTTTGAGGGGAACACCCCCAATTTAATAAACAGGGGTTTATTGATCCGGGGTCAACATTAGGCATGTTGTAGCTAGGAAGTGGTCCGTCCTGGATCACGGCCCTCGTCATGAATGCCTTCCCACCTGTCCCGCTTCAAGCCAAAGGCACCCAGCGGCTCAGGTCATCATCAACAACCAGGGCCAACCTTGGCGGCGACAGGATCAGCTGAGAAGCCGCATGCTCAGAACTCACTCTGCGACTCTCCCGCAAACCTCGTGTTTCACATGCAACGGAGTTGGCCCCGGCCATGAAAATGCTCGCTGGCCAAGCGCCGTCCGTCCTTTAACATAACAAGCTCGGTCCGCACAGAGCGAATCTGCCAGAACTTCATTGACCCCAAGCCTTTCTGGCAAGGCACCAGGCTGCAATCATGTAGATCACGGTGAGCCGCACAGACGCTGCCAAGGGGGCATCCCAGAGCGCCTGGCAAAAGCCGGGCTCAACGGTCCCAGCGAAAAGCGGCGCCCGCCACAATGCCTCGCTTGGGACTCCGGAAAACAGATCGCTCGCACCCGCGCCTTTTTCAGGGTGGTGGGGAACTCCTGGAGTCCTGGCCAAGGCTCGTGCGACACGCAAACAAGCCATTTCCGAACCTAATGGACACCTAAATGACGCAAAATCAGATTGCGAGTCTGACTTGCCATGCGCCGAAGATGTACACTCTTGCTTGCTCACACTCTGAGGCGCCCCATCGCAAGCACCTTCCAGCGCATCTTGCCAGCTGGGTGGTCGTGGCTTGGACTGCACCGGGTGCAGCAGAAGTTCGGAGAGCACCTTCCGCCAAAGGGATCAAGCCCAGCATAAAAACACATTTGCGTCACAATCAAAACCAGGTATTAAAATGATTGAACCAGAACCATGTAAGGAAATACCAAGGCGGCCGCAACTATTTATTGCTGGGATCGTCCCTTACTAACCTTCATCTACCCGGGCTTTGATTGTGACTCATTTGCACAAACCCCCAAGCGCTGGCATCTTTCAGGCATCTTGAGTCAGCCGAACGGTTGTCAACCCCTCAGGAGAAAATAGATTTAAAAAACAAAAAGATTCGGTCTTTGAAGTCCCAGCTCAATCAAACTCGCCTTCTCGACCTCGGAGGGTGCTGGCTGGTGTCTGCCTCCCACCTCGAGGGATGCAAACTCGCAGAAGGGGACGACCCGCAATAGGGGTCGGTCTCCGTGGGAGAGCTGCATAAAACCCGTGGTTTTCGAATGCCATAAAAACCGTGGTCTTCGATTGCACAAAAAGCCATAAGTAGACCAAATCACAGAGTGCTGTCCGCTGCAAAACTCTGGTCATTTGCTCCTTCAAGCAGCAAATGAGAAAATGCCATTCGAAACTTGCTTGACGATGCTGAAAGGTGACGGTCATGGATCGGTACAAAGCTGTGACCTGTACTCTGCCACGCCCCCAAAAGGCACTCAGCCGCCGAAATCCAGTCCATATTTGGTGCCCTTGACCACTTTGGCACTTGCAACCGGCTTGCCTTTAAGTGGTGGTTCGGATTGGTGGTCTAGAGTTAGATGGCGTCTTCTCATTTCGCTTTGACACCCAAAAGCAACGCAGATTACAACTTCTGGCATGGCAACCATAACCACAAGCGTAGCAGAAGCAACAAGAAGAACCGCACAAGCTTACTTTGCAGCGCATTTATGAAGGACCATCTGAAACAAGGAGCCCAGAAAAAGCCAAGCTGCCAGCATGAGTAGCGGTACGCAGGCACACCACTGCACAAAGCGCAGGGTATAGACGGGCCGAGGCCCGCCCACCGCCAGTTCGTCACTGTGCACTAGCACCATGCCTGTCAAGGACATGGCCATGTAGAAGAACCTCGGGAAAACAGGGCAAAGGTGGGCCACCTTCAAAACTCGGAAAAACGGGGAAAAACGTGGGGGTCACCTTCGAAATCTTTGGCTCCCATTCCCTTCGACCAGTTTTTTGTCCACTGTCTCTCTTTGTTTGGCACGGGAATTCGGCCAGAGAAGCAAGGGGTTCGTGGAAAGTTGCAACCCCAACGGCAAGTTGCTCCAGCAAAATTCGGCTTGAATCTCTCACCTCGCCGAAGAATGAACATAGGAATGAGCATAGGTTGCCATGCCGTTTGCGAAAGGCATGGGCCCCATGCCGCGTTGCATTTCATGGAGAACCCCCTCACATCTGTTGAGGCTGGCCCTGGGTTTTAAAGCCCAGTCGCACATTCACACTGCCCAAGGAGTCCCTTCAAGGCAAGGCTCGACAAAGAGACGTAAATCAGCAACATCACCTTGCTGTCCAGCGCCGAGTGTGTGCCTGTGACGCTGTTCTCCCGCCTAAGCGCAGCTGAAAGCATCCACCAAACAAAACGGCAGGCGAAAACCCAAACACCAAAAGTGAGCGGGATTCACATGGTTACGCAGCCGATCTTGCCCTGATGAGGATCTCCGATCTCCAAAGAAACCACTGCAGCCGTGGGCGCCCGCTGCTGCTCAGAAGGTACGTCCCTTCAATGACTGCCCCGGTGCCTGGCAGAAAGTCGCGAAACGCTCTCGACTGGAACAAGAGCTATAAGAACCTGCACCAGGGATGAAAGCCTGAGATACTGGGATAAACCAGCTAAACTGGTCCAAACTGGTGCAGGATTTTGCCCACGACAGTGTCACCATCATGACAATGTGGGTCTACCTCCAAAAAAGAAATATCAACAAAAAATGGGTGGGTTCCGTTGAGTTCCCTGTAAACCAGTACAAAAAAGGAGTACCCTCAAAAACGACAATCTGATGCTCCAGCTGCATCAAACACGCCCAAGTTCTTTGCTGTGGTTCGTTCTTGCACATGTCGTTTGTATACATGTAGTCTTTCAGCCACCCCAAAAAGGCAGGATAGGCCCGAATTCGCAGTAGAGTCTCTCACGTGCCCATGCCTTACAAAGTCCTGCCCATCTTTTGACCGACCTGGATTGATAATAGTCGGCGCGACAGTGGCAGATCAGTGCGACTCGTTCTGACAACGCGATTGCGTCCGCTTCCCTCAGCGCGTCTTTCAAGTTGCCGCGCCATGATTGAATCAAGAGCATGGCGCAAGAGGGCAAGCGCCTTACATGCATCGGGATCCCGCACCCATCCCGTTGCAACTCTGCCTGCTACCGTGCAGGCCCATTCGAAGTATCTCTGGGAGTCCTCAAACGCCGCCTCGCTGGCAGTGTGGTTGACGCTCCACCTCGCGGGCGCCCAGGAGATGTGTGAGATGAATGCCAATTGGCTCTCACCTCCCTCGGCAAAGACTGCCCTCGCCAAACAAGGGGCACTGCCAGCTACATCCCATACCTAACGAGCACTCGATTCACAGTCAGAACAGCTGTCGGAAAATCCGCACAACCCCCCAACTGTTGGTGACACACCTTGCACATCTTCTTACCTTCTGCAACTACAATATTGTACATGTGACATTCAATTTTGCACCGTGGTGGCGAAGCTATGATGATTGTGTGTGTGTGTGTGTGTCCTGAAAACGCCACTTGTGATAGGCAGACTTTGTGAGGTGTGATGCAGTGTCAGCCCCCGAAGCAAAGCGATCGGGCCCAAGCCCACGTGTCAAGTGCGCAAGGCTATGCTCGAACATCCCTCTGAGCTCCGGGTCATTCAATCTGTGTGTCTTCGGGTTTCAAGGAAACACGAATCGGGCTGATTGCAGTTGGCTGAAACTAAGCAATGAAATGCGCAAAGCTTCTGAATGTCATTCTCTGGTAGTGTAGCTTTCCGATGCAAACAGCCAGCTGAAAATGTTGGCTAAAACAAACAAAGCCCGCCAACCCACAAAAGCTAGAACATGTCCTTATGTGGCAACTTCCCCAGCCTTGAGGTGATGTTGCTGCGGAGGACGGCCCAGACGCAGGCCACAACAACCACCACCGAGGAGATGTCATTCCACTTCTGGATCAGTTCCTTGCAGTCAGAACAAGCAGCCAAACTTGCTATGTCTGAAGCCATCTCCCCAGTTCAACATTAAGCTTCCCAGACTTGGGGCAAACATCCACAGGCCCAACCTGACGGGTGTGGCAGACCGGACGCGAGTCATCAGCCAGGCTGAGCCGACAGCCGTGACAGAATAGACCGTGAACCCAATGCTCTCGCGGGGTGTTCTGGGCAGTCAAGCGCCAAGGCGAGCTGAACACTATGTGCATGGCTCTGGGCCAATTCGGCCGACCGCCTACCAACAGCTACACTCCTTTCGGGTCGACTCGAGCGCGCCAAGTCGCTGGTCTCAAATTTGCGCTTCGCACTTGCGAGCCACACGACACGATGCTTTCGCTTTTCTGGCAGCAAGCCTGCAGACTCTCCGGTACTTGCAGCATCCTGACTGGGCAACGCCGGCAGGCAGCAGGAAGCACTCAGACTGAAGCTACGAGGCATACCTAAAAAAAGGAACAAGCGGGTCGATGCGAAACACGCTGCACGCAATCGAAGAATCCGGCCACACTTGCGGGACTGCGTGAGTAGCAGGCAGCACGAATTGCGCTCAAGTCTGCGTGCTCTTCGGTGTACCTGCACGCAAGCTGGCAGGGGTAGGTGCATGCAGCGCAGGCATGTGCAGGAAAGCACGCGCAGGCGCCGGAAAGCACAATCAGGTGCAGGCAAGCACGGTAGACATCTGCCTGCACATCGGTCTGGAGTTGGACATCTGCCATTGCCCGTGACATGGACAGCAGCTCTTTACTGGTGTGGCTCGGCTTGCGCTCAACTGCAACTGCGAAGCTGCGAAGGCGCGCAGTGCCACGGAATTGAATGCGTCAAAGACTGGTACCTTCATCCTGCCTCTCAAAAAAAAAAGAGTGTGAAACCTGTCTACCTGAAACCGCCAGGTTTCTGACGCCGAACAACACCAACCGTGAGAAAGACTCAGGTGCCATCCTACAGAATCAGACCCAGGCCATGCGTATGGCCACTGATGCCCAAGGCAAGGCACCAGAAGCTTCGTGAGATCCTTCCGGCTGTCCATGGCAACGACTTCGACAGGCTACGACTTTCACTGGGGGATCTGACTCGCTTCAAATCATTCGGCAAGGAAATGGGAAGAACCAGAATCATCGCGTGTCTCGTGTTACAATAGTTTGCGAAGCGACTTAGTGAGTTCCTGAGCAGAGCCAAACTTCGCGCTGCCCAAAGGTGTGGCATGTCGCAAAGAGGCTGTTGGTAAACTCGGCATGTCACAAAGAAAGGGCACGCCATGTTGCCAACTCAGCATGGGAAGGAAATGATGCGTGGGCGCAGCAGGTGACCCCGATTCTCCAAACGTGCTTTGGATTGAAGCTTAAAACTGCGCGGTGCGACTGGCGCGCTCAACTCAATTCAGCAATCACAGCACTTGCACACCTGTAGCATCTCAAAAGCCGCAACACTTGGTCAGCTGAGAGGCTGCGCATACAAGTTCATTGCGCCTGCTCTGCCAGCTCGTTCTCAAGAACAAAACTGGCCGCGACCCGGAGGCACGGTGGCGCAAAAACGCGCATGAACAATGTCATGAGAGTCTGAGAAGCTTGTTGATGCAATATGGGTGTGGGTCAAGAGTAGGTAACCAAAATGGAGCCCTGATAAATGGCAACAAGGACTAAAACCTGCGGTTTATTGGTGGTTTAATTTTGATCCATGTTGAGAAACAGGCACATTGGTTGCAAGGCAACGAACATGCTAAACAGCATCATCCTGCATGTATCATGGCTGCCTCAAGTAATCTGTACGACTGAGACAGGCGTCTGGCTGTGCCTCTGCTGCAGCTGCTTAGCCATTTCCTGCACCCTCTCCTCACAATCTCAAGGGGCCCAAAATACTCCACAAAATACTGCAAGATTGGATTTCCTCCTCCTATCGCTTGCAGCTAAGGGTCCAAAAATCAAACCCGACACTTAACGGGGTCCAAAAATCGGACATCCTGATGCCTGCAATTTGCTGCTGGCCTTCCCTGCAACATCTTCAGCATTGCCTGTAGCTGGTCTTCTGATGCTGTATGTGACACCTTGCTATGTGGTGAAGGCTTGCTTTTCAGAGCTAGCTGGTGGCGTTGCACCGCACATAACCCAAAAAGGGCCTCAGCAGGCACATGTTTAGCTTTAAAAATTGCGCTTTACGCCTTTAGATGAATTGAATGGCGCTTTAGGGCCTTCTTGAGGGAAGTCTCAGTCTTCCGCGAATGCGCAGTGCAACTCAAGCGCCGCCCAGCAAGTTCAAGCTTTCAAAGTCCTCTCCAGGTGTGCAAAGCGGGTAGTGCTCCAAACAGCTGTGCGCCAATCCAAAGCTGATCATGAGTCTGATGTTTGCCAAGCTTGGGACACCCGCTGCTGCTCCGTGTTTCACAAGGAATTGCAACCATCTCGGGCGAAACGCCGACTCTGAAATTTGCGGAGTGCCCACCGCCCGTGACTTTCATTGTTGTCGAACTGGGCCCTGCTTCTTTGCAGACCCCGGTGCGGGCATGTGGGCGTGCACGCGCACGCACGTGTGCAAGGATGGCGGACGGGGCACGCATGCATGCCGTGTGGTCAGCTGGCCGGCCAGCCGGCGACGTGCGCAATGGCTCCTTGCCCTGGGTGAGCTCCAGCTCACGCTGGGCAAAGGAAGCATCTTCGCTGGCCTGCCTTGGGCGAGCATTTGGCGG
Organism: Effrenium voratum; assembly: GCA_963377175.1. Taxonomy (NCBI): domain Eukaryota; class Dinophyceae; order Suessiales; family Symbiodiniaceae; genus Effrenium; species Effrenium voratum. The sequence continues at coordinate 46,772 of CAUJNA010001363.1, read as the reverse complement.
TGCAAGAATGTGCACGGCTTGAAGTGGCAAGCAATGCTTCAATGATAAGGCAAGTGATGTTTAAACATGTTCCTATGTCTGCTGAAATCAACACATGAAAGCAATCATCACATCTCACTGATTCATTTGGACTTTGTCTAAGCACATTGAAAAATCATGCAAAGCATGCTACCACTGGCATTTTCCACCCCTGCACACTCGGCTTGCACAGCATATCAAGTGAGCTTCCCCGACCTTGCACGTGCATTGCAGGCAGGTGGCATGCTAGCAAGGTCATGCTGTTGCAACGTCTCCTGACACGGATACGCCAAATGCTGGGACAAAGCCCCAACATCCAACAGCTCGGTGGGTGCAACACTGAAACACAATCAAGCAAAGCACAGGTGGCGTGGAAGCTCGTGCGGATGTAGACTGACACGGTGCAAGCTTCTCGAGGTTAGGCTTAGGAAGGCTCATTTCTGTACCATGGAACTCTGGCGACTGCCACGCCAGCACCAGAATCCCATGACATGGCCACTGGCAGTATGCAGGTTGCAGGAAACCGGCACGTGTTCCGCGAGACATGGCAACTGCTGACAGCGAAGGCTGGATTCGCTCCCTTCGCATCCTTGCAGCATCTCTCCACCTCTTCCGAAGTCTGCTGCAACTGCTCCTGGTCAAATGGTGCGGATGTTCTACGCTCCCCCAGTCCACAAAATGGTCAACTACCAGAAAACTGGAGTTCCCCCGAAAACTCCGAGCTCCGACCGTTGTCAACACCTCTTTGTTCCGCGCGGAGCAGGCGACCGGTTCGCAAGCCGGTTCCATGGCTCTTTCCCAGCCTCGAGACATCCCAGCGTCGCCTTCGCCTGCACCAGCCCACCCAAGGCCTCAGCCGGTTGGCCGATCCAAGGATCCCGAGCGCAGGGTCCCAGTTTTTTCTTGCTGGGGCGATAGGTAGGGAATGAGGCAATAAACCTGGAGATTCCCTTCAAGCAAACCATAGGGGATGGTTTATAGGGGTCATTCCATTTCTCATTCCCTGCTGAGCACCAGCAAGTGACTTCACATGGCCTGGCCTGCTTGATGCTCTGCACGTCCAAGCCCTGAGCGAGAGAAGGGATAGGCAAGGGATGCCCACAAGACTTGACGCCCGCGTCTTCACAGCCGAACATGGAGCGAGCAGCAAGACAGGAACAAAGCACTGCCAGCCATCGTCAAACGAGTTGGCGGCTGTATCAATTGGCTGGCGCCGCTTTCGTTTCCTAAGATGAGGCCACATCATGAGGGAGAAACATCTCATAGCATTGGGGAATCCTGGATCGAAGAGGCGCCCCGAAAGTTGGCACACAGCCAAATAATATTGTTAAGACTGTTCAAGCGTGGCGTTGCAAGCTTCCAAATTTCCGCATCGCCTGCTGGGAGGCGCGGGTACCCAGCAGCTGCTGCCGCTCTGTGGCAGTCTTGGGCCACCTGGATGCAGGCGGCAAAAAATCGGTCTGAAGGCCGTAGATGTTTCATAAACTTGCCATGCGCGGAATTCCCGCAGTGAAACGGTCACGAACCCATCAGGCCGGCCTTGCGTGCTGCTCCCCGCGTCGCTTCAGCCGCTGCAGCCGCAGCTGCGCCTGCCACTCTCGAACCCATCAACCCAGATTTCACCAAGGCTCCATCCAACTTGCGTTGCAACTAGGGACCCATCCGACACATTTCGAAGCAGCTTAATACATCCCACGCGCAAAGACGGGGAAAGCAACCAGACCTTTGGACACCTCCACTTGCAGCTCGCAAGGCCCTTCTGCGCCTCCGCCTGAAAGCACCGCAGCCGCCAGTTCTGCGCCTCCAACCTGGAGAAGGCAAAGCAAACCGGAAAAAACGAATACAAACACAACGCGCACACACACACACACCCACCCACCCACGCACGCACGCACGCAGACACACAGAGACACACACAGACACACACAGACACACACAGACACACACAGACACACACAGACACACACACACACACACACACACACACACACACACACACACACACACACACACACACACACACACACACACACACACACACACACACACACACACACACACAGACACACACACACACACAGACACACACAGACACAGACACAGACACAGACACAGACACAGACACAGACACAGACACAGACACAGACACAGACACACAGACACAGACACACAGACACAGACACAGACACAGACACAGACACAGACACAGACACAGACACAGACACAGACACAGACACAGACACAGACACAGACACAGACACAGACACAGACACAGACACAGACACAGACACAGACACAGACACAGACACAGACACAGACACAGACACAGACACAGACACAGACACAGACACAGACACAGACACAGACACAGACACAGACACAAACACACACACACACACACACACTCCGATGGGGAACCACTGTATGCGGATGGCAATAGCAAGGGCAACCTGAGTCTGCCAGCCATCTCTCCAACGTCATCCCCAATAACATGTGCGCCTACGCCAAGGTTCAATCCCTGAAGCTCTGTCGGGCTCCGCTACCATACAAAACTCCAACTAACAGATCTCCCTCAACTTAAAGCGACCCAGCAAAGTCTCTTGCACTCCTGGCAAGCTGAAGCTCACCAAAGTTGGCCAGTCATGTCCTGCGAAAAAGGGCATGTTTGACGCAAGCAAGCAAGCAAGCAAGCAAGCAAGCAAGCAAGCAAGCAAGCAGGCAGGCAGGCAGGCAGGCAGGCCAGGCAAGCAGGCAAGCAGGCAAGCAGGCAAGCAGGCAAGCAGGCAAGCAAGCAGGTAGGCAGGCAAGCAGGCAAGCAGGCAAGCAGGCAAGCAGGCAAGCAGGCAAGCAGGCAAGCAGGCAAGCAGACAAGCAGGCAGGCAGGCAAGCAGGCAAGCAGGCAAACAAACAAACAAACAAACAAACAAACAAACAAACAAACAAATAAAACTGACTAAAACCAACCAAGATACCGACCAACTGACCACCTGAGCGACTCTATTGCATCGAACGCCGGGAACGCGGGGGCCTGGGGCTGGGGGCCTGGGGCTGGGGCTCCCGGCTCCGCCTCGCAGAGCTGCTCCGCAACCGCCTGTTGCGCCTTGCTTATGGTCCAAAGGCCGGCGTGCTTTTGTGGAGCTGGTGGAAGGTTTAAAAAACAAATCTCAGGTTCGGCGGGCGTTTTTCTTCCCTGGGTTCGGCGGGCTAGTAGTTCCTCACAAGATGCACCAGTTTTACACCAGCACAGTCAACATCACGCCTAGCATCCTGTTCAACACACCTGGCATCACTAGAAGCTTTGGTTTAGGCTGAATTTGGAAGGTTTAGGCTTTGTCTAGGGTTGGTATGTGGCTTGCTCAGGGCTTGTTTAAGGGTTGGTCAAGGGTGGGATTTGCGCTGGCTTCGGGTGGGTTTGGGGTTGGTTTAGAGTTGGTTTGGGAGTCGGTGTAGGGTTGGTTGTGGCTAAAGGGTTGGTGTGCTTCAAGTTAGTTTAGGGCCAGTTTGCTGGTTTCGGGTGGATTTAGGCAGGTTTAGGGCAAGTTTAGGGTGGCTTCGGGCGGGTTTAGGGTTGGGTTAGGGTTGGTATAGGGTTTGCTGAGGGTCTGTTTCAGGTTGACTTAATGTTGTTTGGGGGTGGTTTAGCGCTGGCTCAGGGTGGGTTTGGGGTTGGTTTAGGGTGGGTTTAGGGTTCGTATAGGGCTGCTTTAGGGCTGCTTTAGGGCTGCTTTAGGGCTGCTTTAGGGCTGCTTTAGGGCTGCTTTGGGGCTTGCTTAGGCTTTAGGGATGGCTTAGTGATGGTTGAGGTTTAGGTTGGTTTTAGGATGGGTTTAGGGTGGGCTTAGAATTGGTTTAGGTTTGCTTTAGGATTTGCTTAGGGTTGGCTTAGGGTCGGTTTGGGTTGGTTTAGGGTGGCTTAGATGGTTTAGGGTGGGTTTTAGGTTCGTGTACGGTTGGTTTCGGGTGGGGATAGGGAGGGAGTAGGGCTGGTTTAGGGCGAGTTTCGGGCTTGTTTAGTTTGGGGTTGCTTGAGGTTTGGAATTGGGTTTTGGGTAGATTCAAAAAGCCAGCCCGGAAAAAGCCCAAAACAACTGACAACATGGCCCTCCAATGAAACCAGTGCATGCAACCCGTTGGTCTGGCGTGGGCGGCTGACCCGACCAACCGACCGACAGGACCCTGCCACAACCCGGCCCGCCAAACCTAGGAAAAAAAGACTCGGGGCCTTGTCAAACACGACAAGGGTGGCTTGGTAGGATTCATGTATTGACATAAATTGGTGACCAAACAGAGCTGACTGATAGCTGTTGGGGATGATCTCAGTTGTATGTCAAAACTAGTCTGACGCCTTCAAATGTTGGTTCATGCGGGCGCGCTTTCAAATCAAGGGCGGATTGACACCTTCAAGCCCGTTCTGGAAGTCTTACTCACAGTCCTCCCTTGCCGCGCCTCGCCAAAGTGATCCGACCTTGGTCAAGCTTAAAGTCCTGTGAAAAGTGTGTATTGCTACCAACGACACAGCTTTGAAATATGTGGACAAAGGCTGACACTGTGTCAATTCCACTTGCGTGCAAAAGGAGCCCATCTTGCCTGAATTCGATATCAAAGCTCCCAAATGATCCACAGAACGAGCCAGGGACCGCACTGCTTCAGCACCACTGCCATGTGCAAACGCCAAGAGAATGTCAAATTTCAAGGGTTGCGAACTTAGAATGTTGCGGACTGTCTTGGCCAGCCTGCTATTATTCCTCGGCGTGCATGTGTGTGTGCGTGTGTGCGTGCATATGTGCGTCTGTACGTGTTCCTGCGTTTCAAGCAATAGGGGTCATGGCAGCTAAGGTACAGAGCAACTGAGAACAAGGCCACCCTGGTTTCGAAGTTCTCATTTAGAGAAGAGCGATGTTGGAGAGGCTTGCTTGGCCAAGGCAGGATAACAAGGAACCCAAGAAAGTTTGCCTGAGTGTCGCCGATGCAAATGCGCCTCTTGTCGGTTGCTTGTGCCGTACATGCATTTGAGCGGCCATTGCTTCTCGATTTGCAGCTGCGAGCAAGTTGCATGAGTGACATGCGCTTGTTCTTAAGCAAAAACAATGGGTCGAACACATGAAATACACATCAGTTGTTCTGCGTGTCTGTGTGCATGTGGGGGGGGTTGCTTCATTTGCGTCAATATGGTGCTTGAGTAAATCATCGAATTGTCTCGGGCGACTGTCCTTCATACCGTGCGTCACTTGAGCCGTAATCCAAACCTGGACGTAGAGGGTTGCGCCCAAACCACGTACAGAGTCGAGAAGGGCAGCTGCACCTATAGCTGCGACTGTCCCCTACGCAAACAACGCGTCGCTACTAAGTCTTGATTGAGAATCTGGTGCTTAAGTTTTAAGTTTTGGACGAGCAACTTTGGCACCGCAAGCAGGGACGATCATGTCGACTTGCAAGAATCGCCCTCCGTCTGAATCGCACACAATATTAATGCGCGCATTTGGTTCGGAGTTGTTTCATCCATGACAGGCTAGTTTTAGTTGAGTCACACATTGCGGGCCTATGTCCGGCATCTGAAAACTGAGGCATTGGCGTGTTGTAGTGGCATGCTCAATACCATTGGCCATGTGGTGATGAAGTCAAGTAAACTTAGTGAAGGCACCGACCAAACACACGAAAGGACTATGCAAACAAAACTAATGACACACAGGCCCAACCACTCGCGGGGAACAATCCTAAAGCGCTGCGTTTCAAAAATTCTTGACGTCAGAATTGCGCGGCCTAGATATTCTATTTTTGTACGAACTCTTGAGAGCCAGCCAAGAAGCCAAAGGCGTAGAGCAAGCACTCTTGGTTGGCCTGCACGTGGCAGCATGATTTCAGCATATCACAATTCGCAGCCATGTTGGGTTGGTTGCCCAAACTGCGTTATTGGCATGGTCGATCAACACAAAGTCACATTCGATGGAAGCAACTGGCCCCCAGTCTGCGCTGGATGACGAAGCGATAGATTTGTCTCAACTACCGTAAGACTCTAAGCGGGGTCATTTGTGACTTGATTGAACAGTCCGTGTTTAGGGTCAGTGCTCCAATCAAGAGACTAAAAGCTTGATCAAGCGGCTTGTCTTGAGCCACTCCAAAGTTGAGAAGGAACTCCCAAACTAACCAATCCGAACAATCCACACCAGGAACGGTCTGGCCGATTTTTTATGCCCTCTCCCACCTATGCCAAGGGGTGCACCCGAAGTGCGGAAAAGGATCCTCCGCACGAGGCCCGCGCCAAATCTCGGCTTTTGGTGTGAGTGACTTTTGTCAGGGGTTATTATTTTGACGGTTTCTGCGGGTTATCAAAGTTAGAAATGGGCACTACTTAGGGGGTGACTTTGACCATGGGAAAATAATGAGGACAGTTTGTGATTCGTTTTGCCCAGAAGCGGCGCCACTAAGAGTGGTCGGCTCGTACCAAATGAAAGCCCGCCCGGCTACTGGCACGCCTGGAGATCTGTCGATCTATTTGTAAAAAATTTCTAAACTCGCGTGGACACACAGTCAGTTGGCCGGTGGCCTCGGTTTGAAACATGCCATGATCAAACGTGGAGTGGGGCATGGTCGTGTGCTTTTCTTCTTGGGAACCTGCTGGATGAGTCTCTACAATCCACTTGGAAAAAGCATTCGCTCAATGTCTCGACCCTCAACCTGGCCATTCAGAAATCCTGAGACTGAGGGCGTATTTTTCTAGGGGGGGGCATTTTGAGGATCCCTATTAGCGAGGGTGATGGCTGCCGGCATGCATCGCGTTTTTCCCGTGCGCACGCCGTGCTGTTTTTTGCGGACTAAACGAATGTTGAGGTCGGCAGACGGCTATTGGCCTCAGCTTGCCATTGGCTCTTTCCAATGGGCCGATTGAATCGGTGGCAGCTACGCAAACGCTTGAGGCGATGGAGGCAGAAAAAACATGTGAGACGTCCTCGGTGTCATGGTTGTGGTGCGGTGGCAGGAATCATGGGCGGCAATGGTCACCGATGGTGCCAAAGCCGCGTCCCAAAGCTCTTTGCGGCTGGGAGTTCACTTCTTGTCAGAGATTTTCAGCCGCTCACAACCTACCACCGCCTACACCTAGCACAGAGGCGTGACATATACAGAGCATCAATGCTCCAGGCAATTGCTCATTTAAAAGAATACCTACATGCAGGAACAAGAACATCTTGAACAGGATCTTGAGCTTGCTGCGGCTCAAGGCATCACTGGTTCTGGTACACACATGCAGCCAACATGACCTGCACTTCTTCTGGCAGTTTCCATTAGCTGTCTGAAAAAAAATGGCAGAATGGAAATTGCACGGGAATGGAAATGGGCACGGGAATGGGAATGGAACGGGAATGGGAATGGAAATGGGCACGGGAATGGGCACGAGAATGGTCACGGGAACGGGGAACGGGAGCGGGAATGGGAACTGTGCTTTTGCGAATTCCTGCAGTCCGCACGCGACCCTGGGTTTTGGCCGGTTTTAGTTACTTCTTGCGGCGTGCTCGCAACCCTCTGCGGATCGATTGCGCGAACGTGTCGCCCCGCTGAAGTGATAGTAAAACGGTACGGAAGCAGTACGCGAAGCGCACTGGCACAGCTCCGGAAAACCGACACTCTTAAACGCGAAAGCAGTGCGCGCCCAGCAGTGGTTTCATATCAGATCGCGCCGCCACAAAATCACAACTGGTCTATGGGGATTGTCAGGATCCATTCAGCCCTTTTGCTTTCTCATTTTATGTTCAGTTCTGGACGATAGGAATGTGGGACCGATCTCGTCAGAAAAAAAAGAAGAAAAAAAAAAAAAGAAAAAAAACTTCTCAGTTGTGGATCGAAGGGGAAGCTGAAGTTGGGTTTTCTGCAAACTGGGGTGATGGGGAGGGGCTGGCCTGCGTATGTGTATATGTATATATGTATATGCAACCCCCCTGGTTTTAGTGCCTTTTGGAGATGATCAATCTAGAATCTAGAGATTAAAATTCTCGAAATCTCCAATTTTGGGACCCTAAAGCCTCTTCGTTTGGAGCCCGGAGTCCTCCGAAATGTCCCGGTATGATACCCTTTCCAAATAGGATGTTGCTTCAACCAGAGCTTGAATTGTGATTATAATTTAGTGAGGATATAGTTTTCCAAAATGTGTTTTATGTTCAAATGTAACTTAAATGAACCATTCCTTTCCAAATAGGAGTGACATGAAAATGTAAATATAATTGTTTGTAAACTCCAACTAGTCTTTAAGAAAAGAAATTAGATAGGAGTTTATTCCCACATAGAATTCTAAGTGTTAAAAATCATCTAGTACAAACACATTTATTTCACTTGGATTTTGATAATAACAATTAGATAGAAGCTAATGTCAAATATAAATCATATTAAATACGGCTAAACATTTAAGGGACTTCTGAAGGAAACTCAAAAATACGATCTGTGTTGTTTGCATTTCGGCCCTTTTGTAGCCCAAGAAAGGTTCAAATTAAACTAGGTAGACAGTGTTCCAAAATGGAAACTTCGAGGGAAGATAGGTTCACATTCTAACACTATCGTGAAACAGGGATTCTAGAAAATCAGTTGCATTTAAAGTCTCATTTAGACAGGAAAACTGAAATCATGGACTGGCAGTTCAGGGGGAAGGGGTGATGGTGTGTGAACATATCTGCGTATATATATATATATACACGCATACATACAAACATACAGACAGAACCCCTCATGTTCCTGCGCCTCTTCAAAAAATGCTGTAAAATACAGTGTTTGCAGCATTCCACCTACCTTTACCTCTTGGAAAAAAAGGGTCAACATGAGCATAGCTTACATGCAGCAAAGCGCTCACCAAAAGCACTTGAAAGTCTGTCTAAGTAACAACTTCAACAATTTCCACTGGATCGCTAAGCACTTCAAAGTATATTACCACTGGAGGCAAGATGCAACATTGAAGAGTACACAAAACACTTTCCTGAGAATCGTCAATCCTGGCCAAACCCAAACAACATTCAAGTTCTACTAACACTTGAAAGTGCTTTACCACTGGATTGAGGATTCAAAATTGAAGATTGCACAGACAACAACTTTCCTGAGTGAGAATCATCCATCCTGGCCAACCCCCCAAAAAATGAAGTTGTTCTAGAACCTCGAAAGTATTTACCACTGGATTCAAGATTCAAGATTCAAAGCTTTCGCAGAAAGCTTTTCCAGCAATCTTGTCCTGTAACTTTGAATCCAGAAATTGCGGAAACTTGGAGGGTTGCAGATTAAGTGCACATGACTCCAGATGGGTGCGCATACTTGGTTGCAAAAGTGTGTATTAAACACCTAGAGTATTGGGACTATGGGGGTTCAAATTCAAGATTCAAGAATATTGAATCTTGAATCCCACAATTTTGGTTTTGTGCAACAACAAAAAACGTTGCCCCAATTTTCTGAGATGGATGCAGACTCAGCCAGATGGCAGATGTTGATATATTCGCTTACATTTTACATATGTACGTATATATGTACACCCCCCTCCCAATTTTGTCACATCAACGAGGCACAAAAAGGCACTGGAAAAACACAGCTCAAGCTCACCAAACCAGGGTCCATGGGGCCGGGGGGCACCATATATATATATATATATATATGTATATATACAATATACAGCTGTGTAAGTACGCGTATGCATGATCCATGCAGGGTATAGCAAATACCAGGAACTGGCTTGACAACTCGCAAATCAACTGCTTGGACTGTTGGACATGCCCAGTTCCCAATATGTCTCAGAAAGGCACCATTTGACGTGTCAGTGGATGATCGAATTGACTGTCTTGCACACATTGGCTCAACTTCGTGGGTTCGGCAAGCCGCAAAATCCCGTGGCCGCAAAAGCGCAGGCCTGCACGTGACTCGGTGACGTGAACATATTTGACCATCGGGCAGGAATCCTCGCAGCCATCCCGCCGACTCAACTGCCACTCGGGAGGAGTCAGGTGGCTCGACCGTCGAGTGCCACGCCCAGCAAAAAAAAACGAGTCTCATGCTCAGCATCAGCCGCCGACCTGCGAAAAGGAAACAAAACTGCCTTGCGCCTGCGGGGTTAACTGAGAGTGCCAATCAGCTGGACCAAACACCGGCAACGATCAGACTTGCCCAGGATCAGTGTTTATACAGCTTTCAATGGTCCAGTATGATGATAGTACCCAGGTTCAAAATGAGCCTGGCAAGGCAAGCACTGAAAGCTGCAGAAGTAGCAGGCACAGCAAGCGGGCCTAGCAGCTAGGGCATCCTGATCCTTGTGGCCACCCCCATGCCACTGGCCTCCGCCTCATCACTTAAGATGGCTCTGAGCATCCGTGGGATTTGATCCTGGCAAACGCAACGTGAGTCGCAGCTGTCTGGTCAAAAATACGTACCCATGTTTGGAACCCTGGTAAGTGGAAACATGGACCGAAACCTGCGGTCCATATTTTCTGACCCCAGTCGGCAAGCCTCGCCTTTCGGCTCTCAACCCAAAACTGATGCAACTGCGCGCTCTGCGACGATGAAAATTCCAGCACATGACTCGGCAAGTACAAAGCATGTTTCATGGCTGAAGTGGCGGAATTGGGTGGGATCGATTTCTCAAGTCATGCCGAAGAGCCAGAAATCAGCACTTCGCAAATCAAAGGCTTGAATTGGGGGTCGCTAGGCAAGGGTCCATCCACCAGGAGTTTCCTACGAACTTCCACATAGTCCATCTCGCCAGTATCAGTCTGCAAGTGTGCCGAAGCGGGCCACACGTGCTAGTGTCATCAGAATGGGCCTCGGTCGCGGTCGAAGCCAATGCTTGGCCAATTGGTCACTTCCCCTTGGGCTTGACATGAGCCGCTAACATGGGAAATGCACAGACCTCCAAAAATCGTCACGTTTCGCTGCGCGTTTCGCCGCGCCAAACCATCCCAAGCACAAGCGATCCATGGGCGGCGACATCAAATCCAGGAGCTCCGTGTCTTTGGGATCGTGCTTCCACCTCGGAAGAGATCCGGGCAAAACCAGAGAGCTGGAATCTTGGAAACGCTGTTCCACTGCAAGAAGGGAAGAGTTAAACGCTGGTCCACTGCATGAAGGGAAGAGAGAAGAGATACCTGTCTGCCGAACAGCTCCGAGTCGCATCAATGTTTACTGTCACAAACTGCAAGGAGCCTTCGGCCTTCTCTCCTAGGGGGCGCACGTGCGAATTGGGATCGCATTGTGGGGCTGGAGGGCGTAGCAGATTGGCCTCAGGAAGCGAAACATACACGGATGAAATGGCATGCAGGTTCTTATCAAAGAGCCGGCAGTGATGCATGACAACAAATACGGTGCGTGTGTCCCATAGTAAAAAATCCTCTGTGACGATGATTGTCCTGGCTTCCTCATAATGTCATGAGCACCTGCTCATGGCACAAATCAGGAGCCACTTCGACGTCTCCGCTTGACGCGAAGATGCTGCTGAGCTCGACGCATGTTGTCTATGATGATCACCTGCTCGCGGAACGGCGCTATGCTGTAAGCTCTGCAATCAAAGCAAAACCAAATCATACAATGACTGGACAAGAAAATATGAGGCAGTCATCTCGCCACAACAGATCTGCCCTCAGAAGCTCTTGGCCCTCTCTTCCACGCCATGTCTGCAGCTGGAACATCGCTGCTTTGGAGCACAGCCGTGGCACAAATGTCCGTTAGGAAGCTCCAGCTCTTTCCAGCACGAGCGCACCCGCGAGACAGCTTTGGGAGCTAAAGCTTGAAAACCACAGCGTTTCTTTCACGGACTGCGTTGTCGCTGCTCCAATTTGCAGCTTTCCAAATCCAAAAGCTGCACTTTCGCAGCTCCGGTTTACAAGCCCGTTCTTTTCAGAAGCAACCTTGGGATTTGAGCCTATGCAATGCAACTGTCGGTACAACAGAACGGGGTGGATTAATGCAACTGGATACACAGCATGAACGAACAGCGATATCAACAAACTCAGGGAGATTGGGTATCGCATTGGCCCCAAATGAACTGTCGACCAGCCAGATATCATGAAGTTGCTTGTACGAGTCGCAGACAACAATTGCAGACAGTTTGAAAGATGCTCCAGATGTTCCCGAACCTTTCCCTGATATCATCAGTTTCATCATGCAAGATACGAAAACTCCGTCGCCGAGCTCTCACTGCAACCTACGGTCCCGGTTTACGGCAACGCCATGGACATGTTGTACGAGTACGTCAAATGCTCAACAGATCATATTGGGTCCATTGAGCCCAAGTAGGCAATCGACAAACCACGTTGGTTTCGACCTTCAAGCACAGTCCAAAAAAGAAAATACACAACACACTCCAGCCCAGCTTACCCGTCGGCCGGACAACGTGGCAACCCCAGAAACATGCGGCGTCTTCACCCGCTATGAGCAAGTTCTACCAGAGCAGGTTCATGAGCATACCCGCCGCAAGGTGTCTTGAGCCCGAGTCATACTATGCATTGCCCGGGCGCACATGGTTGAGGTCTCTGCCCAGTCGCGACAAGTCCTTGTCGCAGGGAGGCCGAAAATCTGCCAAAGATGGTTTCCCGGACAGCTTGAAACAAAGAATCATGCTTGCTGGTATGTCAGACTGCCTTTTACATACCCAACCATTTGAGCCGTGAAAAGTGTCTCAACTCCCAGCTTCGCTAGAGTATTACTAGGTGCACACGCCTGCCCCGACCGCCCGGGCTCCATTTCCAAACCCAAAAGTATGCCTGCCGTGTTTGCCTCTTCTCTGATTCACGGCAAAGTTGGCCCCGAACATATCGTTCTTCGATGGTGTCAAGGCTGAGAGCTGCAGCCAAACACATACGTCCATGCTCCAAAGCGAGGTCTGTCAGCCCTCTGATCAATGCACTGCTGGTTGGTGCATATTAAAGTGCTGATTGAAAGCCGTGGAGAAAGCTCTCCATCCTGAATGGTCTGCGTACATGTGTCTGTCTGCCGCACTAATTTCACCGTGTGTTCTGCTCGTAGCCAGACGCGATATCTTGAAACACCCTTGCTGTCCTTGACGTAGCCCTCCTTGTAACGCGTGCACGCCTCGCGGAAAAGCCTGCGCCAGCGAAAGCGCTTGGCTGCGAAAAGAGAAAAAACGGCTGGGTGTGGAGACAGCTTGGCTGCTTGCCGACCCGCGATCGGTGCGACAAGTAGGGAAGGAGAAATGGAATGACCCCGAAAGAAACCATCCAACTGGTGGCTTCCTTTCAGGGAACCCCCAGGTTCATTCCCTCATTCCATACCAAGTCATTTATCAATGCAAGATGCAAACGCTATTGTGTGTAGGATTCGGAATCATATCCAATACGAGGAGCTAGCCACACGCAAACCCAAACCCGGTCCAGCTTGAGCCCAGTGCAAATGGGAAACCCAAACGAAAACCACCATAATTAAAGAAAACCACGATTTGGGGGTCCCCATGGTTGAAAGGGCAGTCGATTGCGCCTGTGCTGAATCCATCCTTTCGTGTCCAGCACATCCAGGAGAGAGTTCTCGGCGCTGTCATGTGATCCCCCGACCCAATGACAAGCACGAAGTGAGAAAGCAGCATTGCAGCCGAGTCCGCCAACTAAACAATGCATGTTGACAACTCGAGCCGCCGAGTCAAACGTTCAAAGTCGGCAACCCGTCGGTCCCCAAGCAAGCGTCTCTACTTCGGCAACTAGGAAAGACTGATTTGGCAAAACAAACATCCTTTCGGCAATTTCAAATGTTCTAGCAAACACAAGCCCTTGGCAGCGGTATTCTAACCCAACACAATAGTCCGTTTTAGTCGCCGGCCGCCGGCACACCGGCCACCGGCCGCCGGCCACGCAAAAAACATGCCATACCCTAACCCAATTCAACGACGAGGGACGTGACGTGCTCATCCTTGTGCGATTTGAGAACATGAAGGGTGCAATGTGTCGGAGCGAGTCTCACTTGTCCAAAGCAAATCGACCATTTGACCTTTTGGTTTTCCTGGCTTGGTCCAAATTGGTGTGTTCTCAAAGCCCAACCTTGTATGATTGCATCTTTCGGACAAGAAGCCAGTTGTAGTGGCCCTTTGGGTGGGGTAACCAGTTGCTTCTTGCGCGGTGTCCATCACTTTTAGATCATGGTCATGACAACCACACATACAGTGGTGTGTTGGTGAAGCTTGATCTATGGAACTAGCTGCTCGAGATATCGAGCTGCTGAAACGAGCGAAATAGAAAGCATCCTTGCGGCTACGGCACCGGACTCTTTCCACTTGTTCAATTTGCCTGCTGAATGAGTCTTTGAGTCGCTAAAGCGGGGTTTGGAGCTGCTGAAGCGTATTTTCCGGTCGCGAGTGTTCCCCCACACATGCTTCCAGACATCAACACGGCGTCGCGAGGCAATGAACAGACAGAATGACTCAACAGCAAAGTAAACATCAATCTGGCAGGCAGTCAAAATCCAGAAACTTCCTCCGCCGATGCAAATGGGCAAGTCGATGCGTGCAAAGCTTCTCAGAGCTCCCAGGGCACGTCAGGGCTCCCCGCAGCGTACAAGGCAGTTGACGCGGTGAATACTGCAACCTCACGACTGGCAAGCAACGTCACGTCAACGCTTCTGTGGGGTATGGTTCTTGTGCTGAACGCGGCATATGAGGCTTTCTCGATTTGGGGAACCACGAAGCAGTCAAGTTCTATGTCTCATCCCCAAACGACACGACTATGGCCTCAAAGAGCTTTGACACGGTGTTCATGAACTCCTCTAAGCCTGGCCGCTTCCGCACATAGACCTGGCACCCGATTTGACGAGAACTACTAGCGCTTTGGGTTGAGATTTTGGAGGGGCATTGGGCTTTAGGCTTGATCCAGGATTGCTTATTGGGTGTGCATGATCTTGGATGTGGATTTCAGCGCTTGGTCTGGGATGGGGGTCATGGTTGGGTGAGGTAGATGCCTCAGGCTGGTCGTGGTCCACGGCTTTAGGCTGGATCACGCTGGTCAAGCCCCAAGGTAGACATTCATAGGCAAGGATCAGTAGACATAGGCAAGGATCAAACAGGATGGATTCCTAGCAAGCTTATTAACTGCAATCCTTTCGAGCCAGGTGACAGCTTGGGACTCAACAACTAAGCTGAGAGCATCATTGGCAAGGCATGGCTTGCCGTCAAACCCTTACCTCTGACTGGCTTCGTCTTCTTTCACGCCGACTTCTAAGACCGCCGGTCGCAGTTTCCCAAGACGCCTTGTGCTCCTCAGTGCCCAGCGCCACCGTGAGCACCTGGCAGGGACGCCAACCCCCAGTGCTCCGCGGAAAAAAAAAAAAACACAAAAAAAGGCACTGGGCGCGCGGCCAGATCACAGGCCACGGGCGTGAAGGAGCTGTGCACCTCGCACGCCAAAAAAAAAATGCCGCGGGAGCGCGGCTTGGGCCCACGTGTCCCCGCGACCTTTTTTCCGGCCATCGGAAGGAGCGTGTCTTGCTCCGATGGCATCTCTGGCCCATGTCTGCGATAAAAATCCGAGTTGTGAATCGTTTTCCCGAGGGCTATGGTGAAGACTTGCGCTTTAGATCTGCCAATGCAACCAAATCTTTGCATTCATCTCATGTGCCCCATGTGCTAAGGCAGCGACGAGGGTCTCGTCCAAATCCAAAACTAATGTCTTGGAGCCATGAAACCTTGCCTCCTGCCACAGGATTGCCGGTGCTGCGGTTCTTTTTTCTCACGATGCCGAGACAAAAGCCCAAAGCAAAACCATCCCGATGCCAAGACTGCTGTGATTCAGTTTGCTCCCACTGAACTAACGTACCGCAGTCACCCTGTAGCATCCTGGCCCACGTCCATGAGTCAAGGCAGGCTAGCAATGCCGCCATCGCCCACGTTGAAAAACATTGGGACGTTTTGCCATGTGATATTTTGGACCTTCTTGGTCACCCAGCATGAATCTATGGCTCCGCAGCCCTTTCGCACGCAATTCAAAGAGCCCAATCCCGCTACAAACACTTTCAAAGGACATGACTTCTGTGCTTTCTAACCTGAAGCCCCATACAAAGCAGCACGGCCATCATGCTCTGTCCTTGGGAGGCAAAAGCGTGGCCCTGCTTCCAACCGAAGGTGAAGCTATTATCGCCTGGAGCATGGGCTCAGTGCTTCTCAACAAACATTGTTGATCCCTTGTGGTCTTCCCTTCAAACCATCCAAAACGGTTTGACCATGAGAAACCCCCATGCGTGGTTTCACGAGTCGCCTAGCCCACAGCCTACCATGCGTGCCAAGCGGGCCTGTGGCGCTCTTGATGAGGACGCAGCTTCATTTGGAGCCTGCCCATTTTGGGCACTTCGACGCGTGTCCTGTACCGGCCGTGAAAGCTTCACACTGGCAAAGTGAGCTAGCATTTCCCCAAGCTCACAACAGAGTGACCCCAAGCAGGCACCTGCGTTACCAAGTCAGCCACATTCTTTGGCGAAGAACTCTTGGCCTGGCGCTCGAAGCGGCGAGATGCGAATCGTATCGCAAGACGCGAATCGCCACTCGCGCCTTGCTCTCAGCGCTCGGCTCAGACCTCTCGGCTTTTTGATTGACACTCGGAACGCGCGTGCCCATCTCTTCTTCCCAACTCATAGCCCCTCAGCTCTCCACAGCATCGGAAGCTTCAAACCAGGCGAGCTCTCCTGCTCAGCCAAAGGATGATCATTGTAGGTGTGGTTGAGACTCTGGATTGCCTGCCCTTGAATCGAAGGACCCCCTAGTTTGCTGACAAGACTTCAGTCCCAACGATCCAAGCTCTGAGGCTACTCTCATGCGCAACGTCGTGAAAGTCTGTCAGCTCAAGCTTGTCTCTCCTTTGCCTCGCTCGCCACTCCGAAGCTGTCCCGCCTCCTTTCGCACAAGCAAACAAACTGCCAGAGCAGGAAACTGCCTACCACGTAACTCAGTGGCAGTGTCTTCTGCGATGCCCAACCTACGATTCTAGATCCTGACATCAGCCCAGGAAGCAAGAAAAACCATCATTGGAATCATGGGAAATGCATCACAGCAGGACCGACACGCTAGGATTCATCTATTGAGGCAGCGGCGCACGGTCCTGGCCACAGCTTCCCTCGCACACTGTGTCTGTTGTTGGGGCCAATTGCCTGCAAAACTTCAGATCCAAAATATCTGAGGCTGATCGTAAGCCATTTGCAGAGGTGTGTGTGTGTGTGTCAATAGTTTCGGCAGCTGGCTGTTCTCTGGAGGAACAGAGAAGGAGGTTGCTTGGCTTAGAGACGAACGGCAACATGAACACGAAGAAAAAGCAACTTCGTGCTGCACGCAACAGAATGAGTCTCTGCACCAGCATGTTGAGATTGGCGTACTCTTCGATGCTTTGCCCACTTCTAAAAAAACAAAATGGCCGTGACAAATGAACCTAGACAGGCACGTGAGCTCACGTGTGTAGCGGGTGTGTGACCATGTCAGCCGCAGACATCAGACCTAGCAAACTGCTTTGCACTTCATGCACACGAAGGTCCAAATGGATAAGGCTTCCTTAGAGGGCATGAAAGCTGTGTTCGTTTGGTTCTGCAAAACCACAAGTCTTTGCACTGAAACACACAATCTCAATTCCAACAATCCTGAATCCTGCCATGGCCTTTTCATCAATACGCGATCATGCAGGCACGTGCTTGACTCGCATGCCAATAGCAGCTAGCAGTGCGCCTTATCTCGAGTTGGCCTCGGCGGGGGGGGTCTGAAAGTGCTTGAAGCAGAGTTTCTTTCTGTGCTCATGAGTGACATTGTCACCACTCACACTCAATTCTGACCGGGGATGGCAACAAATCAAAACAAAAATTCACATGATACTTACGAATCACCGCGGTGAACTGTACAGCATTGAGATGTCATTTCCCAAGCTGTGTCTATTGTTGTGACAAGTCAAAGACATTGCCATTCCGCTGATTTCCGGCCATACCAAGTTGGTGTCAAAATGGCTGCGGGTCAAAAATGCACACCCAAAACGGAACCCTGGTAAATGGAACCAAGGACTAAACTGCAGTCCCCTGCTGGTTTATTTTTGACCCATACCCAAATAGGGGAGTCCTCAAAATGGGTTCCCCGTTGGCCTCCCTAAAAAGCCGCAGGGCCGTCAATCCGCATGTTCTCTCAGGCAGCGGCCTGACATCCTGAGCACGGAGCAGTCCCCAGGTTGATTCCCAAATGAAAACCGCACACTGGCAAACCGGCAGTTAATTGCCCACTTGCAAAGGTGCTTCAACCATGGCAAGCGACTCAAAACTGAAGCCAGTACGGGCTTGCGCCTCTTGTGTCAAGCTGAATTATCTTGCAAATTGACCAAACGTCTTGCAGCCCAGCAGCCGCTCGATCCAGCGCCACAGCCATGTCGCAGCGATCGTCCTAGCGAAAGCACTTGCACATGTCAATATGTGTGTGTCTGCGCATGTGTGTCTGTGTCTGTGTGTGTGTGTGTCCGCGCGTGTCCGAGCGTCTCTTCGTCTCTGCGTGTGGCCGCGCACGCGTGTTTGTCTATGTATGTGTTTGTGTCAACTGCGTCCGCGTCTGTGTCTGCATTTCTTGGCTGCACCTGCAACACCCTTGCCTCATCACGCTGCTTGTAGAAACAGCACCTCAGGCGGAATTCCATGCATCATTGTTCAAAATCCTTGCTTTCAAGTGAACAATACATTTCTAAACAGTGACTGCGGACAATAAACAATACTACAACAACATACATAATTTCAAACATAGCACGAACAAGAGGGTGCAGAATGAAACCGCTGCGGCGCATTCAACCCATAGCTTTAGAGCGATTGCTGTACTAACACACAAATGGCTGGGAGAGGTATGACGCACAGCTGTCTGCTCGTCACAGAAAGTGTCACCAGCTCACTCACCTTTTTGCTCCCATGGGTTTCCCACAGAGCCAATCGCAGCGGCGTAGCCCCTGAAGCGTCCACAACTTTGTGCTCTGCACGTGGTTGCTGGCCATAAAGTTTCAACAGCCGGCCAACCTCTCCAGGCATCGCTATTCAACATGCTGAATCCTTCCATCGACTTGGGCTGAACACATGGGTGGCCCGCCATTGCTCGCGGGGGGCAACCGAACCCCCGCGGCATTCCTTTGCACAGGCGCCCTCGGACACTTTGCACAGGCAAAGCCTCCGAGCACCGCTCCTGCGAGGCATCACAAGTTGGGTTCCAAAGGCCAACCTCAAGACTCACCCAGAATGGTTCCTCTCCCAGAGAACGGGGCCTTTCTTGCAAGCACGGCCCCATGACAAAAGCACGGGTTCAATAACTTG
>CAUJNA010001363.1:0-25000 GCA_963377175.1 Effrenium voratum | reverse complement strand
ACGTTCCACTAAAAAGTCTTCGGGCAGCTGGCGTGGGCTAAAAGAGGGCGCAGGCTCAAACCCCCCTGCCGGCGGCTCTTCGCGGCTGCCGGCTCTTGGCTCGCGTCTTCGACAGGGAAACGAAGGGGAACAAAGAGGGGAAGTGAAGGGAAATGACGAGAACAAATGGAAATGAAGGGGAAGTGAGCGGGACAACCGCAGACGGAAAGGAAATCACTTCACCGAAGTCCCGAGTCACTGAACTCGCTCATTGAGGGTGCCACCCGCCACACTTGGAGCCTTCTCGGAATTCACACACTTTTCTGACCCGTACGGAGCAGCTGAACGTTGAGTGAGCCGTTGAAACGTGACAAAGGCTTCACACCCGCCCGCCCGCCCGCCCGCCCGCCCGCCCGCCCGCCCGCCCGCCCGCCCGCCCGCCCGCCCGCACGCATGCAGCTTCGGCCAGGACCCTTGTCAAGCCTACCTTCAAATTTTCTGTCTCTCGTATCGTGCCGTCGCGCGGTTGGAAGCATTCACAGAGATCGGTCTTGCGAGGTGATTTGATGGCCCTCAAACGAGCTTCCCCGTTCCACTCGTCGATGGCCGGGTCCCATAAACTCACACGCGCAAAGTAGCCCAGCGTCCGCAGCCCTGGGCGAGTTCCGTGGCGACATCTCCGGCCTTGACCCCAACACGCGCAACTTGTCATTTGAAATTTGGGCAATCTGCCACTAAGGCCAACTTAATGGGAAACTTTCTGGCACTCAAAAAGCAATTGCAATCTCATCGAAGCCTTGGAAGGTGAAGCAACCAGGTACGGCAATAACATTGGAAGAGCTGCGAGCAGTGGCATTTTGTTTGTAATCCATAAAGGATGCAGGCAGCCAAATGCAGGCCAGCAGGCGACGCCATATCCACCTGGAGACTTGTGTGGGACATGGCCGCCTTGGCAAGCACAGACTGAAAGCGCAAGCAAGGCCCATTCCATCTGTGCCTGCTGTATTCAGCTTGCCTTCTGCAACCTCCTGCAATACGTGCATTCAACGCTCGTTGTATTAGTTGAGGCTCGAGGGGCCTCTGTTCAAATAGGGACCGTCTTCAAAGTCTGGGGGGTCTCTTGCTTTGGCTGCAGGAAACCTGCTCTTGGCATAGGCCTTCACAGGGCAGGCGGGCACGTCTTTGGGTTGAACTATGAGGATTTTGGGTGCTACGTGGACGAGGGTATTGGATCCGCAACTGTGAGTGTTCCGCTGATTCCGGATCACGAGTATTGCCTGAAAACATCCCGGCATCGTATTAGTTGAAGTGCTTTTAGAGGATGTATTTACCCAAACTGTCTTTCATGTAGGCGGCTGCTTCGTAGTTGTCCGAAACTCAAACCATGGAATGTGCCTTGTAAACTCAGCACCGAAAGTTCAACTGCTGAGAATCTCAGAGTTTGGCCAAGTTGGCTCGGGGCCTTTGAAGTTGTCTGAGCAATGAAAGCTTCCTAACATACAAAACTGCAAGATTCAAAAGCTTGGTCAATGCACACTCATGCTTGCATCATGCTCTGTGTGTTGCTGTTGTCGAAGCTGTCGTCACAACCATGGGCTCTATCCAAAATGAAAATCAATGAGAAAGACAAACAAGCGTAGCGTTGTTCCATTGGCATTGCCTCTTTCACTTGACCGAAATCAGGCAGTCAAAGGATTGACTTGTTGATGTCCGTCTTTGTTGCCTTTCCAAATTGTCGAAATCATGGGCTTTATCTGCAGGCTCAAGTCAGGCTCCAACAGCGCAGTGTCGCAAAGACGTGACTTTACATACTTGGACATCTTCAGAGATGAACATACTAAGCGCTGGCCCAAGTTTCCCAAATCGTGCTGCTTGTTCACATTTGCTGTTCTGCCATCCTCTACTTGACCATACAATGCACTGTACCTCCCAAGCCCACCAACACCATAGAATGATAACGCTGTAACTTGGCAAGAGTTTAGCCCAACTACGTCATAGCACCACTTCGCCGACCGATTTCCATTACCTCGCGTATTGTACATGCAGCGGTAGGGATGGCGGGGTTGTTGCCTGAGCTGTATTGTTATTTAGCTGTCTTTGTCTTTTATGCATACGGGATCTCATTGTTACGTTGCCTGCCCCAGCCCTGCCTTACACCGTTCTGAGAGCTGATATACCAAATGTGTTAACAACATATTTTCAAATGCAAGGGGTTTTGGGCATGGGCTCGTTTGATCGACACCACCAGCTCCATGGTTTTAGTCAAGAAGATAGCGTTCAGTTGACTACAAGTAGATGTTATGCTTCCCTGTAGGCTAATCTGATCATATGTTTCCAATGCAGCCCTCCATACCACTATTCGATTGCACGATAAAAGGCAGTGGTAGGAGGGGGATGTTGGGCACCCTACAGCCAGAATGTGGGCTTGTTGTCTCAAATCACTGCTTGACAAAATCGAGTCATGCTCCAGTAATGAGCTTCATTCAGCACATCTGGAAACTTCTTGCACCGTACCTGCTACCCCAGCTTGCACCCCTGTACACATGAGCAATGAAAGCTATCCAGTCAAAATTTCCTTGCCTGTGTCTCTGTGCCGCTGTGTTTCTTTTTGCCTGCGTTGACGAGTGTGTTGCGGTCCTCGGCGCTAGGTGGGCCACCTGTCAGGCGCGGCGGACCCGCGTCATTTTGCTCGACTGCATCAAATGATGCCAACCGGAGGCCTTCGGTAGCTTTTGGGGCACGTATACTTGTCATAGTGTTCGGAAGTTGGGTGTTGTCTACTTTGGCTGTATGGACGCTATCGCTGGCTGATCTGTACGCCATGTAGCAGTGTCTGCATTGAAAGACGAGTTGTGATTCTATATTTTGGAGGAGCTGAGTGGTGGAGACCAGCGCAAATGATGCTGTGCATGGCACCACTTGGAGATGCTGGCCATTGATGCTGCCCCGTTTGTCCAAGCGCTGAAGGCCTTGTGTGATGCAGCCACAAGCTGCGTGTGGCGCCAGGGTGCTGATCTGGTGATGACAGGAGTGGCTGAAGCCAGTGATGCGAAATTCGTCTGGGACATGGGCAGCATCTGCGGCATCTCCAGCATCACTCTCAGCGTCCACAGGAAATTGACATGCGACTGTGGATTTGCTTCTTCAGAGCTGTCGGCAAGGCGTCTAGCGTCTGCGGGGCGTCTATGACCCCCGCGATATCGCTGTTCTGAAGGATAGGTTTTGTCTCTCTCTCTCTCTCTCTCTGTCTCTGTCTCTCCGTTCTGAACTTGCTTTGTGTACAAATCCGCCCCATACTCGTTGCCAAGGGGCAGACACGGTGACCTTGGCCCATAGCCAGTCACAAAATGCCCTTGACTAGCCTTCCCCATCTATGCACTCTGCAAGCACAACCTGCCACTCATGGTTGCTCAAAGGCTTTCGCGGAAAGCACCTGTAAAAAATATTGTAAAGAAACAAAGAGGCATTGCAGCCGCCAGGCCCCGCACCCGCTTCTTCTGTTGGGTGATGCGTGAAGACACTGCCGTCTCCATGGCGTCATCCCCTTGCACCTGGCCAATGCACGCCCAAGGGCTTGATATCCAAGTTCGGCGCAAAGGTAGCTCAACAAAGCCGCAGTTCCCAATTCAACCAAAGCGGGTCAAAGATCAGGAATCCAGGTGCTACGCTCGATCCAAAGTGGCTCTTACTGCCGCGATGTGCACTCAATGCCACAAAGCTATCTGAGTGAATTTTGATATTTCACCAACCTAAAATAAGGTGAATGGGGGGCTGTTCCACATAAACCACCATGTGGGGTGAGGTCGCGTGAGGTTATACTTCACCTAGAGCTATGTGTCAGCCCACAGCCCACCTCTATCAAGTCATCGGACATTCGCTGCAGCTTCTGGAGGACCTCGGGAACGGAAAAGCAACCCGGCGAAGGGCGCTACATATGCCACGTGAACTTCCTAGCAAACACTTCTGCAGAGTCACTGAGCTGAGGGTGTTTTGTACCCATCAATGGCAAGGAAGCAAGCTACCGCAAAGGTGGCAAAGGCGTCGAAACACAATCGTTGGCAATGCCATGAATCTTCTTCATATTATGCAAGCACGGCCGTGCTGTGCCCTGCCGTTGCCTGCACAAGGTACTTCTTGTTGACCTTGGCGAGCTTTTTCATGAGCCGCAGTAGCCTGTCAATTACATGTCTCCGCTTGGTCCAACAGAGACCTCAGTGCAAACACCACTTGTCGCACTCACCCTCCCCTGCGCCTGCCCTGTTGGTTCTCAAAGATCAGCACTTCCACAGTCTTATATTTCAAGCTGTCCTCCAACCTGCTGGTGAACCTGACATGCACCCCCAAGTGTTGTGCCTACAGATCCCAAAGAACAGGGGGAACGATTGGCCCAGCTTTGTGGCTGCTCCCGGTCTGGGAAGGTGCTATCAAGATGCAGTTGACATGCCAAATGCTGCACACTACGTAGAAACATGACTTGAGCAACTTCAATGAGCAGTTGGCAGGATTGTCCATGGTGCACTTTGTTTGCCATCTAACTGAAGCTGAGCTCAGGCACAAGGAGATGGACACATAGCCGGTCGTGTGTGTGTCCAACTCTTGGAAGATACGCTTTGCTTCTGGCAAGCCTCAAGTTGCGCTTTGTGAAAGCTGCGAGCTGCAAGCTCCTCTGCGAAGGTCATGGGTGCTGTGTGTGTGTGTGTGTGTGACCCACCCTTTCTGTGGCCAAGGACTGGCGAAAAATTGTGTGATTTTGCCAGGATGCGGATCCCCACGTCCTCCAGAAGATCCAAATGGTGCGTCACCACTGCAGAGATGTCCCGCCAGCTCAGCGATCCGGTCTCGTGACGGTCAACCTCCTTGGCTGAGTTCCCCCCCCCCAAACCCCGCCCAAACCTCCGCCCCCCCCAACCCAAAGCCTTCTTCCTGGAACAGCACTAGCGCAAGCGGCTTGTCTGCCAATCATGTTATGTGCCCTTCTCAAGGATCTCTGTTTAACAATTGCAGCAACTGCTTGAGAAGGTCAGTCACAGGCCTGGCAGTGGACCTAAATTTCACTCACTTGATTCTGCTTCAGCACACCAGTCTCCCGCATGATTGTCCGATTTCATCGATTTCAAGCTTCCAGTTGAACAAGCAAAGCTACTTAGAAAATGAAGCAACGAGCTAGGTCAGAGGATGTGTCTTGATGCGGAGGATCCAGAGCTCATTGCATTCTGTCTCAAGTTAGGCTTTTTTAGTCTCAAGTCAGTCCCTGTACCAATGAGGTGTTGGGTTCAAGTCACTTTCAGCACACCCTGCCCAGATGAATTCTGGAGGCCTCAAGTTAAGCCGTGAATGCTCCGAGCTTCCTTCAAGCTCGCCACGAAGTCGCGCAGCAAGCCTCGCGTGGCCGCATGAAGCTCCGGATCCTTGAATTTCCGCACGGACGTCATTTCGAAGGACCGGTCCACCTTGCCAGGCAGTTGCGGAGGCGGCCTTGCCCAACACAGAAAACGCGAGGCGCAAAGGAGCACTTAAAGTCAAGGGAAGTGTCCAACTCATACTGAAAAACAAACTGCGAAAGTGCCAACATGATATCTGCTGAACTCCTAGTCTGCTACCCTGTGATCAGAAGTGCGGCCTGCTGCACCAGGATGCCTGCTGTGATGTTGAGCCAGACGAAGCTTGCGCACACGAGGAAAACGAAAAGAATGATGCCTTAGGTCAAAGGCTGCAAGGCCAAGGAAGGCTGCAAGACCACGTGGGCAATGCGAGGCAATGGTGAGTTTCATTCAAGACCCTGAAAATGGCTCGTGTGTCTTGGCACATCTCATCCTCAACTCGGTTTGAAGGCCTGTATTTTTGGCCCTGACCCATGAACATTCTTAATTTTGACCCGAGCTCATAAGTCATGCGCGATGCAGCTGAGATGCCTGCGCCCAGCATGTCCTCACAGCCGTGTTGAATCTCTCATTTTTGGGTGGGGGGCTACACCAACAAGATCCGCAATGACTTCATGGGATTAATTGTGCCCAAGTTTTGGTGAATGATCTCTGCTCATAGTGATTTATTGCTTCCGCCACTCGTCCAAATCTAGCACAAAAGCACTTTTGGCAGAAGGGGCGCCTGGTGAAAGAGCATCTTGTCCATGAGCTGAGGCCCCCATTCAGCGCCGCCCAGAGCACACTCCAGCACCGTCAGGAACGCACGCCCAGCAGTGCCAAACCGGCCACCTGGGATGTGGCAAAACGCCAACGCACGCCGATGCTCGAGGCTTTGGCTGCTAGATGTAGGCGCCTTGCGCAAAAAAGGGACAAGAACCGCGTCCGGCGAACTCTTCGTATCTTTCACAGATCCAGCCGAAGCCGCGGATGTCATCCGGGAACTCCACGGACTTGGGGTTGCTGGGGCCCAGCAAGTGGCTGAGCATGATCGCAGCTGTAAAGATCCTTGGTACACTGCCAGTCTTCTGAAACGGAGCTTGCAAGGGAATTCGAGGTGCTTCAGCATACACATTTGCAAACCTTGCAGCCTGAAACTAAAGCTAGTATCTGATTTGCAAAGCCTTGCACCAAAACCCTGAATGAGCAGCCAAATGGCTCCAGTTTGCATGAAAATGCTGCAAGGCTTGCAAGAGGCCAAGCCACAACGCGACGATGTAGACCAACGCCGCCATCAAAGAGCTCAAGGAATGCTTGAAGCCAACAGCCTGGGTCGCACGGATGTCCAAACAGGCTTTGACCGTGCCGCGCTGTCAACTGCTGAACTTGAAAAAAACGGCAAAAGGGTATTTTGGTGAGTGCACCAGGATGCCGTGTCAAACACATTCACAATACATTTTTAAAGATGGTCGAACCCATGCATTTGGCATTGCATGTTGAATTTCATTTCGGCTGTCTCTTGATTGTGCTTCCACTGGTACGCTCCTTGATCTTGACATGGGTGTGTCTGTTTTAGGGGACCCCCAAAACGGGTGGTGTCACCCATATGCTGAGCTTGCGACATTGCGAGAAGACATCACATGTTTGTTTACGCTGTAAAGTCATGGCGAAACACGCCATGTCTATGCTCCAGAGTAATTCCTATGCTACTAGCAATATTAGCGTTCTCTGCCATGTGCAGACGAAAGGCGGCCAAATACATGGGCCGAAGCCACTTGATGTTGGCCAGCATGGCAACACCTCACCCAAGGAATGAACCCATCCCCTGCCGCCCTTGCTGGCATGCTGGTGAAAGCACCAAACGTGCAAAAGCCAATTAAACAATTGCTCACCATGGTCCGGACTCTGCTTGGATTGATTCTCCCTTCACCTCCCGGCACCTCGGGCCTCGGGTCACCCGAAAGACTCGGAAGATGTTCATGACCTCAGGCACACAGAAAAAGCTTTGGCGCCAGCCAAATGCGCGGAACCGCTTTATCGCATGCCAGCCGCGGTCACCGTGAAGTTCTGCTCCCAGCCGAAAGGACGGACGATCCACAGCTCCACCGCAGGAGCCCTCGGAGCTGAGAGAAAAGCCGAGAGCCGTCGCGAGCTCGCGATCCGAGAAACCGAAAGCCGAATCGGAGTTGCTCGTCTTTGGCGAAAGGCGAGACTTGTGGCAAGACTCCCAATGATGACAATGTCGAAACAAAGCCACGGGTCCCGCCAAATTGTGAGGCGAGCCTGGGTGAGGCAAACCCGAGCCCCGGATTGGCGGGGCAATCGAAGCTTTCCTATGGCCTCTCTGAGCCCCCTCTGTCCAAACAATGCGAGACAAGACAAATTTCTGAGCCCCAAAGGATTTGTTCAGGGGCGGTGCAAACAGGTTGACCATTGATAACTGTCAACAATGACATACACTTTCTGCCAAGATGCGTAGTGTATCAACCGAATGATAAGCTCAAGCATAAACAGTCCTGGAACCAGGGCCGCTCGTTTGGCGGCTGTCTTGCAATTTGTGTCGCTTCCGATAGCAAGGCTCCGTGGAACTTTCGCCAACCCCACCACCATTCCCATGAATAGCGGGAAAAGAAAGGACTGGCAACCGCAACACTCGCAGCTCACTTGCAATCCAGACAGTAGGCCTGTGAAGACACTCTCGATGGCATAGTACACCGATATGTCCTGAATGATGCTCCGTTCTTGGAGGACGATGCTATCTGCAGAAAAGCCTGGCAAACATGTCTGTCTGCGCAGGGGTGACATGTGTCCCAGAATACACAATAACATAGAGCTCTGTCTTGAATGGCATGTCTGGGAACTCGATTTCAAGCCAGTGCTTTGACACTCTGGCTTGCTGTCAGGCCCTTTTTGCAAACGCTTCTATGGGCTCACCCTTTGGTTGACTCTTGCGCCTGTCCAAATCATGTTCAGCAGGATGACTGTTGCATTGACTGCCAAGAACACATTGCTGGTCAGCATCCTCAAAGCCAAGACAGACACGAACAAATCAACGTCAAAGCAGGGTAGCTCGGAAGGTTGTTGCCTGCTGGCCTCTGCATCAAAAAGAATGCCAAGCCATCAGAAAGGTGTCACTTCTTTGCAAAGTGTGATGTGTGTGTGTGTGTGTGTGTTTTTCCCCCCGAAGATCGCTCAGGCCTTTTTCCGAAGATCGCCATGGAAAGTGAGACATGTGAGAAAAGAAATACATGATAGGGTTGGTGAAAGACTTCTCCGAAGATGTTGCCGATCTGAGCCGGAGACTCTCAAGTTTGCACTCTCAAATATGCCGCAGTGGCGTTTTGCTTTGCTGTCCTTCTGATCCAGGTGGGCGGGTTGTAGAGCCGGGTCCCACGAGTTTCAAACCTCAGCAAATGAGAAGCTTGTTGGACATCCAGGAAAAAAAAGGAAAAAAAACACTCGAGAAGAGTCGTCGAGAGCCCACGAGCCGGAGGACAAGCGTCCAATTCCAACGGCTATTTGCGCCGGGCTGCGAGTCGGCGCTGCTTCCGCTTCTCACTGAGCGTTTCCGGCCGACCTGCAAAGCTTGGGGCGTGCACGCGCGCTTTTAACGCGCCCACAGAATCAATGGGCCGGGCTGTGAGTTGCAACGGTTGTCAAAAGGAATACGGACAGAAATGGGATTGGAAGCAACAAGAATGAAAAGCTAACAGCAAAAGTCCAAGCCTGCTCCTCTGAATTCTCGGAGACCGCAGCAGAAGTGGTGATGAAATTAACCTGCCAAAGGTGCAAGGTCAAAAGGCTTTAAGATTGAACACAAATAATCTTTAGGCCGTCAGAAGCTCAAGCGCTACACATCCTGTGCTGGACAAGCTTCCGAGCGCTCGCCCTCGTCCTTTGGCGAGACATCAGAATCAATATCCGCGGCATCTCGCTCCTTCAACTACGTGGATAGTCGCAACATCCACTTCACCCCACTCAGGATTGGTGCTTCAACTATACAGGTTCATCCATCCCGACTGGTGCGAACTGGACGCTGTCCATCCACAGAAATACTTTCTGAGCGAAACGCATATTTCTGCCCTGCCCGCTCCCCTCAACCTTGAGGTGCTGTTTGGCCAACATCCAGACTTGACCACGTGTACGGCGGATGCATGGGCTGACCGTGAAGAAGAGTTAAGCATCAGAGAGAAGGTTGCAGTCAAACACCAGATGGAACGGATATCAGAGCTGTCTGGAAGATTGGTTCCGACATCAGGGCTGTTGACTAGACAATTGTTCTGCCTTTTGCGCTGCTCCGGAAGAGTTCAGGGCCACACCCCGCTCCAGCTGACCACCTCCACCCTCAAAACGCCGTGAGCCATGTTTACTCGCGGGACTTGAGATGGTTCAGCTGATAAATCGCTTGGCACTTCTCATCAAGAGCAATCGCTCCTCCTCCTCCTCTGCATCCGCATGGAAACTCACCTGGGCTGAATGGGCTGTCAGGTGTTCCGCATGCATCACTTTGCCCGGCACTCACCTTGCATGGTTCAATCGAAGCCACTGAATATAGAGTACAAGAGCGGTGGTTCTTGCAAGATCGAGGATATTAGTTGTCGCAATCATCTATGTCATGCTCTGCGTACAGTGATTCGAAGAAAATATAGCAAAGTGTCTGCTGTAGGCTGGTAGAAGCATCCTCCCACGACAGGCCTTGATGCCTACTGGGGATGCCGGTTGGGATGAATGAAACACTCTAGACACAAACCAGCTAGCAACTAGTGCAAGATTTGATTGCCTCGGCCCAAGCTTGCCGTGGGCATCAATCTGGTGCGTTTTATCCACAAGTGCCACAAGGTCAAGCGCCAAAAATTATCCAAGTAGAGTTCGCAGCTCGTCTTGGGCTTTCTATGTGAAACCCAGTATCCAAGTCAATCGCACTCACAGAAAGCTGATGATGATGATGATGATGATGATGATGATGATGATGATGATGATGATGATCACGATGATCACGATGATCACGATGATCACGATGATCACGATGATCACGATGGTATCGCGGCAGAATAGGTCAAAGCAAACGTGCTCGGCTTTGCCGAAAAGCCCTGCGCTCTTTCACCATCACATGCCTACACACGCAAAGCAAAGCTTCATTGCTGCAACATGATTGGCAGCGCTGCCCAGGTGCACTCTTTCTCAGCTTGGCTGAGTTGTCTGCCATGAGAGGCACAAATGGGGCAGCTTGTCAAAGGTAGGGTGCAAAATAGCAACTGGAAATTAGTTTGTTGATGTCGAAGTGATTGCTGTAGCAATTCCTAAAATGTCCGAAAACGCTTGCTTGGCTCGCTGAAGGCATGGTTGCTCATTTCCGCCCACGAGCCGATAGAACTGAGGCGGTGTGGAAAGGCAAGCAAATGTGAAAACAGAGCGATACAGGTGCACAGGCAGAACGCTGTCATGCTTGCAGTTTGCCGCACCAATAACAAAAGTGAGTGCGTGTCAATAGTCATATGGATGATGGCCGAGCCCTATCCTCCTATCGCAAGGGAATGATCAATCTGCAGTCAAGATTCCTGCAGGCATGCAACCAAAAATCAGCTTGTGATAAACCCGACATACCAAACTAAACTTGTTCACGCGCTCAAGTTTCAGGTTTGAGCTTGCACCAACCTCCCCGCTCCACCCTCTGGGGTCCAGTGCAGCAGACGGCTCATATTCCCAGCCTGCATAACAAATTGGCTTGTGGCATCAGTTGCAAGAAGGCACAGCCAAAATGGACAGCAGAAGCAGGATCAACGTGTCTGTCATGCATCGTCTTTCAACAAGGCTTACTGTGCTGAGGAACCGACGATGCAGCTTCTACACACTGTGTCTGCTGTTTTGGCCACCACGCAACAACACAATTCATTCAAATGGGGAGGCGGGGAAGGCAAACGCTTTGAACCATTTGCAATGGACAAGGATTTAGCAATTAGTCGTGCCTCCGCTCTGGGCACATGGACTGTGCGCTCCTCGCAGCTTGTGCGAGTGCAGCACAACATAAACGTGCACGCTGCCGTCTCCTCTCGCTTGTCCGAAGCAAGCCTTATTCCACAGTACATGATGGGCACCATGTTAGTGAACGCATTTATCGTGTTTGCTATCATGTGAAAATGGGATACGCACACACACACACACACACACACTCACACTGCAAGATCTGGGCGGCTTCAGGTTGTTGATAGGCCCGGCCATCATATGAAGAACTGTCCTGATTGCAGCGTCCGAATCAGCTGGCAATTGCACCCCCTTGCAAATGCTGAGGGTCGCACCCCACTCCATTATGCCATCGGGATTACAGAGCGGGAAGTTTAACTCCGAAACCGTGCCAAACAGCTTCAAAACGACATTGGAATAGCAAAACTGCCGCTCAAGGTAAGAATGATCATGACGCTGACCGAAACAAAATGTTTGGAGCATGAAGTTGGTTTCAAGCAGTGTTGAAACAACCGCAAAAGCAAGAACACGCGTCAAAAACATGTATTGAACAATCACGCACTCACACAAAAGCACACACACACAGAGACACACACTCACACACACACACACAAACACACCCACCCACCCGCCCGCCCGCCCGCCCGCCCGCCCGCCCGCCCGCCCGCCCGCCCGCACGCACGCACGCACGCACGCACGCACGCACGCACGCACGCACGCACGCACGCACGCACGCACGCACACACACACATATATATATATATATATATATATATATAAAATATACATTTGATCCAAATCCAAATGAGCGCGACTGCACCCAACGCAACCAAACCACACAAAAACTCAAGTTGGCACGATTACTCGGTCGTCTTTGGTGACAACAGGCATCCTCTTTAATGGAGTGCCAATATTCAGCTGTAAGTCTTTTACGCTTTTGTTCGCTGGTGGTGGCACCCAACTTTAAAGAACCCTGTCAGGGTTTGCACACACATACACACTGGGAAAGAAGCCGCATTGATCTGTTTGCGTCACGTGCCTAATTGGCTCAGAATGCTCTAGTCGGCTTATTTGCCTGAAGACAGTGGCTGTATAAAGTGGCATGCTGCCTACATTGCCAACTGCGCAAACGGGTCCGTGGTTCAAAGCATTACTGTAAAGCTTGTCTAGCCACGTTTAGAATGAACGGACCATCCGCACCGCTGGGATGTCCGACCACAGGGCAGCTGACAACAAGTGTCTTCTTTGACCTTTTACCACAAAAAGATCGACAGCAATTTGTGGAAGCTATGTAAACAACCCTCAATCTGACATTACACAAGCAAGGCGGCGCGCAAGTTCACATTGGCCTCTTTCAAACATGCACCATGTTCTTGTTCTAGTTTGTTGCCACGACACAAAGTCGATTCAAAGAGAAGGGGGACCAAAACTGTTCGTCGCAAACGCCAGCTGCTCTGTTTGTTGTTGTTTAACCAAATAGAAGTTGTTTTTTGGGATTCTACGTTTAAGATGCCGAGCCACTTATTGTGCAAGCTTGAAAAGAGCCAGAAAATGCAACTTGTTTTGCGTCCAATTAGGGCCAATTGGCCAGCGGTCAAAGTACCTGCACAAGCTTATAAGAGCGTAAGAAAAGGATTCAACACAACAACAGAAGCACCACAAGCAAAAACATTGCATTTTGCACTGTAGACAAACTGCACATGCGACACGTACAAGGTGGTTCTAGCCAAGACTTTCGAGCATCCACCATCATCCTAGCTTGCGCACAATGCACTAACGAACAAGACTCAGTGCGAGGCAAATACCGCAGCACTTACCACAGACAAGGAACGCACTTAATTCGTTGATTGGACGTTGTGACCGGCCAGCTTAGCAGAGCAAAAACATACGCCCAGTGTAACCTTTTAAACGTAAGGCGAAGGATCCGCCCTGAAAGAGTCCAATGAATTGGTGTTTTTTTTGCGAGGCGAACCATCTTGTGCGTCGAGTAAGATCTTGCATGCGAGCTTGGCAGGTCTGCGGTTTGTCTGCAGTAGTAGCAGAAACAATGTTGTTCTCGCGTTGTTTTTTGGTTTGTTTCGGTTCCTTTTGTCACGCTGTAAGTTTGCGCAGGTCTTCGACCGCTGGCCTTGGTTGCTGGGACTGTTCTGGGCTGGACCCGGCGCCCCGTTTCATTTTTAGCGGTCTTTAACGAGATGTTTGTGGCCATGAACCAAAAACATTGTTGCTGACAACGTCTTACACAACCAAAACGGTCGCCAGACCAAGAGAGACAACTGGATCCCAAAGAAGCTACGTTTTCGAACCCTGAGGCGCGTCTTATCTTTTTGCCGCTGTCATTTGTCTGGCCGCGCTTTGGAAGTTGAAGGATTGAAATCACATGCAATTGAAGTGATCACATCAAGTTCACAAAACAGATTGCAAGGGATCTCCTGCAGTCTTTTTAGGGCAGATCTTCAAGATTTTTAAAGTTGTTTTTGTAGCTCAAAACAACGCACCACCGTCATGCTGCAAGCAGACATCTACACGGCGTCATCATGGTTTACCCGATTGGAAGGAAGAACACCACTACGGTGATCAACAGCATCAAACACTTCTCGGGTATTCCGATGCGATCCCAGTACGGGGGAATCTTCGCCAAGCACGCAATCAACAAACCGAGTGAGATGCTATTTTCGCAAAACCATGCACAGGTGGATCATGGGCAAGTTTGAACAAATCACGAGGACCTGAAACCAAACAAAACCATTCCCAATGGAAAACACGCCAAATTGAAAAGGCTGCTACACTGTTTGAACTTTATATTGAAGATTTCGCATTGTTTGGACGGTTGTAGGTATGGCTTGATACAAAGGTTTGCTTTCCTTTCTACAAAGTGTCACGGATTGCGTGAACATGGACCATGCGCGGCGGGTAGGGAGGTTGACTGTACATTTGACCGTCAATGTCTCAACTTGGAGGAGTACTTGTTCGTGCCCATTGGTAAGGCGAAGATCGGTGTGATGTACTGCGCGTCATTAATTGAGAACGTCATGAGTGGGTAGCGATTTGAGAATTTTCCGACGAATTGACGAGAATGCACGAACAGAATGCTGCCAAATCGGTTATGAAAGCTGGGGCACCTGCAAAAAAGTTTCGTTCCTTGGTGGGGAGATTTCCTGCGGAGATCATGAACCACCTGGGGAGTTCTGCGGAAGCGTAAGCGAGTGTGACAAAGGACAAACCAATGCCCATCGCAACATCAAGCCTTGTCGAAGGGTTTGATCGTAGCACCATCTTCCCGGTCAGAGCGGTGAAACTCCGCTACGGCGCCCAGCAGCTGCCGAACCGCCCGGCCCACCAGCAGGCAGTCCGTCACCTGTGAGGTAGCGTGGGGGCGCATCTAGGACACGCCGGCCTTTGCCACCATGCAGAAGCCCAGAACTGCGTCGTGGATGGGACGGTAGGTGCCGTTGCTCAGCAGCCTCCTGGTGTAGACGAAGTCCCATGCAAGGCCTGAGAGAAGTCCGCCTCCGCCCCGTCCAGCTCGCTGCTGCTGCTGCGTACAGTAGTAAGGAACATCAGCACAAAAAAAACCCTATTAATTTCCCTTTTTGGCCTCAAAAAGCTGCCAAAACAGCACTTTTTCGGCCAAAATCATGCTTGTCATTGGTAATGTCATCGCTTGTCATTGCCTCCTGAATTCCCGAAAACCTCGTTCTTTTCGGTCAAAACGGCTCAGGAGCCTTCCAGGCCTCAAAATCTTGGCAGGCAAAGGTAAGCCGGGGGCCCACGACAGCCTGCCGAGCTTGTCACCACTTGTCACCACTTGTCACCACTTGTCACCACTTGTCACCACTTGTCACCACTTGTTCTCAGATGTCAATGCTGGGATTCGAGCCCCCGGCCAGCCAAGGGAGCCTTTAGCTTCTTGGGTGCCAGGGGCAGCCTGCCGAGCTTGTCATCGATGTCATCGTTTTGTCATCGCCGGGATTCGAGCCCCAGGGCGCCGGGAATTGAGCCCCAGGCCAGACTGCTGCAGAAAGCAGGGTCGCGGCGAGCCCAATGAAAAGCAGCACTGGATATCCCGAAAGTTCCCACACGGTTTAACCAGACTTCCCCGCTTTCCAAATGCGTGGCACAGGCTTGATCCCCAATCCTGGGGGCGCACTCGAACCAATCGGTGGGCACGTGAAATATCTCCCGTATGGCCGAACGTGGCATTGGGCATGTGCTGTAAAAGGCATCTAAGGTCAGCTGCCGTCGGCGTGATAGGTGAGGATCGTACCTTGATGCGAGCATTCACTCCTGTGCGCCGTCGTGTAAGACCCGAAAACTTCCGTCGGGTTTTGACGCAGCGCCCAAGAAGAGGTCTGGAGAACCGCCCAACTCGATGGCGTACAGAGCGCCAAACAAGACACACGTGGCGTACTGATACGCAGACAGGCGTACCAAGGCGCTGTAGGACAAGGAAGATCCAATGCAATGCGAATACCCTTTCAAATGCTTTTGCAAGATCGGACAGCAACACAAAATAGGAAGCTGAGCGATCCCTCAAAAAAAGTTGCCTGAGGTTCCCTAAAAATGTTGATGAGGGTTTAACTGGGGTCGTAGGCGTCAGCCTTAGGAATAACACAAGCGCTTGCACTGGCGCGGAAGCTTGCAAGTAGCTGTAGTCATGCAACTGCTGGGTGAGAAGCAGCGATGGGCGCTGCCCGATGGGCGGCATATGGCAACCCATCCAGTCCAGGGGCGCTGCGAGAGCGGGCTGTCCTGCCAAAACGCGCGTGTGGATCGCGTAGCCTTATCGACCGCAGCCGTACTATGGCACTGCCGCCTTGTCGAAAACAATGTCGCAAGTACGCGCAATGGGCAGCGGCGCGACAGCGATCCCACACATGTAGTAGTAAGGAAAGGCAGCTTATAGTCCCCTAATTCTTGGGGTTTTTTGGCCAAAAACCCGCCAAAACTGCATAATTTTCAACCAGCTGAACTCGTCACCAGCGATGTCACCGCTTCGTCACCGCTCCGTTTTTGGTGCAAAAAGCGCTCAAAACGGTCAACTCCGAAAAGTTCGTTTTTTCGTGTCAGACGTCAAATGTGGTGCCTGGGCCTCCAAATTCGCTCGTTTTCGGTCGAAATCGGGCTCCAGACGTTCGCCGTGCTCTGGATTCCGTTTTCTGCCCGGAAAAGCATGCAAATTCCAGCCCGCTGAGCTTGTCACCGTTCGCCTCCGCTTTGTCACCGCTCGCTTTTGGGTCGAAAAAGTGCGCAAAAGCGGCCCAGTTCCCGAGCTCCGGAGTACTTCGTTCTTCGCATTTTCCGCGGCCCGACAGCCCGCTGAGGACCTGGCTCGGAGTGCGACAGCCCGCCGAGGTTTCGGCCTGCGGCCCGTCAGCCCGCCGAGCTTGTCACCACTGATGTCACCGCTCCGTCTGGCTCCGTTTTTGGTGCAAAAAGCGCTCGAAACGGTCAACTCCGAAAGTCCGTTTTTCGTGTCAGACGGCAAGTCGGATGCCTGAGCCTCAAGTTTCGCTCGTTTTCGGTCGAAAGCAGGTCACTTTGCTCAGGATTCCGCTTTCAGCCCGAAAAACAGGCGAATTCCATCCCGCCGAGCTTGTCACACCGCTCTCTTTGGGGCCGAAAAGTGCGCAAAAGCGGCAAAAGTTCCCGATCTTCGTTGGCAAGTTTGAGTCAATAATGGAACCGGGCGATTCATCAATGGCTCATGAATGAGCAAGGTTGGTTCATGAATGCCCCGCACCTCATAACCACTGAGACAAGGTAGCGCTTGAGTCTCCGAGGTGTCTCATGACCCGTGCCGCCCCATGAGACAAGTGTCCTGTAAAACTATGCACACAATGCATAGCTTCGCCGGTCACTGCGTCATGCGCTACAGCCCGAGGTGTCCCAAGTGTTTTGACGGACGCCATCGGTCAATTCATCATAAGTGAAGGATGCTTTTGCCCGAATGGTCCATAGCGGCTCGGGGGCGGTTGTGAGATGATATTTATTTATACCACCCAGCGCTACGAAGACCCCGAATGCTCCTTAGCGACTCAAGGGCTGCAGGGCAGCTGGCCCTCGCTCTGACACCCTACGCCCAAGTAACTGACCTGGCGGTGAACGCGGCAGCCTCGGGCAACATCCAGTCCCTGGACGACCGAGTCACCGCCGAGCTGGCCTCAAAGCTGGACAGCAGCGCGCTGGCGCCGGCAATTGCGCCCCTGGCCGGAAGCAGCATCGCAGCGCTGCAGAGCTTGCTGACCACGGGTCTCTCCAACAAGGCAGACCAGTCGGCCTTCGACGTGCTGGAGGGCGTGGTGGCCACGAAGAGCACCCTGGACGGCGTGGATCTGACTGTCCAACTACAGCACCACGGCGGCCATGAACGGCTCCATCGCCTCGGCCAACAACGCCACGCTGGCCACGGCGGCGGCCAACTACGGCCCCAAGACGGTGGTGGACCAGCACTCCCTAGACATAGCGGCAAGGATCACGCCGCTCGACACCAAGGTGGCCAACTCTCCTGGGCGTCGTCACCGCCGCAGCGCTGGCCTCCGAGCTCGCGAGTCGAGACGCCTCCATCTCGGGGCTGCAGGCCTCCAAGGCGGACGCCAGTGCGCTGACTGCTTACGCCCTGCTGTCTACCGTCGACACTTCCTCAGAGGTGGACTCTAAGATAGCGGCAGCCCTCTTCAGGGCGCAGTCACCACGGCAGCCCTGGACGCTGCCCTCCTCGGCAAGGCGGACGCAAGCGCGCTGGCCTCCCTGCTCTCCACGGTGGACAGGTTGGACACGCCGCTGGAGGTAGACACCAAGATAGCAAATGCCCTGCTGGGTCTCGCCACCAAGGCCTTCGTCGCAGCGCAGCTTGCTAGCCGGGACGCCAGCATCACGGCGCTCCAGGGGGGCCAAGGCCGACGCGACCCAGAAGATCCAAAAGTGCTTATTTAATTTAAGAACTTTAAAGGCCATGACTATTAAGCAATGTTTTGTTAATTAAGCATTGTTTATCATTTAAAGAAAAAATGCTTATTTAAGCAATGTGAAATTTTCTATGCACCATATAGATCCATACGCATATGCACTTGTGTTTTGACGGGGATCTATCCCGTGCAATGATATGCATGTGGCGCAACATTTTTTGCAGCCAGCAGGTCGAGCTTGGAGTCGAGGCAGCCTGTTAGCTGCAAGAAACCTCCTCAGGACTTGGCAAGAAACAGCACGCATGCTAAATTTGCCTCCTGTCCATAGGTCTCGTCCCGATATGTCCAGATCTTACTAGGATTGACATCATGCCTGGCCAATTCGACAAGCTGATGAGCTTTCGGTTTTACTCTGAATATCTTGTCTTCTTCAAAGAACTTCTCCAGCTGCCCAGCCAGCAATAAATATCTTTGAGCAGCATCCCTGAAAACAGCCTGGTCCCAAGCAGCAGAGCTCAAGCAAGTACACATGGAATTCAAAGCTTCTGCAGCATGCAGCATGGCTTCCTCTTGTGATATGACTGGATCTAAATATTTCCTGGCCAGCTCCAAAGCACAAGGCACAAGTGCTCGAGCCTCCCCAGCTTTTGCCCTCAACTTCGGCGCCTTAGCCTTGCCTTTGTCTTCATCTCTGAGCATTGTTGGCAGAAGCTTAGGCAATCTGTCAGTTGCTTGTACTCTGTTGTAATACTCCTGAATATCTGTGAACAGCTTTGCGCATCGGAGCAACTTGCTGACACCTCTGATCTTCTCACTCTGTAGGTAAAAGAATAAAGATCCCAACCAATCTGCTGCGATGCCCAGATCCACTGCATGCAGCCAATCCATTTTGCAGCAGCTTGTGCTAAAGCCTGGGCAAGAGAATAATCTTGAGATCATCTTATTCTGTTGCCTTTGCCTGATATAGAAATCCAAAGAGCGGATCAGTGGATACCTGACTTGGGCTGAATTCAGCAAAATCCTCCCAAGGGCCTCCAAAACAAAACTGGCTCGGGAACGATTTAATTATCTATATATACCTCAAACAAAAACAATTAATTGAATTAGAATGTGCCCATTGGTACTTGGCAAAGGTGTGGCTGTCGAACTTTTTGAGGTCGGCTTTAGGCACATTGCACTGCCAGCAGATGTAGCCTGTACTTGCCCAAGATGGGAAATCTAGGACATCCTTGTAGCAAGCCCAGTCTGCTCTGAATTCAGCCAGGCAGGCTTTGATGCCAATGCTCTTGTTGGCCAACTTTCTTCTATAGCTATCAGAGTTCGTGAATGGCTGCCCATCATGTCTACAGCTTGGGAACACACCTCCCAACAGAATCTTGTAGGACCACTGCAAAACCTCGAAGATGCATTCAAAAGTCTTCTTCTTGTGCAGAAATTCCTTTGGAAAAGCTGTTAAAGGCAATCTGGCAGAATCGTCACCAAAGATGTTGAGAGAAATTGTTTCCAAAGTTTGAGACCGGTCTGAATTGAATGGCACCCCATCAGACCAAATGCCTGTGAGAAGCAATTCATCAGGATTCAATCCCATTTGCTGCAACTGCGCCAAATGAGATAGCAGGTCAGGCCTCTCAGGCAATACATTGCGCTGGTTGGCCAACATTGTCTCCGCAGAATTTAATTTCAAGAAAGCATGCAACAGTTCGTGGGGCAGCAGCATGGCCAATTGATGTTGCTGCTCACATTGCTTGGCTTGGTTCCACCCAGGCACTGAAAATTCATACACTGATGGCCACTTGCTATTTCTGAAACATTTTCTGAGCAGGTCCCTCTGGGCATTTGAACCCGACTGATTGATTTGCAAATCCTGCACATGTCGTGCCCCTGCCATGGCAGCATTGTGGAGCAGTCGAGCTGATCTCGCGCTACTCAGCTCATTGTTCAGGAAAACATCCACCACCTTTTCTCATCTGGAATGGCTGCAATGTCCTCTGAAGCCAAAGACCTCTTGTTGCACATGGCACCAAATCAGCTCATGGCAGAATTGGATGTCCGGCAACTGCAAATTACATGCTATTGCTCATAGCCTGGCACTGCGCTAGCTAACATGTTTCTTGAAAAACATTCTGTTTTGGAACCGAAACATGCAAAGTTCACAATTTTGGTGTCTACATGAAGAGAAGACCTAAAAGATCACAAAGTTGTATCTGATAGTCTTGCTTAAGCCATGCATGCGCGCTTGCTCCCAATTATTAACACGCAACGTGCTGCACAAGGTCAGCGCAGCCTGCAAGCAATCAACACAACATCTGTTTCTCCAGCTTGCCGCAGGGGTGGATCCAGAGATCTCGAGCTGGGGCTTGACAGGAGAATATCCTCCAGCCGCCATGCTCACTGATCCAGGACTGCCTTGAAAGTCTTGATGACATCTTCTGTATGGGCATTGTGGGTCTTTGTGCTCTTGCTGAGCTGGTGCACCCAGCTGCAATTTTTGGCTCCATATTTGTCCAAATTGGACAAAATCTGCCACATCACCCTGCTCATACTCCTGCAAATACAAACAAGAACCAAAAACAACTCCAACCATGCCACAATGGAACATTCATCTGTCCTCAAGCGCTTTAGCTGCATCTTGTTTCTCTTCTGCGCTGAGCTTCTTGGACTTGGGCTGGTAGCGCAAGCTGGTGAGCAAGGCCGAAATTGTTCCCCTGGGATAGCGCAAGGTTTCCTTGCTTGAAGATGGCGCCTCACAATCCTGGACTTCTGCATCTGTCTCCTTCTTAGCCTTCTGCGTTCTCCTTGGAGGTGTCTTTTCCTGTTTGATTCTAGACTTCTGGGTCTCCTTGTGCTTGGGAGCGGCCTTGCTCTTGGCAGCCATCTTCATGACCATTTTTCCACCATTTTGTTTGGGCGCCACGCTTGCAGTACAATTGCAAACCATTGTTCCAACAGCAAATCTTGCAAGCAGAGTGGCCTGATGTTCTTTTTCAACAGCTGCATGTTGCACCCACAGGCGCCTAATAAGTCTGAAGCTCTCTACCTAGTCTCCTGGCCAATGCAGTGGCTGAGCCAAAGATCTTCAAAATACTTATGCAGCCACCAAGCAGCACTTAATCCCTCCATGAAAAGCAATCTCGTTCGCTTGAGGGAGTGCAGCGCAGGCCTGAACCTGATCTGGCCCTGTGTACCAAGTCAGCTGAACTCTCACATTCCAACTACCAATTGTTGCAGCAAGGATCTGAGATTGCCACCAAACCGATATAGTAAACCAGTGATGGTCACCTGGCCAGTCATGGACACATGCAGCATGTGCAAGCACTATACTTCCTACCACCAAACATTTTTAACAGTTAAAATTTTTAACATTTTTCAAAAATTTTAACATGTTAAAAATTCCTGATTTAAAAGGAAAGTCAAAGGAAAATCAAAATTGTTAACATGTTAAAAATTTTGAAAAATGTTAAAAATTTTAACTGTTAAAAAGGCGAATGAGGACTCTGGAAATTCGTGCAGTGTCCAGCAAAAACCACCACAGCAATCTCCAGGTTGATCATCAACCATGTGCACAGACATAACTGAGGTTGGGACCACACTGCCCCTGCCCAGGAGCGCCTGCGCGTGAGAAACATTGGTGAACCAAAACGCAACCAGCTCTCACAACTGCATCCTACCAAGGAGCACTGCACTCATCAACTGCATCCTACCAACAACCACTGCTCTAGTCAACTGCATCCTACCAAGGAGCACTGCTCTCATCAACTGCATCCTACCAAGGAGCGCTGCAAACCGTTGTTTGTTTTTTTATACACCGCTGCCAAGTTTGTCTCATCGATCACTCTGCTGTGTCTCCAGCTTCCTGTTGCACTTCCTGAGCTGCCCCCACCAAGGACCTAAATGCTGAATTCAAATAGCTTACACGCTCACGTGATTCTGCTGCCATGATCATGGACACAAACTCTTCCACTAGCCCCCGCTTATCCAGCTCAGACTCTGCTGCAGGCTCTTTGGGCTGCACCACATCAGCTGGCAAAGAAGCATAGGAAGGACCGCTTTTCTCCTGCAGGCATACAACAACAACTGTCTGCAAATTGCAGGCTCCAATTTCTTTCCACTGGAACAGCTTTGGATTTTGCTTCGAGCAAACTTGAATGCATTGCAGATACTTTTGGAAATAGCCTTGGCTTTGTCCACACCAATCTGTTAGGCCATACTCAGACCCTGCTGCACTTCCTTCTGTCCTGGCCTGACCGTCTTCTCAAGGAGTTCAGAGAAAAGCCTTTCATTTTGGACTATGACCTGCTGCTCTGACAATCTGAAGCTCTCCACATCAATCTCTCGACTCCACAGGACAAAGCAACCCATCATGTCTTTGGCAGTGGCAGTGTTCTTAGCACGAACTTTGGCATGGCTAATTGATCTTGGTCT
Source organism: Effrenium voratum (assembly GCA_963377175.1). NCBI lineage: Eukaryota > Dinophyceae > Suessiales > Symbiodiniaceae > Effrenium > Effrenium voratum. Next base: position 2,370 of record CAUJNA010001363.1, on the reverse strand, counting down.
CAAAACAGCTGCAATTTCCACGCATGTACACGCCCAGGCTCATGAAGCACATGGTGCGCATGAATTCCTGCGCATGATCCCACACAGCGCATGTTGCACCACAAAAAAATCGACAAGAACACAGCTCACAACTCAGGATTCTTGCATGCCTGCTGTAACATGATTAAAAAAATACGATCGATCGATACACATAAGCATTGTCGGCACAACACCGCAAAACCATTGATGATTCTTGCATGGTTCTGTTAAATAAACACTTTGGAAGATTCGGGGACGCTGCTGGCCTTGTACGCCACGAACGCCGCGCTCTCGCCAGCGAGACCAGCTCCAGAGCCCCTTGACGCAATTCTTGCGAAGCTCGCCGCCCTGCAGCTTTCCGGCAGCGGCGGAGTTGCTGACGCGCCGGCCGGGCGGGCTTCCTGCTTGAAGCTTGTTCGCAACGTGTTTGAACTGCATCTGCAACAACACGCTAAGCATCACGGCCGACAACTACTTTGGTGCAGCGGCGGACGCGGCCCTTCAGGTTGCGCTGCTGGCGTATACTGCAAGGCGTTTTTGGTCAACACTACCAAACGGCACGGCGCAGAACGCAAGACGACCAGCGATCTTGGCCGCGCTGCGGCCTCTACACCTTCAAGTGGACGCGCTGTTGGCCGACTGCCGCACGGCAACGCGCGCCCCACGAACGTCTTGGACGGTTCGCCCCAGAAGCGGCAGCGTGGTTCTAGCTACGCACACCGCGCGGCGGCTACACTCTTGCTGCGGCACGGCCTCCAACTTTGTGGGTACTTCGTGGGTGACCAGGGCGCCTGGAGCACGGCTAAAATGTATTCACTGTTCTCAACGGAGTTTGAAGCTACTTGGCGACTTTCAGGGGCCTGCCCAACCAGAGCTGGAACGGTGGACGTCCACGGCCGATGGTATTGTTGGGTAGGCGAGCGCAGCTCTTTCCAGGCAGCACTTTCCAAGGCGCTTGGCCATCTCTTAATAGCACGGGGGCGCGGTGGCGCTGCTAGAAGACTTGCACTTTGTGCCCTGTCTGCTGGCCAGCGCCTGTTGTAGATCACGCTTAAGTGGCCGCTGCGCAGCGTATGCTTACGCACCTTCTCAACCTGTGGCCGCCAACAAGACCGGCAGCCGCTTCCCACAAGCTTTGTGGAGCCTCTTGATGGGCCAGCGAAGCAATTTTCGTCCAAATGCGCCTTGGGGCCTTGCGCTTTTGCGCAGCGCTCTTGACCTGCTTCAGCATTTCCTCCAGTCCTTGGCTTACCTCCGGGAGCTGCGCGCAGGCAACCTTCAAAGCACTCGGGCGTTTTCTGTCTCCGATTAAAAAAGCTTGGTTCGAGATGCGAAACTCTTGAGCCGCGCCGGATCTCTCTCTCTTTAGAGGGGGTTTCCCAATGGATTCTAGTCTACCTAGGCTCCGCACTCGTCCGTCCAGGAAATGACCTTGTCCTGCAAAGATCTAAAACGCTGCGTACAGGCGTGTGGCTGCAAAATACTGACCTTAGATATGCTTGCAATTTGGCTCCAGGTTGCATTTCAAGCGAGCCAACCTTGCAAGGCAAGAAAAAACAAAAAAAGGAAACCAAGGGGTCCCAAAAAAGGGGTCCCCGAAAAAAAGGGAAAAGGGGTTTCCTTTGGCAAGCTTGACGATCGTGAAATGCAACCTGGAGCCAAATTGCGGCGCATATCGGGGTCATTACCGCCGAGGCCCCCCCTGCAGCGGCAACGTTTTTGCAGCCAAGAGCGGACCTCAAAGCTGCCCCGGGCAAAGAGCGGAAAGACGAACGCAAACGGTAACGCGCGCAAAGCTTCTTAGACCACGCCAACTTTTCAGCAAGCGCTGCGTAACGCATAAGCTCGCCGCGGTTGTCTACAAGCGCAACATTGAAATTGGGGGGGAAGGGGGAGACTTGTCAACCGCTCGCATCTGCCATAGGCGCCTCCAGACGCTCAAGCTTAAACACGCGCTGGCGCGCTTCGCGACTTCTCACACTGGCGCCAGTTGCACATGGCGCAGGAGCGCTTGTTTTTGCTGTGTTTTCTCAGTTCTTATTCCATTGTCCAGTTCTTATTCAGTTCTTATTCCAGTTCTTATTCCAGTTCTTATTCACCATTATCCAGTTCTTATTCAGTTTCTTATTCCAGTTCTTATTCCAGTTCTTATTCACGATTTTGCTGGCAGGGCCACGAGAACCAAGCTTTCTGTGAGTCGCAAAAAAAGAGAGAATGTTTTTGCTTTTTTAAATCGATTCACAGAAAGCTTGTTTCTTGTGGCCCTGCCAGCAAAACCGTGAATAAGAACTGGAATAAGAACTGGAATAAGAACTGAATAAGAATTGGATAATGGAATAAGAACTGAGAAAA